>VZTY01003282.1:0-27004 GCA_013400935.1 Turnix velox
CTCGACATATCAGTCTCCTTTATGAGCCCCATCTTTGCAAATCACAGGATGTCAGGGCTTGGAAGGGACCTTAAGAGATCATCTAGTCCAATCCCCCTGCCAGAGCAGGAACACTTAGACCAGGTCACACAGGAAGGTGTCCAGGCAGGTTTTGAATGTCACCAGAGAAGAAGACCCTACACCTTCTCTGGGCAGCCAGTGCCACTGTTCTGTGACCCTTTCTGTGTAAAAGTTTTTCTCATATTTCTGTGGAACCTCCTGTGTTCCAGCTTGAGCCCCTCACCCTGAGTTTTATCATTGGATGTCACTGAGAAGAGCCTGGCTCCATCCTCCTGATACTCTTTACATATTTATAAGCATTAATGAGGTCATCTCTCAAGTCTCTTCTTCTGCAAGCTAAAGAGACCCAACTCCCTCAGCTGCTCTTCATAAGGAAGATGCTTCAATCCCTTCATCATCTTTGTGGCTCTATGCTGGACTCTCTCAAGCAGTTCCCTGATCTTCTTGAACTGAGTTTGTACATGCCTTTCTGAAAAATCCAAACCCACCACAAAAGTGTCTGATCTCAGACCGTGATGAGAGACAGAATCTGTGACCCTGAGGCATCAACTTGGAGATCTGTGTTCTTTAGCCACTTGGTGCACCTGTCATCCTTTAACAGAAAAACAAACTCACATTAAGAGCTCAGATGAGGAAAATGGTTTACTTTCCCAGCTCATTCATATTTGGAGTCTAAATGCCATCTCTACTCTTCTCATGTGCTGGTCCCTTATGACATGCAGCAGCTCTGTTTCTGCCCAGTTCCTTGGCATTTACATCAAGGTCAATTAAACAAGATATTGGCTGACCACTATTTGTACAGCAGGAGTTTGTCCCTCAACTAGCAGAAGAGAAATGGTTTGGCAGAAAACACAGGAAGATTCAATTTTGGATCCAGTAGTAGGCTGAAGTTTTGAGATGGCTGATGGTGTTCATTTGTTCTGTTGTATCTCAGCTTTCTTTGAAAACAAAGCAACCCTCAGATGCCCATAACTCATGCATGCTGTGGCTGTCAAGAAAAAATTACCCACAGAGCTGTGTCTGAGTGTGTTGTTCCAATAATGCTTCTTTCCCACAGCAGATAAGGCTGTGGCCAGCTGATCAAGAGAAGTGATTTTGCCCATTAACTGTGCTCTGGTGAGACCCCACCTGGAGTACTGTGTCCAGCTCTGGAGCCCTCAGCACAAGAAGAACATGGATCTGTTGGAGAGAATCCAGAGAAGGGCCATGAGGATGATCCAAGGGTTGGAACACCTCTGCTGTGAGGACAGACTGAGAGAGTTGGGGCTGTTCAACCTGGAGAAGAGAATGCTCTGTGGAGACCTCATAGTGGCCTATGCTAAAGTAGTTTGTTTTGCTGAAAGGAAGAACTGCAAGATGCTGAACCAAAACCACTGCAACCCACATCTGTACAATGATCCAGTTTCTTGTTTCCAAGATTTGGTCTAATGCATGGCCCAGAAATGGTAGCAGAGGTGAAACAAGTGAACAATACAACTTGAGAGCAGAGACATGAGTCTTGGGCACTTAAGGGTTTGTAAAGAAAGTGTGAGGTATTACTAAAGACACAGCCCTACACAGGCTTGGAAGAGCAGCTTTGAGAGAAGTAAACCTGTCCATGAAATATTATCTGAGTTCTCCCTTCCCATGTCAGGGGGATTGGAACTAGATGATCTTTAAGGTCCCTTCCAACCCAAACCATTCTAAGATTCTATATAATAAAGTTAACTCCTTGGTTCTTCATGCTAGAAATTAAACAGGAGGTCAGATATCTGTGGATGGCTTCTTCTGTAGGGTGCCTCCATGAACAATAGAGGGAAATACAGCTAAGAAGTACATTTATTCAAAGATTTCCCCACAAAATCTAAGTTCAGGGACCACAACAAACCCCAGCAGCGTACCATTTAAACATGCATTTGGTGGTTGCAACGAGGGCTGTAGTTAGAATTTTTCCTATGCTGCTGTTGCAGCTTATCCATGGGTGATGAAAACAGATTTCCTAATTTCTGAAGTTGCACAAAGCCACCATCAGGCACAATAATTTTCATTTACCCAACCCTTTTTAGGGGACCTGAAGACTAATTGAAGTTCATCTGATGCAAAGACTCTGTGGAAACTCCATAGTGCACACTCCCTGACTAATGAAATGAATATCAGGTCAATCAGGAATATTACCAGAGTAACAAACGCTCTTTAGTCTTAATAACAGCTGAAAAAAAGGCTTTGAATACAAGATGTTTTAAATCTATTAAGCGCTTTTGCTTTGTGTATTGACACAGGTAATGAGTTCCACGGAAGAAACGCTACACTTGAAAGCCTTTAACACTAAAAGCTTAATTTAGTGTACAATGAATAATACAGGGAACCCATTCATGGGTCGATCAGAATGGGATGAGAGAGCAGCAAAGGAGCAGACAGATCATGTTAATAGGAAGCTTGAGGCTCATTTAAAAATCTATACTGTAGTTAAAATTAGAAGGCAAATTGGAACTTGGCATTCTGTTGCTCAGGAAATTGGTAATGGGATACTAAAACCTTGCACTTCTCTCTGTCTGGTTCTAGTTAGAGGAGGACAAAGGCGATGACAGCCACAATGTCATATACAGCAGGGAGCCACTAAAGAAAGTGAAAGCAGAAAGAAACCAGCATTTTCCAACTATTCACACAGCGTGGTGTGTGCTGTGTTCCTTGATTATTCCAAGAGTAGAAAAATATGGGTCAGAATGTAGAAGCAGGCATTGTTATTATTGCATTCATGACTATTCTGTGGGTAAAATTATAATTTTGACGTCTGGTCTTTTTCTTTAGTTGTGAATTCACAAAGAGCATTCAGCTTCTTATGGCCAGAAGTATCATCTGCATTAAGTTTTCTGCATTAAACAGTTTATGGATGGGTGTGATGATGTCCAGTGGCCACATTGATCAGGGAAAAAGTTTTCAGATGTTTCTGTCTCTTTGCCAGGGGAAAACTATTCTTATGACCAAGTTCATTCTCACAGTAAAGTAGGATCTATCAGGGAAGATCCTGAAAGCAGAGGTGAGAGAGGGAGAACACCACTATCTTTTTGAGGGATGATGCCCCTGAGTCAGGGCAGTGCCAACTGCCAGTGGTAAATAACCCACTTCACTGTTAGGGTTTTTAATGGTCTTTTAATTAGCTCAGGGCCACACTTTTCACTACAGGCAAGTATGTTGCTACTTGAACCACAAGCTGGGAATTAGAAAACAGGGAAATGACCCTGTAAAATTCAATGTTCAGAACAAAACTATGGGGGACAGCTTTCCACGTCCTGCTGCAAAGGGACCAGTGCCACTGACTGACTTCTCATTCTAATAGAGGCTTGACCTGACAACTTGGAGAACGAGCCCACAGAGAGAGTTCAAAAGAAGCATCCATCCATCAGATGGATTTGCATCCTTAAGGAAAAGGTGCCTGGAGAGTCCAGAAAACACCCCTGGAGCTCATTTTAGGAAGAAAACACAGTAAAAAAGTTACTGGTGATTCGTAGGGTAATTGTTTCACAGAGTCATGGAAACAATGGAGATTGGTTAAATAACTTCTTGTTATTTCAAAACATGCAAAAAGTATTTAAAAAAAACATTTAAAAATGCATGCTCTGAGCAATGCCTTATGCAAACATAATGATTAAGATAAAAAAAAATTATAGGCTTATCTGGAGGAATAGTCACAATTTTTTTAACACCATTTGATTGTAATTTTTTCTTTTTCTATTAAAGCCTGACATACTTGGATGACAATTTAATTAGCAGGGTAATGTGACAGATAAAGAGACTTGCTCTGTAGTGCCTCCCACTTACTAAACACTTGCTTGCAACTGCAGCTGCAAGAAATGCCACACTTCCTCAAACCAAAGATGATAATTTCCTTGTTGACAGTACCCTTAACATTTATTATATGAACTCTTAAAGGAAAAACACTTTTCCAACACAAGTAGCGTAGAAAAGTCAGATCTGTGTGAGGCTCCAGATCACTGGAAGACTTGAGCAGTCACACGCTCAAAAACAGACTGTTCACAGAATATCAGGGGTTGGAAGGGACCTCGAGAGATCACCTAGTCCAATCCCCCTGCCAGAGCAGGAACACATCCAGGCAGGTTTTGAATGTCTCCATAGAAGGAGACTCCACAACCTCTCTGGGCAGCCTGTTCCAGTGTTCTGTCACCCTCACTGTGAAAAAGTTTTTTTCTTATATTTCTGTGTAACCTCCTGTATTCCAGTTTGCATCCATTGCCCTGAGTCCTATCATTGGAGATCACTGAGAAGAGCCTGGCTCCATCCTCCTGACACTCCAGTTCTCTGGGATTATTTAAGGGCATCCAGCAAAACACTTCAAAAATTCTGGACATGGATCTATAGCACCTACAAAAAGACTCTGGTCTCAGTTAATTTTTGATGGAAAAATAGAAAAAAATAAGAAAAAAAATCAATAAGTGTGAGAATCCAGAATAACTTCCTAATCAACACAGACAACACCTGACTAGAGGCAGAAAATCTTGAGTAATGGGACAAGAAAGTTTGCTGCAGATATGATCTTACACCCTGTCATAAAAATTGCAGAGCATTGCACAACAGTCTTCTGATTTTGAGAGTGAAGTTGGCAAATGTAGTTCTGTGCCAAGAACTACAAAGAATTGCATGATGGACAAGAAAAAGAAGCCCAGAAACTTAGTTGTACCCATATAACTGTGGACTCTGTGGAGGCTAGATATAAGAAATAAATTCTTTACTGTGAGGGTGGTGAGACACTGGAACAGGTTGCCCAAAGAGGTTGTGGATGCCCCCTCAATCCCTGGAGGAGTTTAAGGCCAGGCTAGATGAGGCACTGAGCAACCTGGCCTAATTGGAGGTGTCCCTGCTCACAGCAGGGGGATTGGAACTAGATGATCTTTAAGGTCCCTTCCAACCCAAACAATTCTATGATTTTAAATACTCCTTGAGCCAGAGATGTTGATTTGATGCATACAGCTCCCTGAGGATGTCAACACAATGTCACCAGAAGGCCAGTAGTCAAACACTATCAGGGATATTTAGTAGAAGTTCAGAAAACAAGCAGAACATTTCTTGCCAGTCCAGGGCATGCAGCTAATGCAACATGTGCATTTGTGATTATCTCATCTGAGGAAGGTGAAGATGAACTTAAAAGACTACAAGAGAGGGGATCAAAAGTAATGAACAACTCTGAGTAGTGACAGAAACTTTGGCCTTGAAGACAAGAAGATGTGGAGTGGCTGTAGCAGAATTTTGCACAGCATGGAGTCATTACACAAGAACTGGTGAGGACCAGATGAAATGATCAGCCAGAAGATTTGCACAAAGAAGTGCTTATTCACACAGTGCATAATTAAATCATGAAATTCATTGCAATAACATGCTCTGGAAGTTATAAATAGGCTCAAAAGGCAATTAGGCACTGCATGGAAGAAAAGACTATCAGGGTCTATTAAACTCAAGCCAGGCAGGGATATAACCTGCAGCATGGAAAACTTCAAGCTGGACTCTGCCTGAAGGTATGAGAGTATTCCAGAGAAGTGAGACACCATCAGTATATATCTTCTCTACTGTTATATTCTTTCTTTAGGCATTTTTTGTGACCATGGACCATTGATCCAAAAAGACCATCATTTGATGTCTTAATTCTACCCGTGGACCCTCAAATGTGCCTGTGTATGAGATGGTACTTCAAGAAACACTTCTTTCTGCCCTTCCACTATGTCTGAATCAACCAGAATTGAGACTTGTATGCATCTAGACAGAGAAACAAGTCAGAACCTTTACATGCAGACTGGCATCTTGATGTTGGTCTTTCATTTCAGATATTTCCAGTCAGGAAGTAATTGTAAAGCACTCAGTCCTTCATATAACCTCCCAATGAGAAGGACTATCTGACTTTTCACAGTGTGATAAACAGGAAAACTGGAATAGGTCTAAATGGAGATTACATGTTTTGGAAAGACAGAAAGAAAAGAGAGTCTCATGGGTTATGTCAATAGCATGTGTGTTTTCTATGAAGTTTAAAAGTGATGCAGGTTTGCAACTGCCAGCTCCAAATGAGTATGAGAAGAGTAATGGAAAAAGATAAATCTTCTGTAGGTTGTAGACACCTGTAGAACAGGTTGTAGGGTCAGTAAGGAGCACCAAATGCCCAAATATTTGTTGGGAAAGTATGGTGGGATCAAACTATCTATAAAATCCTTGAGCTGAATCAAGGATGTAATAAGTGGGGAAGTAATTTTTATAAAGTATCTTGGATTTGGTTCTGTCTGATAGAGAGGAACTGGCAAAAAATATGAAAAGAGAAGTCAACAGGTGAAAGGACTATGAATCACTGTTCTAATGAGAAGTAAAGATAAAGAGACAAAAAGAAAGGATAATGAACTTCACACAAAAAACCCACAACCAGATTTCAGCAAAACCAGGGTTCTCACCTGAAGGGTATTTAAGGTATAAAGGAGGGCAGAAGAACTGCCAGTTGCAGCAAGAGTGTATTGAAGGCACAATAGCAGCCTATCTTGATATAGGGGAAGGACAGAGAGCACAGTGAGAAGTCATTATGACTGCTTCAGGAGCTTTTCAAGAGCCTGAAAATAAACTAAGAAAAAAAAATTACACAAAAGGCAAAAAAAATGTGCGTCATTAAGGACAAGGGACAAAAACCTTTGGGCGGGTTTGGGATAAAATGGGTTACAGGTTGAAAGAAAAGTAAGGAGACACAGGAAAAGCTTTTATAAATGCACTGAAGGCAGGAAAAATACATAGGAAGGTACTGGTCCATTACTTAACAGAGAAAGTGAATAAATAGTACATGATCCAGAGAAGACTGAGGAATTCAATACTCTTTCACTGCAGACTTTACTCAGAATTTAATTATGAAGAGCTACTTAAGGCAATTAATTTTAACAAGAGGACAAGCTCAAAGAGAAAGAATAGATTAAAGAATACGTAGATAAGATAGAGGTATTGAACTTTGGTAGGTATAATGAATTTCACCAAAGGATTTTGAAGGAGATCACCAAAATTATCTGTGAAGCATTTGAAATTACCTCTGAGGACTTATGGTAGACATGAGAGATCCCAGAGGCCTTGAGCAGAGAAAGAAGAACACCAAGAGAAAGGGCCATTGAGGCCAGGCAACCCGCACCTATCCCTAGACTGACTCTGGCAGGAATTTCTGAACAGTCTGTAGGAATTGTGGTAAAAACCAGGTGGTAGGAAACAGCCTAGGGAATTTGTGAAGAAAGCATCATGTCAGACTGGCCAAATTTCTTCCTTGACAAGTTTTGGATGAGAAGGCAGTGATGTGTTTTAAGCTGATTTCAATGGGGCTTTCTTACAGTCTCACATATGATCCTGTAAGCAGTTGAGAGGAAGAGGGTATGGGAGATATTTCTAAAATGTGTGTTCATTGTTGCAAAAATATTTATTCACACTGAGGATGCTATTTTCTTTGCCCTGAGGACAGGCTGAAGGAGTTGGGGTTGTTCAGCCTGGAGAACAGAAGGCTCAGGGGGGACCTCATAGTATCTTCTTAATACCTGAAGGGGGCCTTCTGAAAGGCAGGGATAGGACTTTTTAATAGGATATATGATGGAAGGACTAGGAATAATGGGTGTGAATTGAAGAGGGGAGATTCCAGCTAGATATAAGAANTTTCAAATTGTGTTTAGCCAGACTGGTTCAGCTATTCTGAGCAAAGCACAAGAGGCTGACATGTACTGGCTGCTTCAGAAGAAAGGGCCATTGATAAATGATAAATGTGTGGCAGCTGGAAGTCCCTTGCCCCTCCATTAAGGAGGGGTAATTTATCATCTTGTGCCTTGGATAAGAATGTATGACTTGTTTCTTTCCAGTGACAGGTCAGAAGATACAAAAAAACTTGTTTCTCCCCAGTGACACTTCAGGAGATGCCATTGACCTGGTGAAGTAAATGAATGATGTCCATGCATTAAATTTTTTCCCTTTAACGAACGCTGTGCAGAGATGTGAAGTTTAGATTATGCACAAATCTTGGATAAAGGTAAATATGTTATTTAAAGTTCCTTTCAACCTAAGCCATTCTATGACTTCAGAGGTTGATTTGAGCTCAATATCAAATTTGGATGTTGTTACAAGGGGTTCTGTGAGAGTCTTTTGTGCATGTGGTCCATTCAATGTTATCTTTAATACCTTAGATAGTATAGAAAAGGACCATAAAATGTCCTGATGAGGTTAAGCTGTTGCAGAGACCTT
This sequence comes from Turnix velox, assembly GCA_013400935.1. Taxonomy (NCBI): domain Eukaryota; kingdom Metazoa; phylum Chordata; class Aves; order Charadriiformes; family Turnicidae; genus Turnix; species Turnix velox. The sequence continues at coordinate 8,287 of VZTY01003282.1, forward strand.
CAAGGACAGGATCATCAACCAAAATTATTTTAACAGATTGAGGAGTTGCTCTGATAGTAACCAAATCAATCAGCATTGCTTAGGAAGGAGAATTCCAACCCACAATAATGCTTTGCTTGGGAAGGACAGTTCCAATGCAAAATGGGAAGTCACTGGCTAAGCAGTAATACTGCAGAAAACAAGTTGATGTGAGAGCAGGCCACCCATCTTATTCCTAACTGAATTAAGATAAGGAAGACAATGAAAGAAATTAGAATTTTTCTCCTTTCCCTTGGTGGTGAAACCTCAGCTGTAGTGTTGTGCCTGGTACTGGGAAGCCCACCAAGATGCAGAAAGATTGGAGAGAGTCCAGAGGGTGGGCAGTTTTTAAAATGGCCTGGGGGGAAAGTGGCTTTGTTTTGTTTTGTTGAGGAAACAATGATATGAAGAGGGATATATTGATGGTCTTCCAGCCCATACGCAGTCAGTTATTAAAGAGGCCCATGGGGAAAGCAAAATTTGCTGAATAGATGGTTATTTTTAAACTGTTAGAGGATGCTGATGAAGAAAGGCAGCAGAAAGACCTCACACAATCTGGAAAACTCTTACAAGGCTTTTAAAGAACAGGTTAGACAGATATTTATCACTGATGAGATACAGACTGGCTTAAGCCAGTCTTGTGCAGGAGTAACTATCCTTCCAGCCCCTCACCCCTGGGTGAAGGAAGTTCCTTTCCCTTCCCTCTCCTTCATGTCTGAAAACTGTTTCTGCACTTGGGAGGGGATCATGTAAATGAAAACAGAGAAGCCAGAAATATCTCATTTGGATGGACATAATGCAGAGTCAGGAAAGAGCTGTGGCTCTTCCAAGTGATGCCTGAAGGCTGGATTCAGAGGAAAAAGCTCTGCAGCTCTGAATCAAACAGCAGATAGTTAAGATTTTAACATCCCTGGTGTCAGCATCTTCTGCTGGCTCACTCTGGACAGCTATGAGCTGAGCACAGGGGTGATGGACTCCCTCTTCACCAAGCCTGTTACGTGCTTTGCATAATTTTTCTAATTTTTTTTTTGGTACTGTGTAGGTTATAGTCCTGAAGCACTTGCTAGAAGGAAAGCAAGAAATCAGTGGTGAGGGCAAGAATGGGTAATTTCTGCTCCACATTTGTCCTTAATTCCTTGAATTCAAGTCTTGGCACTTTTTTCCTACTCTGTGGCTCAAAGGGTTAGTCAAACGGGGAGAAGATAAAGAAGTTTTCACTCACAAAACTGTCAGAAAAAATAAAAGAAACAAAAATAAGCATTCAGGGCATGTTTCTAAAAATGTCATTTTTACTCAGAAAGTAAAGGATTGTTTATTTACAAATGCCTAGTGAACATCTTTTCTGTGAAGTTTGTCTGTCTTTGTCACCATCACAACTGCTGCTCCTGTCAGATTCCTTCATTTCACAGCCCCCCCTCCCCAAAGTTATCTACTTAAAGAGCAAGTAAAACCCATTTCCTAGTAGGTTTCAGCTTGTCAGCAGAACAGCATGACTTAAATCATGTGCATGAATGGTTCCTGCAGTACTTTAAAATTGTTCCAGCTATTTCCTCCCAAGAATAAACCAGAGGTTATCATGATGTCTTTTTTCTGAGAAATGCAAGACAGATTCTGACTTGGCATTCCTGAACTTATGCCTTAGCACAGGCAACAGGCATTATAAAGGAACATCTCAGGGTAAAATTTAACTTTAAATGCATTTCTTCCTTGAAAAGCACATCTTTAACACTGGAGTATACTTAGAAGACTCAATGTAACCAAAGAAAAGATGACTTGAAAAGGTTTTTCTGAACAAAGACCCTTTGCCAAAATCAAATTCCCTCCAATTTCTCAGACTGTGGGGCATGTTGATTCATTCCTTTGTGGAACTGAACTTAAGGAAGAGATCAAAAATTATTATGTCATCTAATGTAGCTCCCTTCCTGAATAAGACAGTCCTTTTATTGTGCTTTATTAGTCATGCAAGGAGGAGAGAGAGGATCAGCTTAGAAGACTGATCCAGAGCTCCTGTCTAGGAAATGTGGTTTGTGCTGCAGTCACTGACTTTCATAGCTTTATGGTTTACACTGTTAGGATGGTCTCTGCTTCCCCAAATTTTCTGCAGGTGAGGCTGGAGAACACCAGCAGCAGGGGAGAGCAATGGGCCAGTACATGGGAATTACCTACTAGAAGATGGGAATTATTTTACTAGAATTATCACTAGAGCAGGAGAGGTTTCGAATAGACATTAGGAAGAAATTTTTCACCATCAGGATGGTGAAGCACTTGGAACAGGTTGCTGAGAGAGATGGTGGAGGCCCCATCCCTGGAGACATTCAAGACCAGGCTCTGAGAACCCTGGTCTAGTGAAAGATGCCCCTGCTGACTTCAGGGTGGTTGAACTAGAATCACAGAATAGTTTGGGTTGGAAGGGACCCAACCCCCCTGCCATAGGCAGGGACACCTCCCACTTGAACAGGCTGCTCAGTGCCTTGCCCAGCCTGACCTTAAACACCTCCAGAGGGGGGTGCATCCACAACTTCTCTGGCAACCTGTTCCAGTGTTTCACCACCCNCCTTCCATCAGATATCTTATTAAAAGCTTCTATCCCTGCCTTTCTTTAGACCCCCTTCATGTATTGATAAGCTGCTATGAGGTCTCCCCTAAGCCTTCTCTTCACCAGGCTGATCAACCCCAATTCCTTCAGCCTATTAAGGCAGTTGCTCCAGCCCTTTGATCATCTTCATGGTCCGATTAGATGACCTTTGAAGGTCCCTTCTAACTCTATCATTCTGTGACTCTATGACCATATCCCTGAATCTCCTGAGGACCACAGACAGCACCCTGCTCATGGCAAAAATGCAGTTGCTGGCACTTAGATGTGTTTTATTTGGAACCAGAGCCACAAAGAGAGGAGCAGGAAGGGTACTCTCTAAAGACAGACAGATCTTTTTGGCCGTCTACTGGTTTAAACAGACACAGCAGACAGATTTTTAAAGTGCCTCCAATTTGCTTTTATTCAAGCGTTCTGCATGGGAAATAGCCACTCAATGGTATCTGCTGCTCAGACGAGTGCACCACATTACGTGTAAGATAAATATGTATATATTTCACACACAGCTGGCCAACTTTTGGAGGGCATGATGGAGAAACTTCAATTAATATTTAATAAGGAATAAATCAGATCAATGGCCCTGTGAATTTTTGCTGGTGCATTTGCGTTTGGATGGATTGGATTTATACAGAAACAATATCACTGCACTTATGCCATAGCAGATGAGTTATACAGAGCCCCATCCAATATTATGAACTGCTGAAGGAACATCAATGATTTTCCTGAGGGAAGATGTGCAGTTGCAAAGGCCAAAGAGTTCCAGAAATGAACAATGTTTTCTGACATACTGAATCCCGAACATTCAATATGAGGTGTCTTAAAAAAGATCTTGAGTTCCCTCAATGTACCAAGTTTGTGAGTGTCTGAGAAAATATCAGGACTCCAAACTCTGGACATAGTTTAAACCCATAAACTGATGCAAATTTAGAAATCAGCAATTTTAGAAATTATCTGAATCTAAAGCAAGCAGGCTTTAAAATGGAAAGATGAGAGTAAAACAAAAATGATTATTCAAACAAGAAAAAAAGAAGCAGCACCTGGCAAAGCCAGCTGCACTCATGTATTGTCTTTTTTCCAAGTATGTGTCTATGCAGAAGTTTCACTTTGGAGGTGGGAGTGTTTTTTTCTTCCTCTGAGCTGACTCTCAGCACTTGGGAAAGCTGCCAGCATCTGAGGAGCAGCCACGTTTCACATGCTTACCTTGAACTTTATTTGATAGAACCTAAACCATGACGTTATGTGATTGGATTAGGAGGGGTGCATTGCAGCATTGCATCATTACCTGAATTTAGTTGACCTCTGGGAAAAAGCACTTCTGACATCTCCATCAATCCAGCCTTGTGGTTTCAGCTCCAGGAGGAGAGATGCTGAGGGAAGCTCTAAAAGAGCAGCCCAAGCCAAGCTCCTGTGCATGATCCATCCCCTGAGAGAAGACAGCTCAGGGGCTGACCTGCTTTCACGACTTCTGTGCCACTTGACTTTGTACAAGGTGTCTGGCCATAGGACAGAGGAGCTGATGCAGGAATAACACAGCCAGGCAACATGCTGAGAGGCACAGGAAGAGAGTGGAGGAAGGAGAGTATGCTGTTGGCCCGTGAAGCAATTTTTCAAACAGGTGAGAAGCCTTTTCTCTGCTTTTAATTTTTTTTTTCCCTTAGCTTGTCAGACAGGCTCCATTTATCAGCATGTGAAGGAGACAGATTATAGAAGAAATCTCCAGTGCACAAGAAGATGGGTCTGAAGCAATTGTGGGCTCTCAAAACATGCAAGTGGTTTTCCACAGATTACAGCCTTGAGCTCACAATCAAGGACCTTGTAAAGAAGTGTTGATCCCTGTTCATTTACCATATTAGCAATATTTTGGGATACAAAGAAAAAAAGATAAAGCAGCTGGTGACAAAAGCTACTGTCCTTTCCTCATAAGTGTGGCTGTGCTCTGAATATAAACAAGAGGGCAAATTTGGAGATAATTCTAAATAAAATCTCCACTAATTGAAGACTTGCTTGAGGAAGAAGTGTTCTTGGGATAGACCTGCAGTTTAGTTTGTGTTTCCTCTTTATAGACAGGTTTTGTTATTTCCTCCTGTGATCTACTTCTTTGTATTCATTTTGTTGTCATAAAAATTTCATTTATTTAGGACAAGATCCCAGGTTTCACAGGGAAGAGTGACTCAGTGGAACAGCTAGCAGTGAGCCAAGTAGAGAGATGGGAAAGAATGGTTTCAGTTCCTCTGAGTTTTCTGAGCGGTGCAGTGTCATGGGAGCACCTCAGCTGTTCCTCTTTCCAAGAACAAGACTTCATCAGTGTTACCCCCAGTACTTTTGCTCAATTGTGAAGAGCTCCAGAGCAAAGTTTCACAGGATTACAGAGTGGCAGGAGTTGGAAGGGACCTCTGGAAATCACCTAGTCCAACCTTCTGCCAGAGCAGATTGCACAGGGATGCATCCAGGTGGGTTTTGAATGTCCCCTCTCTGGGCAGTCTATGTTAGTGCTCTGGAACCCTCAAAGTAAAGAAGTTCCTGTTCATGTTTAGATGGAACTTTCTGTGTTCAAGTTTGTGTCCATTACCTCTTACTCTATCACTGGGCGGCACTGAAAAATTATTTGCTTCATTTTCCTGACATCAAGCCTTCAAGTATTTGTAAGCATTGATAAGATCCCCCATCAGATTCTTTTCTCCAGACTGAAAAGACCTAAGTCCCACAGCTTTTCTTCCTAAGAGAGATGTTTCATTCCCCTACTGAAAACCCCAAGTCCCACCAGAGATCAGAGCTCATACAACCAGCTTTGATCTGAAACCAGCTCCAAACCAACTCCATCACAGGTGTTTTCAGACAGACAAGTAATCTAGATCACTTGTCCCAAACCCCTGTAATTCTCATTTTGAGAACTTGTGCTCAAATAATCCTTTATGATTAATCTGTAAAAGGTTAATTTATAACTGATCACTTAACAAGGCTTCTGAAATTAGCTTTTAAAAAGCCCACCAGGATGCCAACCCCACAGTTTTCGTGATTAAAAATGCCTCTTATCTTGGTGTTTAAATCCTAATAGGAGCAATTAATTATTTACTAAACCTTTAGCTGTTTATAATGAAAAATTCATAGAAAGTGTGACCATAAACAGACTAAGCCAGGAAGTGCTTCAGCAGATGAAGGAAAAAGAAAACCTAAATCATTTCATTTCAGGCAGTGTGACTTTTCACCTGCCACAAAAGGCCTTTTATTCCCCTCTTTGCCATCAAAGAGGGAAGTACCTTGTCTCTTTGACACCCCTTTCTTGGTTGCTAAAGGTAAATTTCCATGCAGCGATAAGCTATGGGCAATATTTAAAACTATTTGTAAAGCTTGTAGATTAACCAGTAACAACCTGATGCTGCACTATGCAGGAACTTTCTCTTTCAAAGAAACTTCCCATCCTCACACAGCACTGCCAGCTATCCTGACTTCTGTAGAGTGAAAAGCTCTTTTTCTTTTCACCTGTGACATCATCTAACCATGTCATTTTTGTAATTCCCAGGGATTTCCATGTAATGCATAATAACACAGAGTTTTCACTACTTTTTTTTTATTTTTTCTAAAACAAAGCCTCCTTTTAAAATGTGGATGTGCTATTGATTCCTCTATACCGAAACACAGAAGTAACAAGCTACTGCTAAAGATTTGCTTGACTGCCTTTGTCATCAAGTATCATTGTTGTCACTGAAACTAGCTGAAAAAAGCATCCAAGCCACATAGGATGGCCCTAAATGAAGAAAGCAAATGGAAGCTGATGGAAGCATTGTAAGGCTGTTATGAGAAACAGAAAATAAAGGTGTAGGACATGTTGGAACAGAAAGGTACAGCAGCTACAGGTGAACTTCTCTTGCACCAAACCTCTTCCCTGCATTTCTTATCATGATTATCTTCTCCACCACTGTCTGTGCACTGCACCAAGAATGCCATGGAAGCCTTTCTTGTGTTGAAAATGAGGGTGGAAGGGGCTGCCTGGAGAGGTGGTGGAGGCCCCATCCCCAGAGATACTCAAGGCCAGGCTTGATGAGGTTCTGAGCAAGCTGATCTAGCACAGAATGTCCCTACTCACTGCAGTGGGATTGGACTAGATGGCATTGAAGGTCTCTTCTAACTCAACAACACCTAGTTCTCTTCCCCATCCCACTGGTGGAGGATGATCGAGTGTCTATATGTTGCCTAGTAGCCAGATAGAATTAAACCACAGCAATGTTCAAAGTTCTGCTTCAAATGAAGTAGAAAGCAAGCTCAAAACTAGGCCTTTCATGATCTTTTGAGATGCTTTCCTCAGTGTATTGCATGTTATTTGGGACAGTGTCATTTCATTGGCTTCTGTTGACACTGCTATCCTTTGCATAGCTGAATTAATACCAAATGAGCAAGAGAAAGTGGGAATTTCTCCATAATACAGCGGGTTGTGCATTCACCTGGGATGCAGGACACTTTCTCCTGTTTCCTGCTCCAATGGAAAATTAATTATTAATGCTAAAATGGAATGTCTGCAATATGTGTAAATGAGAGAGACACATCTTCATTGCTGGAGAGGATGAAGGAGCTGCTGATGAGAGCTGTGAGGAACAGCAAGTGAGGGACCTTCAAAGCAGTTTGCCAGGAGCACACGGTAACCTGACAGTTGCATTTTGGCTGGATCTTCCTCTTCTGCTTTTGCTTTGGATTTCAGGCCAAGAACTGTAACAAATAGAGGCAGGAAGACAACATCTCATCTTTAGACAAACCTCTGAGGGTACAAGAGGTTTTTCTTATTTATTTTAATCGATATTCCCTCCATGTTTATTCCTTCAATTTTTTTATATTTGTTCTTGCTCCAGGGGTTGGGGGGAGGGATTGGACTATATGATCTCTCAAGGTCCCTTTTAATCTCTGACATTCTGTGATTCTGTGTATTTTGACGTATTACTATACATAATTTTTTTTCATTTCTTCATATAAGGTTGTCAGCTTCTTTCAACATTAGCAGCCAGTAATCCTTGATTTCAGTACTGGAGTCCTCAACAAAAGATGGACATTGATCTGTTGAAGAGGGTCCAGAGGAGGGCCACAAAGTTGATCAGAGGGCTGGAGCAGCTCCCTTATGAGGACAGACTGAAGGAGTCAGGGCTGTTCAGTCTGGAGAAGATAAGGCTCAGGGGGAAACTTCATAGTAGCTTATCAATACTTGAAGGGGGCCTACAGAAAGGCTGGGGTAGGACTTTTTAATAGGGTATAAGATGACTGGAATGGGAGTAGTGGGTGTAAATTGGAAGGGGGTAGATTTAGACTGGAGATAAGAAATAAGTTCTTTACAGTAAGGGTGGTTGGACACTCGAAGAAGTTGCCCAGAGAGGTTGTGGATGCCCCCTCTCTGGAGATGTCCAAGGCAAGGCTGCACAAGGCATTGAGCATCCTGGTCTAGTGGGAGGTGTCCCTGCCTATGGCACGGGGTTTGGAACTAGGTGATCTTTAAGGTCACTTCCAACCCAAACCATTCTATTATACTTTTTCTCTCTTTTGAGGATTTTTCAGACACTTCTCTTGCTTCAGAGTTCACCACACCCCCCTATATCCACCCAGTGACTTTTCTTCTTCAGCCCTTATTTAGTGTTCCATTAGGCTTTATTTTTCCCTTTCTTGGTGACGTCTGTAATCTTGGCTCATGTTTCACACTGTCCCACCTCTTGGTACATCTTCTATAATAGCCTTAAATGAGTCTGGTCACCATTGATGGCTAGTTAAATGTAATATATAACTACCCTTTTTAGACCTTTCTTTGGAAATTCAACCCTCTTTGAAGGTGGAGAATGTTTCTTTTCTGCCTATAATCCTGCTATATGTTGAGGAAATAGCACTACTCTCCCAAACTACTGATTTGAGGTGCACTTCTTCACCAATGTGAATTTTCTGTCCTTCTCTCTGTACTTCCATGATTCTGTTAAATCTGAAGTCCATCCACTTTCATCTGCTGGTATTCAGTCTCCCTTTTCATCTGACTCCAAATCTCACAGGGCTGTCCAACCATTCAGATATTTTCTCCTCTTTCAAAAGTTTTCTGTGTTACCTTCCTTTCCCATTTAGTTTCCCCTTATTTACTAGGGGAGACACTGAAACCAAATGGAAAGTAACAGCTTAGTTGGGTTTTTATAGTCAAATGTTTGCAGAAGAACAGATGAGGCTCTTTCTGCAGTCTGGGTCCTCATTCAAATTCAGGGTTGTCTCTTCTTCCATAGCACAGAGCCTGTCTGCAGATGCTACGTTGTATTTCATATCTTCTTTGAGACTTTGCCACTCAGATCTGTATTTTGGCAGTTTTGTTCCCCTTATTCATGCAGGATTCTCATCATAGGATCTGAGAATGATATTTCTTCCACATGCCTGAACAATACTTACTTCCCCATCCATCATTTTAAACAACATCCAAGCTAAATCAGCTTTCTTGAAATTCTCAGGGGTTTAATTTGGGATTTTTAAGTATTCTTTTTCTTTTTTCTCTTTCCTCTGGCTAAGCTGCTGCTTCCTGTCACTGTTTTGCATGTCTCTGAAAGTGAAAAATATTCAACCATTGTTTCAAGGTTCACTGAGACACTATTTAAAATAAAAAACAACAAAAACACTCAGAGATGTTGAAAAAGAAAAATACTAGCATAATGAACCATAAGAACCACATCTGTAATTGAAACATTCATCAGAAAAATATGTGGAAAAAAATCAGAGGGCATAAACACACTTTTTTTTTTTTTCTATTCCCTGGTATTTTAAATCCATTTGAAATGTTGTTTTCACATTTTCCTCTTTTTATACCAAAAAGAAAGGACTATGCAAGCTGCACTGCAGTTCCACAGCCCATGCTCTGCATTGCAAACTTCCCCTGAGGTCAGAGAAAGACTGATAAGAATGAGAGGCTGATTGGATGGAATGATAGAAAAACCAATGATTTATGAGATACAGTCTCCTTTACAATAGGACCTATTTGTGCATTTATTTTTTCCTCTAATGAAGATGATTTGATCAAAGTTGACCCACTCCAGATTTTTTACGAATGTTCTACAAGAGGGAAGGTGATGGAGCTTACAAGCCATCCTCTCAGCCTTTGACATGGAAAAGACTATCTAGTTCCCTTCTTGACTGCTTAACTTCCTGAGGCTCTGGTTGAGGAAGATACATATACAAGGACAATCTAGAGCACTCCAGAGAGCCTACACACAAGTATAAGGGGCCGTAGTCATTGCCTCAGCTCTTACCTTATGCCATCTGCCAAAACCAAATCATTTTTCAAGCATCTTCTGATATACTGAATGGATGAACACAAAGCACACCTTTCTTTTTAGAGAGTGATCCCTTGCTTTTCTCATCTACTGAGGAGAGAAACAAGTCAATGAAGAATCAAAGATTCATGGAGTTGGAAGGGACCTTCAGAGGCCATCTAGTCCAACCACCCTACAGTGAGCAAGGACATTCTGCACTAGATCAGGTTGCTCAGTGCCTTGTCAAGCCTGTCCTTGAATAGGGCCTCCACCACCTCTCTGTGCAACCTGTTGTGGTGCCTCAACACCCTCAATGAGGCACCTTTTTGCAGATTCTGCTGAGATGGAAGTCTTACTCCATACACTTATGTTGAGAGGCAGTTGACTGTATTATCATTGGACAAAAAAACCTCAGAGACATCTCTATGGTTGCTCTGCTGGTCAGAATGAACCTCTGGAAACAAACCTCAGTTTCCTTCCTTCTAAATCTATGCTTTCCCCAGTGTGTTTCCTAAGGAGAAGAACTGATGTTCACAAGACCAGTAATCATGTATAATGAACAACTTGTAAGTTATGTCTTATATATGTGTTATCCTCCACTTAATGTTTTTATTTAACATATGTGCTTGTGTCCACACTGCCTATCTATACCCATGTTCATATACACCATTAAAAGGCTCAGAGCATTAGAAAACCAAGTGCTCTTTAAAAAGGAGCAAACATCAGAAGCAAGCAAACATGATTTGATGCAAAATCACACAGAACAGCTGAAGTTGGAAGGAACCTCTGTGGATCATCCAACGAGCCTGCTCAGATGGGAATAACTAGAGAAAGCTGCTCTGTGTTGTGTACAGTTGATGTTTGAAAATCTCCAATGATGGAGACTCAACAATCTCTCTGGACGAATTGTTTCAGTAAAAAGTTTCTCCTTTCCATTATCACTGTTTTATCTCCCACTCCCATCTAGCTGTTTCTAAGTACTTGAGCTCTCTTGTTTTTTACCAGTTTATTCTATACCAACCTGATTAATTGCCACAGTTGCTTTGCCAGCTTTCACAACCAGCATGTAGTTACTTCATCTCTATCACAAAGATGGTCAGAGGGCTGGAGCACCTTCCTTATGAGGACAGACTGAAGGAATTGGGGCTGTTCAGCCTGGAGAAGACAAGGCTCAGGGGGAACCTCGAAGTGACTTATCAATACCTGAAGGGGGCCTACAGAAAGACAAGGGTAGGACTTTTTAATAGGGTACAGGATGGCAGGAATAGGAGTAATGGATGTAAACTGGAAGAATGTAGATTTAGGCTGGATATAAGAAGTTCTTTCCTGTGGGAGTGCTGAGACACTGGAATAAGCTGCCCAGAGAGGTTGTGGATGCCCCCTCTCTGGAAGTGTTTAAGGTCAGGCTGGATGGGGCACTGAGCAACCTGGTCTAGTGGGAGGTGTCCCTGCCCATGGCAGGGGGGTTGCAACTAGATGATCTTTAAGATCCCTTTCAACCCTAGCCATACTATGATCACTAATGACTCCAGCAACATTTCCTGTTGCAAATGCAGACTATGAAGTGGATTAATATTGCTATGAAAAAAAATTTGCTGTACCTATGAACTACAGGGGGAAAAATATAATTAATTAACCTTAATTGACTGAAACTTAATTAAAAACTTGGGTGCTTATTGCCTAGAGCAAGATAGCATGAAATTTAATTTCTGATCATCTGCTTAATTTTGGTGTGGTGTGAGACAGTGCCTGAAACACCACATATGAAATTCTAAAGTCTACTGGTGGCTGCTGGTGTTTGTATTATGGTTATTTTTCTTTTCCCAACAGCATCTGAAGGATCCCCCTGTAATAATATGCATGTTTAGCACTTAATGTGAATTAAAATATTTAAATGTTGGTGTGCTCAGTGCTGAATGACTGGAACTTCTCTGTCAATACCTCAGGAATACCTTAAGGCCAGGCTGCATGAGGCATTGAACAACCTGGTCTAGTGGAAGGTGTCCCTGCTTATGGCAGGGGGGTTGAAGCCACATGATCTTTAAGGTCCTTTCCAACACAAACTGTTCTATGATTCTATAAGAAACTAGACCTGAGAAGAACCTCTTCAGTTTCCAGATCCACGGACCTTCACCTGTAGGACACTTTTATCAGCTAATCTATTCTGAAACTGGACCCAGTTCCCCCTTGAAACAAGTTAGGGGGTTGTTTTTTTTGGTTTTTTTTTTACAATGTGTATGTTAATTCCCAGTCTTTTCTTAGAAAAGAATCACCTTGTTTGGAAGGGATCTTTCAGATCAAGTCCAACCATCAACCTAACTCTGAAAAAAACATTGCTAAACCATATCTCTAAGCTGTGTCTATTCATCTCCTAAATACCTTCAGGGATGGTTCCTCAATCACTTCCCTGAGCAGCCTCTTCCAATGTGTTAATTCAATCACTCTGCTGAAATACAGAAGCCAGAAATACACTGTGTTCCTTTTATCGAGAAAGTAACCATGTGGGTCTGCTTTAAATGCTGATAAATCACTTGGCAAACATATTTTTCACTGACCTACTTTCCTAATTATTCTTTCCTTTGAATTTTAGAGTGTGCTTAGTCAGGTAAAGAGCTACTCTTCCCTTTGCACTTTCATATTCCGTTCATCAGAACACCCAAAATGAGCCCATGGAACATGCTGAAAAGTGATAGAAATAAAAGAAAACACAGATTTCAAGAGAAAAGATCAATTCTTAGTGTTGTTGAGAACACCAATGAATGAACGAAAAGATGAATAAATGAAAGAGAAAATTACTTCCATATGATGTTTAGGCAAAGTGGTGAGAGAAATGGCATAACATTAAATTGATTAAATCTCTCACTTACCAACTCCTGCTACACATGGTGACCAACCACAGTTATTTCCCAGCTCTTAGTAGATGATTAATTACATTTTAGCCTGCCTATGAAGCTATTATACCACCATAGTTTCCCCTGGTATAACAGAGTCGTGCTCTTTAATTGACAAGTGCAGCCTGAGGCTAAAATTTCTAGTTGTGTTAGGGCAGGTAGTTCGAAAGTATTATTCACAAATAAGGTCACAGAATAAATAAAACACTGAATTGTGAAACATGATGTAACGTTTCATACTTTCAGTTCTTATGGTTCTATTCCAGCAATGCCATGGCACAAAGAATGATTTGAACAAATGTCTCAAATAAAGACTTACACATAATCCTTTTACCTTTCATTATTTGAAATTACTCCTTTTATGAGACTTCCCAGACCTGATGGGGCAAAGAACCCCATCAAGCACTACTGAGGCCAGTTGGGAGGTGCTGCAGTTTGTCATTCACAAAATGTATTAAGAACAAAAACATGACAGCTCTAATTATTATAAATGGGTCATTAAATCCCTTCCAATTGCAATGTGAAATACAATCTCTGAATAGCAAGTGTCTCCTGGAAAAAATTCTTTTCTCTAAAGTTAAAACAAAGATCAGTTCTAATCTGAATGTGATAGAAGGTGAAATGCATTTTCCTAATGAATACTGGTGTTATTAAGACATTAATAGCTCCTAATGAGGGGAGGACTGGGAAGAGACAAGTAATATTTATAGAAAAGTTAATCTGCAGAAGGAAAGACAGACTTGGATTGGATTGCTGTATTTCAGTTCATGATTAAAGTTCTTATGGAAAAGGATGAATAAGGTGACCTTAGAGAAATTTCCAGTAGCTTTTAATATTTATATAAACCAAAAGACAGCCTTGACTCAAGCAAGACCATTTTTTACTTGTCTAAGCAAGCCAACCTATTTCAGATCCTCCAGTTAAGGTCTCAGCTCCCATCAGTGCTGAGGTTCCAGTTAATTTGATAGAGATAGCATAATTCAAGCGTTCTCTAATTCCCTGTATCCACTGGTCCAGCTCAGAAGATATACTTTGAGATGTATCTACCCCTTAATGTATTTTCCTTGGTTTTATCATCTTGATGTTTCATTGTTAATCTAGAAACAGCCATGTTTTTGTCCTCCTCTATCATTTCCATCTGACAGGCTCTTCCACGTGGCCAGAGTTTCTGTCTTCCATCCTACATGACCTGGGCATTTTTTTGATTGTGTTTGATTTTATTCCCTATGTTGCAATCTTTTAAGTCATCCAACACCTACCTCATCCAACTCCCTTGGCATGGAGGGTGCATCATTACTATTATGAGTTAGTGTTGCTCTCAAGCCCCCATGTTTATACCAAGTTAAAAAAATAAAATGTTAAACATGACTAATTTTTCTTTGAGGAATTCTGTCAGCAACACCCACTGATGCTGATAATCATTGTCATTGCAACTAGTTAATTACTTCTCCGCAATTTCTCTAAGTACGTCACCCATCTCCATTTCTCTAGTTATATTGCTAATTTATCTTGAAAAGTTGTAGAAAATATTCCACATTGTTGATATCTAGTTCTTTTCTATAAGGCAGCTACTACATAACTGAATACATTCCTGATTGTAAGCCCAGCTTGCCTTGTAGCCCATTTATCACCCTTTAGTCTCTTTCACATTTTATATTAATTTAGAACTCAATATTCTATGAGATTAGACCATGCTGATCTTTTTTTCTTCTTGTTATTTTTGCTTTTCAGATACTTAATTCAAGAAAAACTGTGTATGTTCTGAAGAAACAGGACAGCTGTGAGTCTGAAACATGAAGTCTGCACTTTGAGTTGTAAGAGAGCTAATAAATTAGGCAGAGATTTCAGTTAATCAAGTCACTACCAGATACAGAACACAGGAGTTGAATAAAATTGTAAGCACTGGAAAAAGTAGTTGTGCTTTTTTCAACATATTCTGTCTGGTTTCTCAAGAAAATAAGGCTGAAGCCACAATGTTCTGTGAGTAATAATCAGTGTGTGTCTCCAATGCCTGCCCGTCTAGCAAGCCTTTGGACAAGAGACCCTACCAGTCACCCTATCTGGCCTCAAGTTAGAGAATCCACTGACTCTTATGAGTCCACAGGAAACTAGGCTATGTTTTTTATTTGTTCACAAAATTAGCTATTTTGAGAAGTGCTAAAGATGAAGTGTCACCCAGGCTGGACAAAGCACTGAGCAACCCGATCTAGTGGGAGGTGTCCCTGTCTAGTGGGAGGGGTTGGAACTAGATGATCTTTAAAAGTCCTTTCCAAACCAAACTGTTCTATGTTTCTATGATTCTATATTGCTTTGAGTGAGGTCACACTGAAAGATGGAATGAAACACACCACTGGAGAATGCTGTTCTTCAGCTGAATCTAAATTTACTCCTCAGAGTCTTCAAGCTCCAAGTTCATACCTCAGTACTGTGAAGGACATCATAAGAAGTCAGGCTGGCGAGTAATTCCAAGTGAATAATTTAATAGATCGAGAAACTTGAGATACTTGTCTTTTGTGAATTGTGCTCTGTGAGTATAGGAGAATACAACTTTCTTTCAATCATGTTAAAAATTCAGCTGAATATTTTCTGCAAATAATGATGTAAAAATAAAAGAGTATATTCTTTCAACAGTCCAGAAATCACAGCCACCGTGATTATCTCATGATCACCAGGTAACAGTCCTCCCCTCTTTGTTGTATCCTGCAACTATTTTATTACAAGTCTACAAAAAGCAAAAGATCTTCCCTTGTTTTATCTTCATGTGCAATTTAACACAATGGATCTGAGCTCTCTAATATGAATAATAATTCAGGCTGTGATCTCTGTTGTCAACACACATCAATCTCAGCCATTGTACTGCTCCTCTTAGTGAAGCAGCAAAGCACCTCACAATATCTCATAACAATTCCATTAGACACAGGGATTCTAAAATCTCCACTCCTGGCTGTGGAAGAAAGGGCCATGTGATTACTTTGGACATCTGCTGAAATACTTAACAAGAGCAGCATGCTTCCAACTATCTATCTTAAGTGATAACAAGTGCAGGTCAATAGAAGCACCTCAGAAGGGCAGTTGAGAGTCATCTACAGTGCTCTCATCTCTCCAGAGGTGTTTTCAGAATGTGGCAGGCCATCAGGAGGGCTTTGCAGAATTTCCAACTGGGAGTAAGCTGCTGTGGTATGAATTTACAGGTCTGGTAATTTATCATTAAAATATCTCCTTCCCTTCTTCACTGTCCCAGTCCATAGAGTTAAGAGGGGTGAGGTGGATGGAATAAATTAACTAAATATTTGCTGCAGGAAATCTCATAGTGAACCAGAACAAACATGGAAATCCAGTAAGAAGCTTCATTTTCCTTCATACTAGTTCAAGGATAGCGCTTGCAGATGATCTTAGTAGGTCACTTCCAACTAAACCAGTCTGTTCTCTTCTAGTCTCTTCTGTGAAGGCTCTCAAATTACGGGAGGGGAGGAAATGTGCTTCTAGTTCTTTATTAAAGAGCAAGACTCCTCAGGTACATCCTCTCAACCATTACCAGTGTCAGCCTCGGACCTGACTTGCTGCAAAGTCCCAATTCCTGGGCAAAAGAAGCTGTGGGAAGGACAGGTATTTATTAGCACCTAGAGTTAGTCCCAAAAGTGATGGAGTAAGCCCAATACCAAAACAGAAGGAACTGGCAGTTACCATTAGGGGGTCCTCATCAAGAGATAGAGCAAAGCAAGAGGCATAGAAAAAATTCTGCTGGAGCTGAGGGGAGACCTTGCTGCTCTCTATAAGTATCTGAAAGGAGATTGTAGAGAGGTGAATGTTGTTCTCCCAAATGACAAGTATAGGACAAGAGGAAATGGCCTCAAGTTGTGCCATGCAAGGTTTAGACTGGATATTAGGAAGAAGCATTGGAAGAGGCTGCCCAGAGAAGTGGCACTATCCCTGGAGGTATTTAAGAAATGAGTAGACATAAAGCTTAGAGATATTGTTTAGTGATGGCTCTTACTAGAGTTAGGTTGATGATTGGGATCAATGATCTGAAAGGTCCCTTCAAACCAAGACAATTCTGTGATTCTATGAACTTGATCTACAGAGTGAGTGTTTTTGATGAGTGAACAAGATCTTATTAAGGGAAAATACAAAATGTTTAACTCTTGCCATGCTCTACCAGAGGCAAACACTACACAAGATATCTACATAATCATGTAGGTTGGAAGGGACCTTTCAGATCATCCAGTCCAACCATCAGCCCAACTCTGACTCATACCTGGACAGGGGCTTGAACCCTTGTCCCTCAGAGTAGGAGTCTGATGCTCCCCCAACTGAGCAAAACACATCCTTCCACATGCCATAAATATTCAATACATATGTCTGTAAGGCACTAGGTTAAGGTGCTTAACGTTTCAGCACACATCATGGGGAAAGCAGGGTGGTGCTTTAGTGCTAACTCATCTCTATTTTTAGCCTTAACACAGCTATAACATCCCTAGAAGCCTGACCACCCTGCTGTGATTAAATATCATACTTGTACAGTGAACTGCTGCCTACATTTTAGAGCAGGTACAGTTGTTTTAAATCTCTACTCAGTACAGTAAACCCTTATTCTCAGTCTAGGCTATTAAAACAGAGGAGCCATTCCTCTCCTTTTTCATATTTAACCATGCAAAGGAATTGTTAATGGTGATTTACATTTTTATTGGAATTAGCAGAAAGACTTATATAAAGTTAATTGGGAGTTTTCATGCCTGTCACATCATTGAAAGTTGCTGGGACAGTGAGGAAAAGTAATTTTGATATGCTTAAATACTTGGAGAGGGTGAAAAGGAGTTTTCTAAAGCTTTAGGATCAGAAATAGCCAGCCATAAGAGAGGTGATGAGCACTGGAAGGTAAATGGGATGGATTAAAAAACTATCTTTGGTGGTTTTATTTCTAAATATCTATATAAATGTTGTGAGCACTAAAGTGTTTATTTTTTATTTGTGTTGAAGCAATTAATAGAAAATCTTTATAGGACAAAGGGTTTTTGCAGATTCATAGCTGGTCATAAAGAACATGGTCCAAGTGGGAAGGACAGAAAATTTTGCCAGAAACAAGTATTGTTAGATACATCTTCTAAGTGGGAGACATGTAGAATGGGAAGAATGGATGGGGCAGACCTTCTACCAAGATGTTAAGATGCAGTCTGTGACTGCTAGCAGGATACTTGAGTTCTAATTCAAGTTAACAGCAATCTGACCAATGCAATCAGTGGGACCTGGGTGCAGCTCAGTGTTGAAGTACCCAGGGTTGTTGTCTAAGTTGTATGGACCAGATCTCACTCCATTCTGTTGCCTAGTCAAGTTTAGATGCTCTTAGCTGTCCTGTCCTTCACCTTCCTCTTGAGAAAATAAACAGCCTCATCCAGACTCTCTGTTACACCTGACACCCACATACAGATCCATCAGATGCACCTCAATTATATCTCAGATGGCACCAGGTAGCTGAGGTTGGACAGCTCAGTTCTACTCCGTCCATTACTGTTGTGGGTGTTTCAACAGACCTGTCATCCCTGTATAAGTATCTTAATTTGGACATAAATTCTGCTATTGGAATTTCATTTGCAATTCTACATTTTCAGGCCTGGCATTGGTCACATTAAATACCACGATTTGCAGATCATCCCCAGATTCACATGTTCCACCACGTTCTAGCTGTTCTCTAAGAACCACTAAGAAATCACGAGTGCCTTACTCAACAGTCATTTAACCAAACATGAATTTTACTGAAGACAAAAATGCAGTGAATGAAGAGGATGCACACAGGCAGCTACCACAGCTCCCAGTGACCGCAGTAATTGATTACATAGTGCAAAGTCTGACCATCCCCACCTCCTTCACAACAATGAACTGGTTCATCCCAGATGGCTCAATCTCTTCAGCCTCTGCACTGAATATGGCCCCATACACTCTCCAGTTTAGGAAAAAGAAAAAAAAAAAAA
>VZTY01003282.1:35921-46936 GCA_013400935.1 Turnix velox
ACTAACATTTGCAAATACAACCTTGGTGGACCCTTTCCAAAGTCTCTATGTCTTTTTTGTACTGAGGGCTCCACACCTGAACACAGTACTCCAGATGTTCCACATACTCCTGCTGTCTAGCTTATAGGTATAAGCTTGATACACCTTATTTATAGTTAGATATATTTTTATCTTATAGAATCATAGAATGGTTTGAGTTGGAAGAGAGTTGAGTTCCAACCCCCCCTGCCATGGGCAAGGGACACTTTCCACTACATCAGATTGCTCAATGCCTCTTCCAGCCTGGCCTTAAACACCTCCAGAGAGGGGGCATCCACAACCTCTCTGGGCAACCTGTTCTAGTGTCTCATTACCCTCACTGTAATGAACTTCTTTCTTCTATCCAGCCTAAATCCATCCTCTTCCAAACCACATCCATTACTCCTAGTCCTGTGATCCCATACCCTACATCAGTCTGAAGGGCTGAGTGCCTTGCCTTCCTTGTGTGAGCAGAATGGAGAAAGAAGATTTATAGTGTCTATCATCATTATAAGTTTTACTGAGACTGAGCTTGAGTCCCACTGTTGCTAACAAACCTGCTGTGGTTTTCTCCTGCATATCCCAACCTGACTGTTAACAGTCCTACAGATTACATCTATCTCCTGTAAAATTCCTAGGACAAAGAAATTAGTTGGAAAAGGAGGAATGTTTTCCTTTGTTTCACAGAATTTCTCTGGTTACAGCATCTGATTCAACAGTAGCACATTCCACTCTCTTAATAGGAAGGTTTTCTTTGGGTAGCTTTAAGTCCCATTTGTTTCCTTGTGCTACAGAGGAGACTCATTAGAACTCCAAAGAGCATTTCAACTCTGTTGTGGACCTTAACTTTTCTCTCCAAGCACTGTTCTTCATCAAGAACAGTTATTTCACTGAATTACTACTTTCTGAGATATGTAAGCTACTTCTACTTGGCAGCAGAATATCTAATTTTTTTTTTCTGCCAATAACTAAAAATTTAACAGATCAAATGAAAACATTAAGGCATTTCAATTATTTGAAAAGAATAACCATGAATGCCTCTGAAATCAGGGCTGTACCACTCAAATAATGATGCATGATGACTTCAAAGATACAACTACATTAGCTTATATAGAAGGAAAATATTTTCAAGCTTAATTACTGGTACTTTTTAACAAACTTGGCAGTAAATTCAATTTTAACAATAACTAACTGCACAGTCATTAATCCTGGAACTTAAGCCAAGCTTAGTCTTCCATACTGAGGACATCTGTGATTGTCTCCTTTGGAATTTGTTCTCTGTGCATCTTATGTAAGTGCAGGAGAAATCTTCCAACTCTTTTTATTTGGTTTTATTTACAGCACATGAGAAAGCAGGCTTGGAAATCTGTCAACTGAAGTTTAGCAGAAACAGAGAAGGGGGGAAAAATAATTCTAAAAATAGTTCTGATTAAATTGTTCCAGAGCAAAAAGGAATAGGAAAAAAAAAAGATAATCACAGTAGTCTTCATTTGTAAGCACATAAAAGCAAAGACAGAAACATGCAGGATTTGCGTAGGCCAAAAAACATCTAAAAATTTATTTATTACTGGAGGCTGGGGCTTGTTCAAAGCAATGGGAGACTCTCTTCTCTGTGCCTTGCAGTAAAAGGAAACCCATTTCCAAAATCTTACTTCTCCCCCAAAGTTGTGCAAATCACAGAATCAAAGAGTTGGAATGGACCTTTGCAAGGACCATCTAGTCCAAGCCCCCTGCAATGAGCAGGGACATCATAGAATCATAGAATAGTTCAGGTTGGAAGGGACCTTAAAGATCATCTAATTCCAACCCCCCAGCCATGGGCAGGGATACCTCCCAATAGACCAGGTTGCTCAATGCCTCATCCAGCCTGGCCTTAAACACCTCCAGAGAGGGGGCATCCACAACCTCTTTGGGCAACCTGTTCCAGTGTTTCACTCAGAGCCTCAATCAAGCTTGGTCTTAAACACCTCCAGGGATGGAGTCTCCACTGCCTCTCTGGGCAACCTGATCCAATGCCTCACCAACCTCATGGGGACGAACTTCCTAACATCTAATCAAAACGTAACCCTGCTCTAGTAAATCCTCTTCCACTTCTAATGTAATCACCAGTTCATGCCTTCCTTGAACCCAGGTCCTTGCTTATGGGTGTCAGTACTGATCTATTTGGGTATTTTAGTTCTGAAGAGGAGCATCCTCTGATTTGATGCAGGCTCACCTTGACCTCATCACACTTCACTTAATGGTGAAGCAATGGGCTATTTATAGGTGCAGGGGAAACGAACAGTGAAAGAATATGCAAAATTTCCACACTATTCCTTCCTGAGTTAATGCCTAAATGCTTCTCAGAAGCAGACATAGATCAAAGTTTCCCACTTAGACTTCTGCTTTTATATCTTCTGTTTACTACCGTACGTGGAGTTATTGCCACTGAAAGAAGTGTGAAGCGTCTGACTTCAAATGGTGCCCTTAAATGGTGCTGACAGTGTACTTTACTTGCAAAAGCCACAAAGCAGAACAAATAAAAAGAGCTCTTGTAAGACCAGCTAAGGAGGTTCAGGTACTTGCCATAATCATTTTGTGGCTGGAGATAAGCCTGGAAGAGCATTAAAGTTTCACAGCAGGGATGGGACGTGGAGCTGATCATGTCAGAAGGTTAAAAAATGTGGCTTTTTTTTTTTGCTTGTGCTTCTGGAGAGTAGAGTGTGAGATACATATAAATCATTCATATTTTATTAAAATAGAGCTCTGATTCACTTTCTGAGTATTTCCATGCCAAAATACACTCTCAGTCCAAATTCCACTCTTCAGCTATCTGTCTTTATTCCATTTCATCCTCTTCAATATGATCCCTGCATCATTTTGGAAAGCTCAGCACTTTGCAACTTTGCTTTCTGTGGCACTATTATTTCTTTCTGCTTTTCAAATAACTGTCAAAATGTACTTCTCCACTTAAGGGAGCCTTTCCTTACTTTTTGTGATAAAAATTCAACACCTGGTTTTGGTGAAAGAGTGCAAAATTACTGCAGAAATCAGATTCTTTTAATAAATTAATAATTTTAAAATTCTTTGAACAAACATATATTTGAGTTGCAGATTATTGCCTCAATGAAATTATAATGAGAAAAATAATTTCATTTATTGATGGAAATTAAGAAACCTAGATTTCATAGAATCATAGAATTGTTTGGGTTGGGAGGGACCTTAAAAATCATATGGTTCCAGCCCCCCTGCCATAGGCAGGGACACCTCCCACTAGATCAGGATGCTCAGTGCCTCATCCAGCCTGGCCTTAAACACCTCCAGGGAGGTTTTTATGCCAAGCCTTTGTGAAATGATTATTTGGAATATTAAAGAAACTTGATTGAATTAAATTAGGTATTAGCAATTTCTGAGAAGGCACCATTTTAAAGAAATTCAGAGCCTGATGTTGGAAAGCCAGGAAACTGATTATAATCCTGATATTCTGGGAAACAGCTCTTGGTGAAGAGTTGGATCTGTTCAGGCTAATCTTTACATTATGTTAAGCCTAACTTAAGCCACCTGGGTAAAGATACCCACATGTTTCATTGCTTTTGAATTTTGGGTCTTCAAGCAGATTTACTCATACATATTATACAGAATCACAGAATATCAGATATTGGAAGGAACCTCAAGAGATCATCTAGTCCAATCTCCCTGCCAGAGCAGGAACAATTCCTGTGTATATTTCTGTGTTGTCATGTAGTACAATAATGAAAAAAATCTAAAATTGTTCTTGGGCATAATCAAAGAATCATAGAATGGTTTGGGTTGGAAGGGACTTAAAGATCATCTAGTTCCAACCCGCCTGCCATAGGCAGGGACACCTCCCATTAGAGCAGGTTGCTCAGTGCCTTCTCCAGCCTGGCTTTAAACACTTACAGGGAGGGAGCATCCACAACCTCTCTGAGTAGCCTGTTCCACCACAAAGAATTTCATTCCTATATCTAACCTAAATCTACTCCCTTCCAATTTACATCCATTATTCCTAGTCCTTCCATCACATATCCTATTAAAAAGTCCTACCCCTGCCTTTCTGTAGGCCCCCTTCACGTATTGATATGTAACTATGAGGTCGCCCCTGAGCCTTCTATTCTCCAGGCTGGACAGCCCCAACTCCTTCAGCTTGTCCTCATAAGGAAGGTGCTCCAGCCCTCTGATGATCTTCATGGCTTTACTGTATCATAATGTGTCTGCCATTATTCATACCGAGCATTCAGGTTTTTTACAGTGTGGGTTAGGCCTATGTTTTTAAATATTTTACTGCATACATTTGACAGGGTAAAATATTCATGAATATATTTCAGAATAATCGAATCTAATTTAGATTCTAATTCAGAGGTCTTCTATTCAACAGGTTGCACTCTTCATACTCTGCATAGCTGTGAATTGGAGAAGTGTTTCCCGCTCTGGAAAACATTTCTGAATGTTAAACAGATTGTACTGAAGAAGTACTACTCATTATTTTGCTGTGAATGTGTCTCAGGCATCCAAGAAAGATGGAGAAAAAAAAAAACCAAGGCAGACCACGTGAGCTAACACATATGATAAATAGTGATGATTTGAAGTGAACAGTTTGCAAATAGTGCACAGATTGAAAAGTTTTCCTCAACAGTATTTAGCAAAAGCTTATAAATAATACAGATATTCATGAAAGTCAGAAGACATTTCTGAATTTAAATAAGACTTTAAACACATGAAATTTTTGGGCTGGTATATCCTCCTTAAATTTATTGCACCTTTAACTGTGCAGGAACTCTGTTTCTCAAGGTGCTGCTTTGTGAAGTGACTAAATGTAATAAATTCATGCCAAAGGTACAATTTCTTTTCATGTTCATACCCCAATTTCCTGCAGCTCCCCTTTAGGAACTGGAAGGAGCTGTAAGGTCTCCCCAGAGCCTGTTCTTCTTCATAAGAGATGAAGGCAACCAGCATCCTGGAATACCACAGGTATCTCTTTCATGTTTAGTATTGCTACACTCCCCACAAACTTATGGATGAGAAGGCAGGATTGGGGCAACTTGTTGACTCTACCATCATGGACATGCTGGGAGGAAACCAGGCATTTTCCAAAATCTGCAACAAACAGATTATTTCAGCAGTTTGACAGCTTTAATTTTGTTTCAAGCAATGGATCAGGCTCTGACTTAAGTTTGGTCTTGCAATGATGTAGGGACTGATATGGCAACAGGAACACTAGCAGAAAAACTGATAAAGCATTCCAGGACTTTTAAGGTTGATGGAGCTTGCACCTGGAGCCTCAACCCTTCCTTGCTGTAAAGCTGATCAGAAAATCTTCCAATCAGAAAACATTTTTACATTGATTTTGATGATATCACAAAGTGTGCTTCCCTAAACATTCATTATGGTTCTCTTTTTCATATACATATATATATATTTTTAGATTGATTAATCTATGAGACCAGCACAGTATTTGAGTTGGATGAAATTAAGGAGTTACATGTGAAAATAAGAATAACTCCCTTGCCTCCTCTTGTTGTACCACATCAGCAACTATTTCTGCTGCTCTTCACTCAAAATGATGCCAAGAAATGACAATTTATCCATCCATTCTCTGCCACGCACTTTCTGTAGAAATAGAAAATTAATCTCTACTCAAACACAGCAATAAAATAAACTGAATTGCCAGTATATATCAAAGAATAAAATCATTGAGTCATAGGGTTGGAAGGGACTTTCAAAGGCCACCTAGTCCAACCCCCTGCAGTCAGCAGGGGCATCTTGCACTAGATCAAGCTGCTCAGAGCCTCATCAAGACTGACCTTGAATGTCTCCAGGGATGGAGAACTCTCTGGGAAACTTGATCAAGTGTCTCACCACCCTCATGTTGAAGAACATCTTCTTAATGTCTAACCTAAACCTTCCCTGCTCTAGTTGAAAACCATGGCCCCTTGTCCTATTGCTACCTGCCCTGGCAAATGTAAATCTGAACTGGGAAGGTCCTGTCAAGCAACAGGACAAGGGTCAATGGACACAAGATGGAACATCAGAAATTCAACATGAGAAGAAGCTTCTTTACTTCAAGGGTGAGAGAGCATTGGAACAGACTGACCAGAGAGGCTGTGGAGTCTCCTTCTCTGAAGATGTTCAACCCACCTGGACATGTTCCTGTTCAGCCTGTTCTAGGTGACCCTGTTCTGGCAGGTGAAATTGGACTAAATTGTCTCTGAAGGAGCTTTCAATCCCTACCATTCTGTGATTCTGAGATCCTGTGAAACAGGAATATTTGGCATTTTAGCCATCCTAATGTGTCTCCTTATATTTCCATCAAATTTTCATCTGGATAAATTTTTTTAATGCAATGTGAGAAGGACCTCAAAGAGCAAAGTCCCATTTCAAGGTTATGCCTCAAATTCAACCAGTAGTGCTCTTTCCAACCTATAAATACTTGTTATTTTAGAGCAAAGAGCAAGCAAGTCAGAAGACAAAATAAATTTAAGGCTTTTGACTCACAGGTGATGAACAATACCTTATCACTTCTTCACAAAGGCTTCAAACAAACTCTAGAAAAGCTCAAATTTTTAATCCACATATGGAATTTACCTAAGGGAACAGAAGGAGTTGGTGCCAAGTGAGGGATAAGAGCAAGAAAATAGTAGAATTTTTTTAAACACAAATTTTCCATGAAAGTTCTTCAAGCACACAGCAGGAATCTTTGAATAGAGCAGTTTATCTGCAGTCTAGGGCAGAAATGTTGCAATAAGGTTGCTATAAAATTGTCTTAATGTATTCAGTAGACCTGGATGTGGTCATCTCTATCTGCATGTGAGTGTGTTTATTTGCCTCATGATATTTCATATTACTGTTGGCCTCATGCTCTTGAGGTTTCAAATCATTATCTATGAGACATTCTTCAATTTAAAATGAAAATTTACAGAGCAAATCATACACTTGATGAATACCTCTTACTTCCAGAAACAACTTCAAAATGTTTATCTATATCTATATATATACATTTCCAGTGATAGGAATGAACCTGGTCTCTGCTAAACTGGTTGATTTAAAATGCATAATACATCACAGGAACTCAGGAGAGAGTAAACTAATGAATGTGGTCTTATATGCTCAGATTCCCTCTTCATCAATATTTATTTGCTTTCTCTACCCCACCTTCTATGACTACTAGACTTTTAGAAGTCTTTCTTCATTTTAAAGATGACTCTGAGCCAAACTCCCACTCCAGATGAGAGTCTTCCCCTCTTTTTTCCTCCACCTGCCTTCAGAGTGCAGAAGTTGTTCATTGCATGGAGACGACTCAGTGAAATGTCTGTCAGAGACCTCCTAGTAATACCAATTTGGCTTATACAGGGTGGCTGGAACAAATCAAATCTTCATTTATGGTGCTGAAGGGTCCATTAGGAATTGTTTCCTCAATTTTGTTGCTATGGAACTACTTGAACTTCTCCCCCTGAATTAGCAGACTTTGTACCACAAGTATTTCCTGTGTACATGGAAACTTCGGATCTTCAACACCAGTCTGCTGCCCCAACCTGTTCCCCTTCCAATCCTCACTTTTGTGGGACATGGTCACCTCCATCTTCATGTTTAGAAATAAGGTCTCCTTCAGGCTAAGAAAGTTGCATTGACACAACTGCAACCAGCTGCTGCAGTTGCTGATGCTGTTTCGTGCTACCCTGAGTGAATTTTCCTTTTTTGCCACTGCAAGCACCATAGTGCTTTATGTCACAAGAGGTCCATACATTTATGATGATGCACTTATCCCTGGAGCTCATATGGACACAGAAGTTCAATGATGGGTTTATATTTTGATGTGTTGCTACAAATTTTAGGGTTCACAGTAGAATTCCTTCTGTGATAGCTTTCCATCGAGACAGGTCAAGTTTGAAGACAGAGAAGGTTGCTCAGAGCCTCAGCAATCCTGGCTTTGAATGTCTCCAGGATTGGGGCCTCTACCACCTCTCTGGGCAACCTGTTCCAGTTCACCTCATGGTGAACACTCAAGTCCTTCCATTTCTCTAGGCAGGTTCCACATTCCCCTCTTTTCTTTCATCTCATGCCTCTGCCCCACATCAACCCTTTTCCAGCCCATTTTCCCCCAAATCCCACACACCTGGGCTCCACTGGAGACTCCTCCTCTCCCCAACTGTTCCAAATCAGCCCCCTCTGCCTACTCTCCTATTTAACACCAGCAAGGGAAAGGCAGCAGCCATCATTTGCCCCCCCATGGGGCCTGGGGAATGCTTCTCCTGGTGTTTCTGCTGCAGGACGTCACTGGTGAGTTGCATTTTCCAAGGGGACATGGTGGGAGGAGAAAGGCCGGGGGGCCTGCTGGCCCCCCAGCCTGGTTAGGCAGGGGGAGGGAGGGTGATGGACTTGTGTTTCTGTATATCAAGTATTATGCTAAAGACCACTGAGTAAAAGGACTTAATGGAACCAAGATAACCTAAATCAGACTGGTGCCTCTCCAGACAGATGCTGAGAGGAGAATTTCATTTCCAGATCCAATACCTGAGGAGGACCTTAATACCCAGAGTCTCCCTTTTCTTGGAGCACACCAGGAAATTCCTAAGAATTCCAGGAAATTCCATAGAATCAGAATCATAGAAATGGAAGGGACCTTCAAAGGCCATCTAGACCAATGCCCCTGCAGTCAGCAGGGACATCTTGCATGAGATCAGGTTGTTCAAAGCCTCATGCCTTCAGGGATGTGGCCGCTTTTGGGCAGCCAGTTCCAGTGTCTCACTTCCCTCATGGGGAAGAATCTCTTCCTAATGTCTAATCTATACTTGCTCTGCTCTGTTTTAAAACCATTATCCCTCATCCTGTAACTTCATGCTCTATCAAACAGTCCCTCCCCAGATTTCTTGTAGACCTTCTTCAGGTACTGGGAGGCCTCTGTGAGGTCTCCATGGAGCCTGCTCTTCTCCAGGTTGAACAGCCCCAACTCTCTTGGAACAGAAATCATGACCCTAACAGGATACCCACCACCTGCTTCCAATAATAAATGCAATAACCCCTTTGGTCCTCAGGAAGGTGCTTCCTTTTTTTTTTATACACTGAATTTTATGGGGTTTACTTCTTATAGTTTCAGGTTTGTAAAAAAATCTTGTCCTGAAGCAGGCTTCCCCAATAGAGTGAAATCTGAGTCTGAAATCAATTTCCAGATCTTTCCTCATTCAGTAATCTGGAGTGTTGAGCAATAAGAACCTTTACAGTTTGTCACCAGCTTCAGAGAATTTATTAATTGACTTTTCTGACAAGGTTGCCTAGTGGTTACAGCCACCTTATAATGAAGGTGTCTGATCTTACACTGTGGAGAGCAATGATAGAGCCTTTTGAATGCCTGTCTCTGAATGAAGGAGGACAGTTTGACAGACCTTCACTCCAAGTAGCTTCAAGCTTATGAAAGGAGAGGTCATCCAGAGTCTGTTAAGGAACCAGCTGAACTTAAAGCTATGGGATGTTGTCACTGTCAATTAACCAAGTTGTCTCAAAGAAAATCACACTGTTTCCCAGGGTATATATAATGGGGAAGAAGACAGATGTCTGAACCCTAAATAAACTTCAGAACTTTCCATTGTTTCATAGGTAAGGTTTTATGTTCCCAGATCTTCATGTTCTTTCCATCATCAGGGACTTAACAAAAAGAAGAGTAAGTTTCCCAGTAAAAGACAAGTTCTTTCTACTGTTAAAATATTAAATAAGTAACTGATGATTGAAAAAAGACTAGTTTATCCCATAGCAGCTGCTCTATGGCAATTCCTTCAGAGAGTTTGAAATACATCAAGAAAAAACAAGGAAAAATGGAAATTTGAAATACTTCAAGTGAAAAAGTGAAATTACTTTTCTTCTAGGAAAATTCTCCTTTATTCCCCTCATGAGTACAGAGATGCTTCAGAGAGAAGTCTTTGGTTTAACGAGTCACTTGCAAGCATCAGTAGTCTCTCTCAAGGTAAGAAAAAAAATCAATCCACTTTGGGATTTTAGGTCAAGAGATTTTTTTTTATTTAAAAAAAAAATTTCTATGAGCTCTTTTCATGAGAACAAAGGACTTGAGGGGAAAAGAGTGAAAGAGAAGCCAAGTAAAATTCTGTCTTTATCCTTGCTAATGCAGTTGTGTCTCAGTTTAGCCTAACATCTGACTAACATGCCTGGATGGAAGTTCTCCTGCTGGTAGCTGGTTGATAGGTGGTAGGTAGCATCCCAAACACATTGACCCAGTTCTGTCCTTGGACTGGATTACTTCCAAAGCCAGGTGAGAATGAGCCTGTAAACTCAGACACTTGTGAACTGGAACATTTCTTCATGGATTTAAACCCTCTCTGGAGGTGTTTAAGACCAGGCTGGACACAGCACTGAGCAAACTGATCTAGTGGGAGATGTCGCTGTATATGGCAGGATGGCTGGAACTAGATGATCTTTAAGGTCCCTTCCAACCCAAACTATTATATGGTTCTATGGTTTTTCTTTCAAGCTCCAGTGCTGGTCAGACTTTGCTGCGTTAACTCCTTTGTCTGGTTTGTTTCTAGAGAAGATCTTGAGCCCCTGGATGATGCCTTTGTTTTTCAATCAGAAGGAAGAACCACCTTCTTTCACAGCTATGTCTCATAAATCTTCTGGTAATATTTAGAAGCACAGAGTTGCAAGAGACCTTTAAAGGTCACCTAGTCCACCCCCCCTGCAGTGAGCAGGGACATCCTGCACTAGATCAGGCTACTTAGAGCCTCATCAAGCCTGGCCTTGAGTATCTCCAGGGAGAGGGCCTCCATCATCACTCTGGGCACTTGTTTCAGTCTCAGCACCTTTATGGTGAAGACCTTCTTGCTAATGTCGAATCTAAACCTGCCCATCTCTTGTGAAAACCCAGTGATGCAACAATTTAGAAGCACAACAATGTGAACTACAGGCCGGTGAGTCTCACCTCCATGCCTGGGAAGATCATGGAACAGATCCTTCTGGACAGCATGCTTGATCACATAAAGAATGAGCATGTGATC
>VZTY01003282.1:51962-66632 GCA_013400935.1 Turnix velox
TAGATTTAGACTCGACATAAGAAAGAAATTCTGTACAGTGAGGGTGGTGAAGCACTGGAACCAGTTGCCTCGAGAAGTTGTGGATGCCCCCTCTCTGGAGGTGTTCAAGGCCAGGCTGGTCAAGGAAGGCACTGAGCAGCCTGATCTAGTGGGAGATGTCTCTGCCTATGGCAGGGGGGTTGGAACTCGATGATCTTTAAGGTCTCTTCCAACCCAAACTATTCTATGATTCTATGTTTCTATGATAATGGTACCCACAACCTAGAAGATGCATTGCATGACTTCAAACTTGCTCTGCCAACATCTAATGGAGGAAGACCAATTTATGTTTACTTATTCAGAATAGTTATCTTGTATTACTGTGAGGGTTGTGAGACACTGGAGCAGGTGGCCCAGAGAGGTTGTAGATGTCTCCTCCCTGGAGGGGGTTAAGGCCAGGCTGGATGAGGTATTGAGCAACCTGGTCTAGTGGGAGGTGTCCCTGCCCATGGCAGGGATGTTGGAACTAGTATAAGGTCCCTTCCAGCCCAAACCATTCTATGATTAATAGGATGTTAACTGGACTCTTTCTTGCAGAGCATATTTCTAACAAATAGTATTGTGTATAGAAATAAATAAATGCATTTTTAAATATCTGCTTTCCATTCTTTATTGTAACTTCTGAGACAGTATCTGAAGACAACTAGTTACAAAAGATATTCTCTACCTGAGTCTGCATGTATGAACTGAAAATTCATATCCTTCCTTGTCAGTCTGTTACTGATACATATGTTTTTTTGGTCATGTCATCCTTCAAATAAATTATTTCAGCATTACTGTTTACTCTTGCTCTGTTTATAAATTATATACTTCTGTGTAATGAAAATTTCAGATGATCAACTATCAAATGATCAATACATTTGTTTGACTTTCTGGGCAAACATCCTACTTTATTCACAACTTATTTTCCTTCTATGAATACAGTCATCAAAATGAAGCCACTTTTAATTATTACTCACCAACAGCATGTATTATAAGACCGTGGTTTCAGGAAAACTGAGATTTACTGGAAAACTTGTAAACAGTTCTGCCACCAGGTACAGGATAAATAATTCAATATTCTTTCTGTCTTGTAAAATGAGAAACAAGATAAATTAACTCCTTACTCCTGAAAAGAGGGTACAGCAGTTTAAAGAAGATCATGGAAGGAGTGTTTGATACTTGTGCAAGAACTGCTCAGGATTTTCTTCACATGCATTTTGCTCAGTTACTATTCTGTGAGGGTTTTCCAGGACTCAGTTGTGAGTTAATGAACAAACAAAAAGGCATCATATAATCTCAGAATTTCATAGTCATATGTGTTGGAAGGGACCTTTCAGGTCGTTGAGTCCAACCATCAGCATAACTCTGACAAACCTCATATCTGGACAGGGACTTGAACCCTTGACCCTCAGATTAGGAGTCTGATGCTCTCTCAGCTGAGATCAGGATACAAGTGAGGAAAAAAAGCAAACATTACATGATAACTAATTGCCCAGTGGCTGGGAAATTCACTGTGAATGTATATGAAGCTGCAATTTACTGATCTGTCCAAGCTGCTATTCAAAGATGTATCTTTTTCTCATGTTCCTCTGAGTAAAAAATTATTAAGGACTGGTTTGTAAAAGACTAGCACAAAGAAAGCTAAGAGATCCTTGACAGGTGATGAAGCTTTTATGAGATCCTGACAGATTTACAGCCAGGCCTTCATTTTCCTTATAACTTGCCTTAATCAAGTACACGAGTTTCCAAGAGGTCTTTGAGACAATGTGTGCTGTAAGAGAGGAACACACTTGTTAACATTACCTCAACTGCCTTATGCCAAGTTTTTGTTAAAAGTTAGGAGCCTGGAGATAAGCAAACCTGATTATCATGTCATCCTTTTCATATCAAAGGCAGAGCATCCGAATGCTACGCCAGCAAATATCTCACAAATCCATCAACCAATCACAACATCCTTATAACTGTTGATGCTGTCCTACTTTTTCTTGCTGTTCACTGTTGTTTGTTGTAGTTGCAATGGCCTTCTGATAGCAGCACCACTGAGTATTTTAGAGAAGCCTGAGTTCCACCACAAGATCTCTACAGATCTTTCCTTTCATGCCTAGCTTAGGCTCCCTAGAAGTTCCTGCTGCTGGGACCACATGTCTTACCTCTGTGAATGCTGTGCCATATCTCAGTAGTTTAAAACATGTTTTCATTGATCCCAGATACTCCTTGTTTATCCACTTTCCTGCTCAATACCATGACCATGGTGTGTGCTCTGTCAAACTTTCTCTAATGAGAAGTGTAAAGATCTGTCGGCTACAGCACTCCCAACTGGAGGCAAGCTTTGTCTGCAATGAAAGGTGGTTAGTGAAGCAAGTTCCACTCAGCTTTACCATAGGTGGTTGGATTAGGACAGTAAAATTGCCACTTCAAATGTGCTGCCAGTTTGTATTTCACTTGTTCATCTTAAAGTTATTAAGGTAGGTTTTCATCTCATTTACAGAAACAATAAATGATGCAACACCACAGCCTCCAGCAGGGTGGTTCATGTGCTACCTGAAGGGCACGCAGGACCTGTCCCATCTCAAACAACTTAGACAGCAATATAGTAGGAATTCTTGAGCTGAATTTACACTGTGCATTTCTCAGAGAGATTTTCCAAAAATATATTAAGATCACTTGCCTTCAACTCACAATTCCTCCCTCCCATACCATTTTTTTCCTCTGTGAGAAGTTTGGAATTAAAACCATTTGCTGTTTTTTACTGTCAGTAGTGGTTTGGGTTTATTTCCATACTTGTTTGACATCCTGGAACCTATACTTATTCTATAAATTCATCTGGCTGATGCCAAAAAGGGTGTGTAGCTCAGCTGGAAGAGCATCAGATTCCTAATGCTGAGAGTCAAGTGTTCAAGACCCTATCCAGGTCTGAGTTAGGTTGATGGTTGGCCTCAATGATCTGAAAAGTCCCTTCCAACCAAGGTGATTATGTTTATAAAAGTTGATGTATAATCCCAAGAGTACACCCAAAATATGAAGGCTGAGATTCACCGGTGGCTCCAGGGACAGAAGCAAATTTCTGTAATGCTCTTCCTGCTTCTGTGTCATAAACACATCTTGTGTCTTGAGTTCCACCTAATTTGTGGGTAGTTTGGTGGTTGTACACCCCTTTCCTAATAATACCCTGATATGATTGGAGCACCAAGGGACTAAGCATAAATGCATGCTCTGATTTATTTTCTAAAGTAGAATATACATACAGAATTTGTACAACTAATAGCAAAAGAAGTTCTGGATGTGATGTTTCAGTGGTATTTTATTCCAGATCTATGGAATAGTTTTGTATGCTACAGACCACTAAGCTGGAGTGAAAACCAGAGCAGAATAAGCATCCCAAGCTCATAAGGGACAGAGAGATGACTATCAAGCATTGAAGATTCATCCCAGGCTACACATGATTTATGGAGAATTTTATGACCTTTTACAAATTTTGAAGATTATATTTTTTGGATTTGCATACTTCAGAGCATTATGAGATGCAATCAAGATCTGGAAGCAGGACTTAGTATATTAATTTTTAATCTGATATTGTTGTCACTATAGTTTAAAATTATAAGCTCACCATAATTGAAAATAAAATCCTCTGTTTTTTAGCTGGCACAGGATCAATGCCAAAGTCTTTACAGCCTGAGCCTTCAGAGATTCCTTTGTTTTTCTGCGTACTAAAAATTTTTATTGACTTTTAAAATTTTAATATGCATTGCAAAGATTAAATATGAATTTTGATGTGCAACTGGGCAGTACAGGCCCCCAGGATTTTTCTCTTTTCTGACATAAAATAAGGTTGTGGTCCATTTTGTAGTTATTCAGTTAAGGAAGCTCAACCTGGCCACTGAGGCACAGGCTTGGTTGCCATATTGTAGCTCTTGAAGACAGATACATGCACTTCTCATCTGTCTAATGGCAATAAACTTGGCAATTTTTCCTATTTTATCATCTTTGCCTTTTTCAACATGCAGTAGAAGGCTGACTGACACAAAAGCAGGAGGATGAGGATGTTTTTCCACTTACTGTTTGCACCTCTTGGCCTTTGGAAATGGTAGGGTGTTCCATTGACAGAAGAGAACTGCTTAGAACCAAGTAATTTTAGAGAGGAGCACAGTCCAGATCATGCATGAGGATTCTTTTTTTATTTTTTTACTAGAATGTGACATGTTGTAAAACTTAAACAGAGCTTCACACAGAATTACATGACTGACTCTGCTGACAACTTCCTCAGTCTTAAAAAATTACATATTTGGAGGATTTTATAGAACTTTCTTTCTTTTCTTCCCTGTCATATAACTGTTTCTAGGCCCTAATGCTACAGGAGATGGGATTCTGCTTTACTACTCCCTTTTTCTGGCATCCAGATGACTATCTTCTGCAATTTTTTCCCTCATCAGCTACCTTCAACATAAATGTGTTACACAAATGCACATGTTTACAAATCAGTTAATTCAATCCACAGTGTTTTTGGAAACAGGCAAATTAGGTAATTGTAACAGCTGAAGCTGTGGAACTGGAATGGCATTAAAATCTACCCATCAGATTAAAAGCAGGGTAAGAGACTGATGACATGTTCTCAGCTACCAGGAATATCAATAACTGGAATTTTCTCTCAGTCTTTCATTGATTATTTCAAAATCTGTATCACTTTTCCAAGAACACAATTATGAATGGGGAAAAATTAAGTTAGGACTCCTGTAAAAGCAACATGTTCTTCTCTTCCCTTGTCAAATTGATCTGACTGCAATTTGCAATTTCATATTTTATGTCCCTTTTTGTCCTGAAAAATAAACCCAACCTGAATTATTTTTTGACAGAATTGCTACAACTGTCACATGAATTTGTCTTACACTGAGTATGAGGGACTAAAAAAATTAGCTGTCCTTTACAGGAAGGATGTTACTTTATTTTAAATACAAGTGATTATCATAGAGCCATAGAATCATTAAAATCATCTAGTTCCAACCCCCCTGCCATGGGGGGTCACCTCCCACTAGACCAGGTAGCTCAGTGCCTCATCCAGGCCTTAAACACCTCCAGGGAGGGGGCATCCACAGCCTCTCTGGGCAACCTGTTCCAGTGTATCACCACGCT
Organism: Turnix velox; assembly: GCA_013400935.1. NCBI lineage: Eukaryota > Metazoa > Chordata > Aves > Charadriiformes > Turnicidae > Turnix > Turnix velox. The sequence goes on from VZTY01003282.1 coordinate 57,111, forward strand.
CACATTAAAGAACTCCTCTCTTATCTCCAGCTTAAATCTACACTTTCAATTTGCATCCATTACAATATGATGGTAGTACTTCAACAGCAAGTCCCTGAAGAGTCAGAATTTCTTTCAAAATCCAGTTTAATTAACCTCTTGGAAGACAAACTTACAGGGAACATCAACATTGATGAATCATGTTTAGAGGAAATGTTTTCACTTGCAATACTTTCCAAGCATTTCTAGACAGAGCTACCTTGAAGGAGAAAAAATTTCAAGTTGCACTCCAGGTACTAAGTGTCTCCAAATGACAATAATTTCAGGAGATCAATGCTAAGGTGGTCTCCTTAGTTAGGGTAAAATCCACTCAGGCAGAGGCATAAATGGCTTTTCTAACAAAAGCTTCAAAGCCACCATGGGTGGTGTAAACATAAGGGTTCAGGATTTGCAACTAAAGGCATGTAACCCAAATCTTAAATGTACAGATAATTTATTATATGGCTGAGCTGATTGCTCAACTTCCTGACCCACTCACAACCACATGGGACAAGCAAGTTTGGCAGATATGGGGTTAAGGCTGATGTTTCCCTGCAGACAGGAGCAAGTCCTCCAGAATCCCAGGCTCCAGGTTGCTTGTTGGACATCCTTGAGGAGACAGTATGGTCCTTACTTTGACCCAGCTGCCAAGAGGCTCAGATATTATCCTGTCCCATAGTCCTGGAATATGGGGTCCAGACCATGGGACCAGAGTGCAAAAATTTTGCAAAGTCCTGTTCCAGAGCCCTCAACATAAGAAGGACATGGACCTGGTGGAGCAGGCCCAGAGGAGAGCCATGAAGATGATTAGAGGGCTGGAACACCTCCCTTATGAGGTCAGGCTGAAGGAGTCGGTGCTGTTCAGCCTGGAGAAGAGAAGGCTCAGAGGGGACTTTATAGTAGCTTATCAATACATGAAGGGGGCTGACAGAAAGGCTGAGGTAGGACTTTTTAATAGGATATGTGATGGCAGGACTAGGAGTAATGAATGCAAATTGGAAGGGAGGAGATTCAGGCTAGATATAAGAAAGAAATCCTTTATGGTGGGGGGGTGAGACACTGGAACAGGTTGCCCAGACAGGTTGTGGCTGCCCCATCCCTGGAGGTGTTTAAGGCCAGGATGAGACACTGAACAACCTGGTCTAGTGGGAGGTGTCCCTGCCCATGGCAGGAGGGTTGGAACTAGATGATCATTAAGGTCCCTTCCAACCCAAACCATTCTATGACTCTGATTCCTGCCTTGCATGTGTGCACCACCTTAACCCTGGGAGTTGTTTTCCCATCAGAGTTTCTTCCTATTTTACTCTACCTTGAAGGCCAGCTATGGGCTATTTTGGCTGTTTTTTGGGCCTTAGTTCCCTCTTACCACTTCCCAGCTGCCTACCAATCCTGTTCCCAGTAAACATCAGCACTGGAGAGAGGGACATCCTGACCAAAGCAACCTGTAAAGTAATCAAAGGAATCCCAAAAATAAGAACCAGCTGGCCTTCAGAGGCCATCTAGTAATTTTCCATTCCCTTCACAAACATCTCTGAACAGTGTACTCTGTTGTCCTCTCCAATGGTGATGAGATAATCACCAAACCAATTTTTCATGGTGAGCACTCCATCTGAAATACTTTGAGGTCATGCAGAGACAGTGGTTCACCAGAAGCTCAGCTACTGGTTCTCTTTACCCATTTTTCCAATCACTGTGAAGTGCTTCTGAAAAAGGAAAAAATGCTCATCGGTGTCAACCACTAAAGCAGGACAAGTGCCCTTTTCTGATCTTTTCTCCTTTGTCTCAGTGTAGATTCCCCAAATGGCCCCAAACTAGTTGCAGAATTGTGAGGTTAACTGTAGGGTTAACAGATTCTGTTGCAGATATCCTGGAGTCTGTGGGCAGACTACCATGGGAGAGGTAAATGATAAAAGGCTGGAATGAATTCTGTAGAATAAGAAAGATATCTCTATAAAATATTAGTAGGTAGCTGATGTACAAATCATTAATATAAAAGATTAGGGTTATAGGAACGTAAAGCCTTTCAACCAGGATATGAGTAATAGTCAGAGAGTTACAGAAAACTTTCCATCATTGAAGGGAAGCTATTACAGGTAAAATGATACAGAATATTGTTTGGAATTACATTAAATTGCACTGAAATCTTTAAATCACTTGCCTTTTACAATCACTTTATATGTTCTGCTTTCAGATATATAATTTCTGAGAGTATGGCTTTCTGGAGGAGATTGCAGACTGAACGGGACTAAATTTTAAAAGGCACGATATGTGCAAATATTTCATTTGAACAGGTGGCAGCTGATTAAGGCAGTGAAAGGCTGATCAGCTCTGTAATGGAAATAAAACAGTCACTGAATACACCTCAGCGCCGTGGCAGGGTGAGGAACAAAGCAGAAGTATGTGAATTCAGGGGGGCTCAAGTGGTCCCTGCTGTAGTCATGCAGGTAACCACGCTGTGTGAGATGGGGAGTTGCTCACTCCAATCATAATGGCAAGAGTTAAGTGGACCATAAATGTGTTTATGTTTACAGAACTGTGTCTTTCTCCTCCAGCAGGAATGATTGCTCAGGCTCCCCGTTGTGCTGCCCTGTGTCTGATCACTGTATTTTTTATTAGGATATTTGCCTGCTGTTTCTTTCTACTGCACTCGTGCGTGACTTGCTTCAGGGGTCAGGAAGAACCTGGTGTGAACAAACCCTGGGAAGCCCACTTCTTCACACCAAGAGGGAGTACCTGAAAGACACCAGGTAGCCATCCTTTACAGTGAGGGTAGTAAAACACTGGAACAGGTTGCCCAGAGAGGTTGTGGATGCCCCCTCTCTGGAGGTGTTTAAGGCCAGGCTGGAGGCACTGAGCAGCCTGATCTAGTGGGAGGGGTCCCTGCCTATGGCAGGGGAGTTGGAACTCCATGATCTTTAAAGTCCCTTCCAACCCAAAATATTCTATGATATTATCCTTCTTTAGCCTTCTTTACCATCAACACACCAGAAAAAGTTAGCAGACCTGCAGACTACACTCCACTGTGAAGCTTTCTTAACCATAGACATTAGAGATAAAACCTAAACTTGAGCTAGGGCTCAGAAATTAAGACACTGGTAGATTTTCGTGTGGATCTGAACTCAATGAAACATGCAACAACTAATCACAGTTCACTGAATGTCATTGAACTGACGTTTTCCAGTCATGAGCCAATGTGTGCTTGCAACCCAGAAGGCCAGCTGTGTCCTAGGCTGCATCAGAAAAGCTGTGGCCATCAGACTGATGGGTCAGATGTTTATGCCCCTTTACTGTGCCCTAGTGAGATCCCACCCAGAGTACTGTGTCCAGCTCTGGAGTCCTCAGCACAAGGACATGGACAATTTGGAGAGAGTCCAGAGGATGAAGAAAGGGCTGGAGCACCTCTCCTATGAGGACAGGCTGAGAGTGTTGGGGCTGTTTACATTGGAGAAGGCTCCAAGAAGACCTCATAATGGCCTACCAGTACGCAAAGGAGGCCTACAGGAAAGCTGGGGAGGGACTGTTTGCCAGGGCATGGAGTGATAGGACAAGGGTTAACAGTTGGAAACTAGAGCAGGGCAGGTTTAGATTAGACATTAGGAAGTTCTTCACATGAGAGTGAGGCACTGGAACAAGTTGACCAGAAAGCTGGGGGAAGCCACATCCCTAGAGACTTCAAGACTGGGCTTGATGAGGCTCTGAGTAGCCTGATCTAGTGCAGAATTTCCCTGCTGACTGCAGTTGGTTGGACTGATTGACCTTTGAAGATCCCTTCCAACTCCATAATTCTGTGATTTGGGCATTCCCGTATTCTGCATTTTCCTCTTGTCATTGTTTTAAAATTTCCATTTCTTTTTTACCTTGTTGCCAAGGTAAAAACAAGGAATATAATAAATCACTAGCCCTGGAGGAGGATCCCACCATACACTGCACACTGGGGTTTTCAAATTAAGTTCTGCTCCAGGGATCATGGCAGTCACAGCAATCTGTGGAGCTCACTGATGGCATATCTCTACTTCCCCTCATGTATTCCCTGTATCAACAAAGGAGTGTAGCGTGGAGAGCAGCTTCTACCACTCTTCCTTATGCTTAACTAACAGACAGGGCTTTCCATCCTCACAGCAACTCTTGTCATTCTTGGCATCTGCTCTATTCTGCTGCAGAACTACTTGATTTACCCATTTTGAAACATAATTAAATCCCTTACTGCTTTATTGGGTGAGTCATTTCACTTTTACCAAATCTTCTTGAGTTTCCTGCATACCCTTTTAACCCGAAGATGAAAAAGAAATAGCCACAATGGGAAGAAAAAAAAAAAAAGAAAGAAACACAAGCAATCAAAAACTCCATACCCACAGAAACCAAAATCCTGACACAGGAGCACTTCAGCTCCAGTGAGTGTCTTGCAGTGTAACCTTGGGGACACAGAAGGAAATCTGAAGTCCTCTCAGTCTCATTCCCTGTAATAACAACAGAGATTATCCCAGATCCCTTTTTAATGACTTTGAAAGCATGACCTAAACAACTGTTGAATTGGTAGGGCTCAATTTGATTTTTTCATTTTTTTCAGTTGGACTTAGAGGCAGCATGGACAGCTCGGTAAAGATCAATCAAGAAAAAAGAGCCCAAAACCTAAGTTTAGTAAAGCTAAAAGTAAAACACTTCATTATAAATTCCACTGAAATTTCAAATCAGTGCTACCATGAGAAAAACAAGATGCAACCAGAAACCTCAAATCAGCCCACCTCACCTTGAAACTGTCACCTAGATGGGGTTTTAGCAGTGGCCAACTAACTGGCACAGAAAGTCCATGCACAGACTAATCCATATAATCTAGAATTACTGAGGTGACTGCTCACAGTCTGTAAATTTTGATATTGTGTCTTTCTCAGCTTTCAGGTCTGGAAATCTTTGGCTCTTATGCATTTTTTAATCAAATCTTATTTGAGTTTCTTTTTTGGATTTCAATTTCGCTTTACCTCTTCATATGGTGTCATGAGGATCATTACTGTCCCTCTCTTAGAGAGTTACCTTAGAAGATGGTTTCCTCATGTTAGCTTTTCTCATAACTGGACATTTTTTTCTAATCCATTTTAGAATTCAAAATTATTCACATGCTCCAGCAACCTCAGAGCCTTTCCTCCTCAACAGTTTTGACTACTGGAAAACAGTAGCTCTTTTCATTGCAACAGCTTGATTGCCCATTCCATGTAGAACTCTGCCATGTGTCCATTGTGAGCTCTCTTTTCAAGCCTTAGCTGCTATCAGTAATTGCCACAATGACCCTAAATTACCCTGGTTTTATTTTTAAACACCAGTTTAAACCAGTAAAACATTATGCAGCATCATTTGTACAAACTATGATTATTTCTTTAAAATTAAGCCAACTTTTTGCTTAGTTCAGGATGGGGGTATTTCATGCCCAAGAGCTCATCATCTGAGAATGGAATGAGTAGTTTAAAGGAGAGTAATGGGCACACATCCAGTTTCAGCTCACTTTTGAAAGCAGGCAGCAGCACTGCATGCCAAATTTTTGGACTGACTCCCCATCAAATATGAATAGGATCAGACTTTTCACCCTGGGAAATTTTAACAAGGTGTATTTTCTACCAAATAACAAATACTTGCAGCACTTAATATCCCAGTTAGGAAAATCATCTGCTCTGTCAGTCTTTGCAGCCTTTGCCTTTGAGTAGAGTAGTTAATAGAGCACAAAGGAATCTTAAAGATGTGGGTGGAAGCTGGGCCATCAATACAGGGAGCTGTACGTGGTAGGGCTCATGGGCAACAGTGGGAGTTGTTGATCAACAGCCTGACAAAGCTAGGAGTGCTGGCAGAGTGAGAGCAATCAAGGTGGTGGGGAGGACTTAGGGTCCAGCAGTGGGGGAGAAGGAGGGAAGTGGGGAGCTCTAAAGAGTGGCAAGAAGGTCAAGAAGGTTTAACATGAGGCACTGTTGAATCAGGAGCCAACAGCCATCTTTCTGCTGAACAGGGCTGTATTTTATTTTCTCTCTGTTTTCAGCAACAGTTGTCACAGTTTATGCCTGCCACCGCAGTGCTATAAAAAGTCAAATATTGTTATCTAAACACAGAGGGAGGGAAGCCAGACAGGTTTAGAAATCCACTGTTATAAAACCAGCAGAAACCGTGCTGGAGAGAGAGCCTAAAGGGGTGATTGTTCCCATCTCCCCAAAAGCCACCACCTGTGTCATCTTGTCCCACCTGGATGCTTTCTCCTGAGCTTGAACAGAGACGTTATAGAGTTATAAATCATCCCAGTGCCTGCATTGAAAGGCTCATTCTGCTAGTGCTGCATCATCATCATCCTCATGTCAGCTCTTTAGTGGCACAGCGTATCACTCAGACACATGGAAGGGAGACAGTTTGTGGATAATGTATATAACAGATAACACAATTGCAAAGCTGTTGGGGCTTAATTATGGCACACGAGCAACCACTGCATCTGCACTACAGCCACCTGGGAATGCACAGAAATGAATAATTTTCCATGCACACATCATATTGATGACTCTTTTCTCTTGGCACCCTTGAGACTGGCAGTAAATTAGATTAGACAGAAAGGGTTTTTTCCCATTTCAGACCATGCTAACTGAAAGGTAACTTTAAGTCTCTGCATATTTACTGAGTAAACTTCAATCTGGCAGCTTTGAACAAAGGAGATAGAGGAGAGGAACGAAGAGGTTTTTAAATGCCACTGGCTTCCTTGCGCAACAGACTGTTAAATCCTATTAGCAACTTCTCCCTAAGGAGGAACTACAATAAGTGAGAGATGTGGTGCTCTCAATTGTTGTGATGCTTAAATCTTAAATGTCCAAACGTTTGGTTAGAGGACAGTGTTTTATGGTTTGCTGGGTTTCTTTTTTTTATATAATATAAAATCAGTAGGAAGAATAACTGTACTTCACTTGGGGCTCTGAGTCCACTGAGTCAGCCCAGACCCTTCAGAAGAGTCTGGATGCTCTTGCAATCTCATAGCCTGACCCAAACATCAGAGATGTCAATGAACAGTGTCACTTGAGGCTTTCAATGAGACTTTCCACACACGAGTTGCCTCATTATTTAACTTGCAGGGAGGTTGCAAATCACTGACACAGGGACATCTGGTAAAGGGACCCTCTCTTTGCACATGAAACTATGATTGTAGCACATAATGAGCAAAGAAAATCCTATGTAATTTCTGGTTGCTTTTGTAGAGCTGGCACATACTTATTGTTTTGAGGACTATGTGTTTTGGAGGCCTTTTTTCTTGTAAGCAAGAAGTCACACAAGGGAACTTTTTATCCAGCTCTTATCTTGCTTTAAGCATGACCTGATCTGTTCTGGCTTTGTACAGATTGGAATTAAAGATTTTTCGAAGGGACAGTTTGTCTTCAGCTTTATTTCAAGGGAAAAAGGAAAATAAATAAAGGAAAAACAGAGTGATTCAGAATCATATAAGATTTCATGCTGACCAATTCGTTTATGCTTCAGCTCAAGAAAATACATGTCTTTAAACCAGGTTTTTGTTTGGTTTCAAGCTGGAATCCACTTTCTGCCTGTAAATTCCATTTGTCATAGGAGTGAGGCATTCATAACCAATAAATAAGAGCTAGTGCATAACAGTCACTCTAGACATAAAACCCTATTTCAGCATTGCAGGGACAGTCAGAGCTAACATACTCATCAAATCAAGGATATTGAAGTAGATCTTAATTTTCCTGAAACTATAAAACACTCCCTTCCATAAAAATGAACACTAAAAACAACTGAGAACTGAGAAGGATTATTTTCCAATAGCTATTAGTTTAAGAAAAACATGATGTTTAATGATGGTTGGACTTGATGATCTGAAAGTTCCCTTTGAGCCTAGGTCTTCTTACGACTCTACGACATTCTGTTGGAAGAACCATGCTAATTGCTTGAAAAAATGAAGTGTTGGGCAAGAGAGCTGAGCAAGTGAGCTGAAATAGAGTAAATCCCCTTTAAGATGAATAAATACATAGTCAAAGGACACCATTTCCTACACTGTTGCTGTTCAAATTATAAATTGCTTCCCTCTACTTCTCCCATAAAAACTGTCTGGGTCTGAGTGCTTGCAAGAATCAAGCTAGCCAGACAGAATGTTCCAAAGGGATCTGCAAAAATCCTTCACCCCATATCAGGTCAAGGGAAATCCAGAAATCAGAGATATGGTCCTCCACATGGCTGCCTAGGCTGGGACCAAATTTTGGTGAGACAGTATCACTTAGGACTTGAGACAACTGGTACTGGAATTGCTCTGAATGTTGTCTGAGTCCCTAGGTTTTATCAGGTATGTTTCCAATGAGTCATTGTAAAGTCTTTAGCATGGCCCAGAGATGTTGTTTATTTTTTGTGTACTCCGAGGTTGAATTCTAATAGTAGGAGACAGCATCAACGAGAATGAAAAATATCTACTCTGTAACCTGACTGGTCCCCCTCTGCCTTGTTGCATCCCTTAGAAGTCTCTGAGCAGAAGACATCATCTTCTGGTGGTTTTGTAATACTGGTAGGTGACCATCAAGGACATGCTTCAGGCAGTGAAGGTCTAGTAAATTAAGGCAGATTTAAAACATATTCTCTAGAGCTTATAGTTTAGGGCTTTTTATTTTAAAAACATTATACGCTTCACTGCAGTCCTTCAATAACACATAGACACACCAAAAAAATCAGGCAAATCAATCCCTAAAGTGGTGGCATCGTGCCAGTAATTAATCTGTTTAACTACTGGGATTGAAAGAACAGATGGGAAAACTCATCCCTTTTCACCTGAAATAGCAGTGTTGTATCTTGATTTCACGAGTCTCTAATGACTCTGTAATATTATTTTACAATTTAGTCAAGACAGCTGTAACTCTAGTCAGTGCAACTGACCTCCTCCATAGCAAGTGATGATTCATTATAGCTAAATCCTTTTAATGTTTGGATAAAAAAAAAAGAAAAGAGAAAGAAGCAGCAAAGACAGCTGTGACTGTTTAACCTGTAGAAGGGGGATTGGAACTAGATGATCTTTAAGGTCTCTTCCAACCCAAACTATTCTATGATTTTTACTAATGTAAAATGGGGAATAAAAGATGTAAAAATACATGAAAGAAGGGTGCAAAGAGTATGGCTCTTAACTATAGACTCTTAACTACAGACTCGTAACTACAGACCCAGGGACAATTGACACAAGCTGAAACATAGGAGGGTGCATCAGGAAATGTGTTTGTGCAGTGAGGGTGACTGGGCACTGGCACAGGTTGCCCAGGGAGGCTGTGAATTCTCAATCATTGAAGACATTCAAAAAGCCTCTGTACTTTTTCCATCCTGGGCAGATAGGCTTTTGTGGCCTTGCCTCAGCAGAGGTTTAGACAAGACATTCCAAAGTAACTTCCAACATCAGTGATTCTGTGAAAAAACAGAGGTGAAAGAAGAAAAGTGAGAAAAGGAAGGAAGGAGGGAAGGAAGGAAGGAAGGAAGGAAGGAAGGAAGGAAGAAAGGAAGGAA
>VZTY01003282.1:77527-131889 GCA_013400935.1 Turnix velox
TTTAAGCCCAGGATGAATGAAGTACTGAGCTACCTGGTCTAGTGGGAGGTGTCCCTGCCCATGGCAGAGGTGTTGGAACTAAATGATATTTAAGGTCCCTCCCAACCCAAACCATTCTATGATTCTATGACAGTACTACCTTCAAAGAGACCAAGCCCCCCACATTTAAACCAGGGATCTTGAGGGGCTGAAGGCTTGATTCAGATACATCCACTCTACAGAGGGCAACTGAACATGCTCTGCACAAACACTACCTGATTGTTTAATGCCAGGTTGCGTGTGACCAAGAGTTGGTTATCTCTCTCCTTTGAATTGGCAGTGATCCTTAATGACACACATTTCCTTCTTCTCACCACTCAGGGTGGAGGATAGGGAACACAGACAGACAGCTTTTTCTCCCCTGACATCTAAATTTTGGAAGTGGTTTTGGTATTTTTATAGATCTTGTGCTTTGGCTCAATTTTTTGCACCTGCTGTCAGCAAAATGCTCAATGAGCCTCTGGAAAACCAAAAGAAAGGTACCCTGAACTAGGAGCATAGATGAATACTTCAGAGATTATTTGCCTTAACCTTCTGCATTTCTGAAATTTAAATAATGATTGTTACTTACCTTGAGGGCATACTGGAAAGCTTAATTCATTAACTGTGCTCATAAAGCAGAGCAGTATCTGTTGACTCCTAATTTAAATTCAGCGGCCAATATTAAGTTCCTAAATCAATATGGAGAGATGCAAAGAAAAAAGATTTGTCTTTCAAAAGAGTTTGGGTCCATTCATCTCTCAGCAAGAACTCTCTCACTCTTTCTACTTTTAATTGACTCAGCTGAGAATTGGGAACCAAACATCTGACGATTATGATCTGAATTTGTGTTTGTCAGAGCAAAAATCCAGCCTAAATAATGTGGCTATTATACTCCCCATAACAGCAGCTATCTGTGATTGAAGTGTTATTCTCATTAACTTCATTAAAAGCCTCTGCAATCAGAAGATATCTCACTGATGGGAATTTTCTGAGACTCTCTCTGCCCAGATAAAAGGTCTTTGGTGCATACTTTCAATTACATTTAAGAGAACATACATACATATGCAACAAGTCCATGTCATATTCTTTCCTCTGCAGGATCATGGAGCAATTTTATTTCCTCATAAGCTAGAGACAATAGAGTATTTCTCTTTCTTTTATTTCCTACACATTTCATAGATCACCTGTCCATCATACAATCCTAGGAGGGCTGATAAAGATCCCAACATAAGAGTCAAATGTAGCTTTCCCTATCACTCACCTCACTTAAGATCTCATTTCTTTTTAGATGCCAGTTTCATTCCTTTCACCTTCCTTTGAAGCAGCTCATGCTATCAGGTGATGCCACTGTTTGCAAAAGGAGCCTAAATCTTTGAATTTAATATCATTGTTTTAGTTTGGGGCTTCTGCCAACTGCCTAGAGGGATGATAGAGAAACTGTTCCCTTCTTAGGTATAATTTCCCTCCTGGGAAGCTTTAAAGGAAGATTTCACCTCTCTCTGCAGATTGCTACAGACAAGCATAGGTGATAAGTTGTCACTTTGCCAGCAAATTTCACTGATACACTCACATTTTTGGGGCATGTGCCCCTCAGATCAGAGAGATATAGAGTGTTGGAGTTGTATTTTTGCCTTTGTCTGTAGTATTTTGCACTGCCTGTCTCTCACAAGTGCTGGAAGATGTCACAGCAAAGCCCTTGCTCTTCTTTGCCTGCCAGAATACTGTGGTGGCATTTGATATTTTTGATTGTAAATCCAGGGACAGGCTGTTGTAAATGATTTACTGGCCTGCAAAGGCAGGTGGAATAAATGTTTTATAGATGTTTCTATACAACACATTTATCATGTTTAGAATTTATCACTTGTTTCTAATTGTAAGGGATTGAACTTGTTGAACTGAGTGGTCCAGCCCTGTGTTTGCAAGTTCACTTTGCTGTGACCAGTTCTTTAATCAGCCAAACTCTTTCAACACGTTTTTCAAATCTCCTCATTCAATTGATCTCTAGCTGTGGCTGCACTCCTTTGTGTGTAGACACTACAGCAATCCAGACCAAGTTATAACCACTTGTTGAATTGGTGCACTTGCAATACTGCCTCCATTTCTACAAACTACTTTACCCCAGCTGAGGAAAAAAATCCCATTTCAGGGAATAGTCTAAGTATACACTCAAGAATAATTGCTTGAGATGGCTGGGATTATGATGGCTTTGTTTGCAAAGATTTCCAAGACAAACAGGAGACTGGGATAGAATCATAAAATGCAGTTATGACCTCCCCATGTTAACAGAGCACCAAGGAATGAGTACAGGCTGAAGGAGCTGGCATTCTTCAGTCTGGAGAATAGAAGGCTCAGGGAGGACCTCACAGTACCTTATCAATACCTGAAGAGGGCCTATAGAAAGGCAGGGGTAGGACTTTTTGATAGAGTACAGGATGGCAGGACTAGGAGTAATGGATGCAAATTGGAAGGGGGGAGATTCAGGCTAGATATAAGAAAGAAAGTCTTTCCTGTGAGGGTGGTGAGACACTGGAACAGGTTGCCCAGAGAGGCTGTGGATGTCCTCTCCCTGGAGGTGTTTAAGGCCAGGCTGGACAAGGCACTGAGCAACCTGGTCTAGTGGGAGGTGTCCCTGCCCACAGCAGGGGGGCTAGAACTAAATGATCCTTAAGGTCCCTTCCAACCCAAACTGTTCTATGATTCTATGACTCTATGAATGATGTGGCTAGCACTTCACACAAATACATCAAAATGTAGGTAACTAATTAAGCAACCAGTTTTAGATTTACTGTGTGGGAAGGGAAAATTACTGCCTTAGAAAGGATTCTCACTCCTGGCTGCAATGCAACTCTAACTTGCTGGATTTATGGCATGGATATATCTGACCTTGCTCAGTGGTTATTTCCAGCATCTTTGCTGTTTTCAGACTCATTCTGAGAGGGTCTCTGAATTTCTATGCATTCCCTAATGCTAAAGGTCCAGCAGTTTAAAGAATCCATGTCTGATACTGTAAAAAGCCTCTTAAAATTTTTCATTTTTTCATTTTCTGTGCTGTGAAATAGTCCATAACTCAACCCACCATCAAGCTGTGGTAAAAACAAACCAGCTTATAAGGGTAAAAACCACTTCTGTTTCTAAATACTCCCACTCTGTTTAGACTGTGGAGGTGAAGTGGTAATGAATATACCAGGATCTATCCTTGTTTCCTACTGGGACTTTTATACTTACAATAATAATAAAAATTTCATAATCACCTTGGAAAGGACCTTTCAGATCATCTAGTACAACATCAACCCACCTCTGACAAACTTTTGGTTTGGTCCTTTGTGTTAAGATACTGGGTTAATACCTGGGCAATGGCCAAGATCTCCAGTGGGAGGTATGAATCCACTACTTTTAAAAAGTTGCAATTTACTTTCCCAAAAAACAGAAATTAGGAAGGAACAGGCAGTGCACAAGTTTCTTCTCTTTTCTTCCTTGTGGGTGGTCAACAGCAGGAGCACAAGGTGCAAGTCAGATGCAACAAGATTTCTCAACAGGGTCTGAAGTCAAGGAAGATCCAGAATTGCTGGAGCAAAAGCTTTGAAGACCTGCCAAACCTGCTGTTAACCTAGCTTTGCTAGGAATTATTATGTATCTTTGCACCCTGCTTTCCATCTTGCTTTCCTTTGTTTCTCTAGGGGAAAAAGATCAAAGTTCTTCATTTGCAACTGCGTAAGTGAGACATCAGCAGCACTTTGAGCATTATACTGTATTAAGTACTCCATGTAGTCCTCAACAAAATAGTTGAGAGAAAAGATCTTGTAAGGCTTTGTATTAAACAAGTGAAGACAAGAGGGACACAACACAAAAGAAACACTGATAAACAAACAAAAGCTTTATCCAAACATTTGTCTATAACCCTTTTAAAATCATTAGAGAACCAGAATTTTTCCACTTTGTAAGAATGGAGAAATAAGAGCTATTTTAATCTTTAAGCAGTTAGACTTGTGGTCTGGCCCTTTATTGATGCAGATGCTATTTATCTCCTTATGTATTTCACTGCAACAAAACAAAAATGGTTCCTATTGTGTTCTATTCCTTGTAGAAAAAAAAAAATCAAACGTATCCTTCCTGGGAGGGAAGCCAAAATTTTGAAAAGATATGATGAATGAGAGCAGACATTAGCTGAAGCAGGAACACTGAACAAAAATTGCAAGGCATTCAGCATGGTACTGCATTTATTGCCACTAGTGGATCTGAAGGCTGACACTTGCTAAAGCATAAGCACTTAGGTTTTTCAGTTTAATAGTTAACTGCATAAACTTTAATGTTGGCTATTTTTAATGAAACATCCATCACTGAACAACCAGCCCCAAACAGACAGGTTGGAAAAGTCAAAAGGTATCTACAGAGGCTAATTTTGGTTGAGTCCTGAGATGCATGAGAGAACTGTTCCATACCTGCTCCCAGAGCAGGAAGTCAGCACTTTCTTCTTCTCCATGCAAGCAGAAATCTGCAGTCAAAGAGGGTCATAGGGTCACAAATCCTTCAGTCATTTGAAAGTAGGCTCCAAAGTAGAGCAAATTGTGTTGTTAATGTTTCCACTAAGCTGAAAGTTTCAATTAGCTCTGCAAGCATCATGAAATGCTGTACTGTGTCCTAGACATCCATAGACATGGCTTGGCTCTTGTGGAAGATTCACAACCCAAAAGAGACCAGGTAGGATGAACCAAAAGCTCTGAGATGATGCTAAGTACTTGTATTTAACCGGTGGGCCCTAAGTGAATTACAAGTGGAGTTTTGTTACTGTCCCTCCACACTGTCTCCTAAAACTGGACCTAGTTGACTTTCCCATGCAGATAAAATGCAGGACTAGAAATAATGGATGCAAATTGGAAGGGGGCAGATTCAGTCTAAATATACGAAAGAAATTCTTCACGATGAGGGTGGTGAGACACTGGAAAAGGTTGCCTAGAGAGGTTGTGGATGCCACATCTCTGGAGGTGTTTAAGGCCAGGCTGGACAAGGCACTGAGCAGTCTGATCTAGTGGGAGGTGTCCCTGCCTATGGCAGGGGAGTTGAAACTTGATGATCTTTAAGGTCCCTTCCAACCCAAACTATTCTATGATTCTATAAAATAGAGAGTCCCTCTGTGCATGCACCAATAACCTGAATTTGTCCTGTCCTACTCACAGTTACCTTGGCATCTATCAGATTCCAGGCAAATATGTGTAGCTGTGCTGGTGCATTGCCACACCCAGGGCAGGAAAACCAGTCTTCCAAGGAACATATGAGCATGGTCATAGACCCTGGATTTCACAAACATGTGGCTAGTTTGATGTCCCAGAAATGTGAGCTAGGTCTTATCTATACATTACATTCCAAACATAGACAAAGAGTGGACAGAGAATGAATAGATACCAACCCTGAGGAGAACTTGAATGTGTTCGTGGATGAGAAGGTCAACAAGAGTTGGAATGTGCATGTGCAGACCAGAAAGCTAAACATATCCCAAGCTGCATCCCCTGCAACATGGCCAGCAGGTCAAGGGAGGTGGTTCTGCCCCTCTGCTCCACTCTCCTGAGACCCTCAGCTCTGGGGCCCCCAACATCAGAAGGGCATAGACCTGTTGAAGAGGTTCCTCACTCTTACCTTCTGCCTCAGCTCCTTCAAGGAGTCACTCATTGCTATAATTTCATTTGACATCTTTGTGCAGGTAGGAAATGATTTCTGCATTGAGCTCTGGAGTGCTGGAAGGGTGAAAAGTTTCCCCTTTTTGAGGAGTGTCTTAATACCACTATGTGTAGACAGGTTTCTGCAGGCAAGATGTCACCCTGATGGTCTGTGGATTAGCCCTTTCTTCAAGAACACTGAAGAACAGAACAGCTAATGAGACCAAACTACTGTTTTTTTAAGCATGAATTTTTGCTCAGAAAGGAAGATTCATATGGATTACAGCTATAAGCAGGGGGCATCCTGGGTTTCTATGTAGCTCGCATCACCTCTTTCTCTGCAGCTCCCTCAAGACAGATGGCAGCAGATCTTTCTGCCCTAAGTGTCCTACTCAATAATAAAGTGGGTAAATCCCAGCATCAAGTACATAAATTAAACTTCTACCATTCTGTAGTCTGTTTTTATTAGCAATGTACCTTAAAAAATCCATGCACCCTGTGCAGAATATCCCAAGATCTAAACTAGCAGCACTTGGAAATTGACATAATGAAGTAGTCTGAAGTTTTCTGGCTTCAGTGAAAGTTTGTGAGGTGTTCCTGCATACCTGCTTGTCAGATCTGTGACCAATGTGCCCTGCAATAGCAGATCCAGCCTGGGTGCACTCAGCTCACTGTCTGGGACACATTTAAAGCTCTCTGTTTTCATTATGAGGCAAGGATTTGCCAACCTTAGTAGTTCTATATACTGACAGCTTAAATGCTGATGTCAGATTTTGCTGAAAAATGAGTGAATTTATGATTGCATGAAATGTTTGTCAAAAAGACAAAACACTTGGATCTGTTTGCAGTATATAAAACTATAAATACTAGAGAACATAGTGACAGGAGCCAACTTTTATTAAAATAATGGCCTGTAATGTTTTCAATAACCTCTTTCATTTGTTTATTATTATTTCACATCAGTAGGTTTCTCAAACCCTACAATTCAGGCAAACAAAGCAAGCCTAGAATACAGGTGGACAGTGAGCTTCAGGACTTGGGCACAAGTAGTGATGGGAGAGAAGTCTGTCATCACATTTAATCATCCTTATAATTCTCCATAGGTAAGTCCCACCACTCCCTCTGCCACAGATGCTGCTCCTTATCCAGTGTACTTTCTAATGTCTTTGCAACAGCTACTTGGATAGTAACAATGGAAGAATAACATCAGGAAAGTAAAATACCAGATGTCTCCTTCCTGACTATCTGAAGCCACTCTGAAGAAATTAATCCCTTTGGCTTATTGGCAAGAGTCATTGAGTCCCCATTACAGAAGAAGGGCTTTGCTGCAATGAGCCATACATCTAAAGGCTGGTAGATAAAGGCTGAAAAGGAAATTATATGTCCAGAGAAACCAAGTAATTCAAAGAGATCTTAGGTTTTTGACACAAAGCTCAGCCCCTTGCCCACTGATCCAGCCCCTTAGTGGTTTTCTCCTTTCCCTAACCTGTCTTTTATATTCATTCCTATCATATTCTCATGTGTACTATTCCCTTTTTACCCATACCTTTCTCTTACTCTTAGGGGTGTTTCCTGGGCTTTGTTCTGTTTTACCTTGTTTTCTAATTAACTTTTTTTTTTTCCCCTGCTACTGGTCTCCAGCAAAAATAAAACCCTGGCTTTCATTTCCTCACATTTTCTTCAGTGTTTTCATGTTTCAGAATGCCCTTGGCCATGCTGGTCTGAGAAAGCAACCAAGGGGAGAACCATCAGTAAGAGACTGGCAGACTTCCAGACAGCATGGCAGAGCCACTCCACTGTCAGTGCATGAGCCTTCCCACAGTGTTTACTCCAATTTTCCGTTTATCTTGGTTTTAAATAGATTGTCCAATCACTCCTTTAGGGGACCAGAGTGTACTGCTCAGCACTTAATCATTGTCATTTATTGGCACTGCTATGCCAAAGACAAAATCCCCTTTCCACAGAGCGTGCAGCCCCAATCAGGCTTCTCTCAAATCAAACTCCAGTCAGTGTCATGAAGATATTCCCACTGATCATCACTGAGATTGCTATGACCCTGTGCATTTTGTAAAAATAAACTCAATCTGAAAACAGTGAAAAGCTTAAACCACTGTTTCTCTTTCACACAAAAAAATCTGGAGGTGAAAGCATGAGTTCTGGAAAAATCCTATTTCATTTTTTGGATATAACTCAGTAGCCAAAATAAGTGTGTAGTGACTTTTGAGATACCAATGGCATCCAAGTGTCTGCACAGGTGAGCAAAGGAACCTACAAGAAAGATGGTTTCAAGTAGGATGCCTTAGGGACTCTAAAGTTGTCCTGGATGCCTTTAAACAGGCAACTAGATGGTTCCCTCTTTCCTACTAAGTCCAAAACCAGAGGATAGTAGGGCACAATTTCAAGCTTAGTTTAGCACATTACCCAGGCTGTTACCTCCTGCATCTTGAGCAATGAACAAACAGGCATGACTGATACTCCTCTGTCCCTTAGATACCCACTCATCCCCAACTTCAGCTCCTGAAGAGAAGGTGTAACAATTCAGACTCCTAAATGATCTTGCCTAATCCATAGAGCCAGCTAGGGTGGAGATTTGAGCAAAGAAAACAATGTATTCTGACAGGAAGTTTTATAGGCTTTCCAAGAGAAACTTTGGACATCAGAGATCCCTTTTTTGGCCTGAAGGAAAAACTAGCCAGATAAATGGCCAATATAAGGATATGGTCCCTTGATCTTGAAAATCTGAGCAGCCAGGCAAAGGAACTGCATGAGCAGAAACCAAAGGGACAGCTGCATCAGTTAGACTATTCCAGTACTTCTAGAAGCACAGCAGTGCTAAATATGCTTTCCTATTGGGACCATCGTCCTTAAAGTCTGAAGGCTTTGTACTGACTTTTTAACATGTCCCAGAAACAGTCACCTCAGCCATGACTTGAGGAACTCAGTCTTGGTATTGATCAGTGCTGAACTCAACAGGTCCTCAGTGCTGTGTCAGTCACTTGTCTCTACAGAAGTATTTGTGATGCTAAACATTTCTCATGGAGCCTTAATGTCTCCCTGCATGAACTGCTTTATCAGCAAGTTCCCACTTTTCCCAGTGCTTTTACATTAATCCAGCAGAGATCTTTAGTCATTAAGGGTCGGGACACTAAGAGACAATGGGTTTTGCTTCCGACAACACAAGAGCCCACACCAAGCAATTTTGCTGGAGTATTGCACATGCAGTCGTAAAGGAAAGATACTGTCTGAGAAGCAAAAACACCCAATGAATAGATGCATTTAATTATGTGATTGATTTGTCATGATGTGGCAGGTTAGCCCTGGCTGGTGGCCAAAATTCCACCCAACTCATTCTGCTTCAACAGGAAAAACAGAAAGTAGGATGAGAAACCTTGTGACTCTAGAAAATGACAGGGAAGTAATTTACCAATTACTATCATGGGCAAAAGAGACTCAAACCAAGGATATTTGGAAGGTGAAAAGCAAAACCTGCTTCTCCCTATCATTTGGCCCACTCCCAGGAGATCTCCACTCTCACAGGAGATTTCTGCTCCAGCAGGGTCTCTCCAGGACTGCAGGGGATCACTGCTTTGGCCTGCAGCACCTCCTGTCTTCCTCCCTGGGACTCCCTCTGCTGATACTTCTTCCTTGGATTCCTCCTCACCTGCCTGGGCTGCTTTCAGCCCTTTCACAATCCTCTTTTCCCCTCCTCAGGGCATCCCAAGCTTAGCTGAGGGGCTCAGCTGTGTCCTGTCCTCAGAGCCAGCTGGGATCAATTCTCCTCCTTTATAAAGTGTATGATACTGGCTGACCAAATTGAAGGAAAATTATATAATTAGAGGAAATTTACATTTTGTGAGTGTTACGAGAGTCTCCTAACTCAGGATATTTGACAACATGTCCATCACATCAAATCTCACCTCTTCAAACTGTGGGCCCAGATAGACAAACTCCGAAGATTCCACCTTGAGTAGGTAAGTTGGAGTCTTGGAGCTCTTGTTATCTTCAGCAGGTTAAGGTCAGCAAAAGCCTTATGAGACTTGAACAAACATAAGTAAGTACAAATCTGCTTCTTTTCCAGGAATAAACCTGCTGCCCTTTTCCTACCCCTTGAAGACCATAAACATGGGTATGGTAATGAACTAAGCTGGGCCACCACTGCACAGCAAGTCCTTTTCTCCTCTGTGTGGACAAGGACACACAGTTCCTGCTTGAACTAAGCAGGAAAAGTAAGTTCTAATAGCTCAGCTTGCCCCCCAGAGCACCTATGAGTCAGACTTTTAATTGGGTTTACCCACCATTTGCTTCCTGCCATAGTGCCAGGGTTCAGTTGAGTTGGATGCCTGGCAAGTAGCTCAAGTTGTTCTCAAGTGGAGAAAAAGCAAGTTTAACACACTTTCCTGATAGATTTTTTTGATCCTCCTTGTACTCAGAAGCCCTGCTTTAAAAGAGATTGGCAGGACACTAATATCATAGTTAGATGAGCTGGACATCATCAAGAAAGATCACAGATACTGAAATCCCAAAGGAGGAAAAGGAAGCAATGAAGTAACTCAGCAATGTCCTAGAAAAGGAAAGCAGTTATGACAATAAGGAAATTAGCTCTGATGGTTTTTAATACCACAACACAACTAAAACTCAAAAAAAACAGTTCTCCTCTGAAATTCATCATAGTCCACAGAAACTCCCTATCCTGCAAAGTACAGGCTTTATCTGCTCAGTCGCTTATCTAATTCTGCTTCTTTTGATGGATAAAAAGGAAAAGAAAAGGAAAGAGAAAGGAAAGGTCAAAATCTTCTCAACCTTTTCACAATAATAGGATACTATTTTGAAACTGTAGGAAAAACACACATGAGAAACAAGCTACAGCAATGAAATGCTATTCATAATTTGGGACCATAATCACTCAGGCTGATAAACAGTCTAATTAAGGCTAATTCATGAATAATAATTCAATCTCAATGGCTTCTGTATGTGTATGTGTGTTTGTGCAAATGGTGAGTCTGCCTCTGGCACTTGGTAATCCTGTGGATTTTTTTGGCAAGAGTGCTAATGACCCATAAAATACAATTGTTTGACAAACTTCATAATAAGAACAGGAAACTAAGTGTAAAAAAAAGAGACTGGATATGGATGCATTAGATCTTGATGGTTTTTGCACTTGCATTTACACACTAGGAATGAACCAAAAATGAATGAAATCATCCCAAGCATCACTAGAGGTGTTTCAGATCCACACTGTGATCACTCAGGCTCTGAAGCAGAGAGTTTTCTTTGTCTTGCATTAGTTTCAAGAATCACATGCTAAATTCTTTGCTCTGCAAGCTTATTAAAAATATTTTTATCTGTCATAAACCCAAAACTATGAATTCCCTTAGAGGAAAAATAAGGAAAAAGAAATCCCTTCAATAATTTGTTGTAAAGCAATGATTGCTGATCCAGCATCAAGTTGTATGTATTTTGGGCTCTGATTGTTATCTCTTAAACAAGTGTTTCTAAGCAGGATTAGATATATAGTGCAGATAATGTGCAAAGCAACATTTCTGGGCACATTGTGGAACAAACCAAAAGAAGAAAACAGAATGTTTTCCAATTTTTTTTTGTTTCTTTGAAAAGAACACACATTAAGAACTTTGCTGAGAGATTACACTATTGTGATTGGAGTCCCTCTTTTTTTCAGTCAGACACAGGATGTATAAGCAGAACAGCATAAACAGCAGCAAAATGTTTTAACTACTTTTTACACTCAACACTGGAGAAATCACTGGTTCAATACTGTTAGCAGTTTTTATATCCAGACTTTAAGAAAAAAAAATAATCAAGACTTTCATGGAGAGCTGAAAGATTTGTTTAGAGTCTGGAAAATATGTATTCCCAAAAGATGCCAGAAGTGTTTGATGGGAAGGTTAAGAAAATATTAAATCTTTTCTCTGGGAGTCATCTAACCTGACCTGTGGTGAACTTCTTTAGGAAGAAGTTCTTCACCATGAGGGTGGTGAGGCACTGGAACAGGCTGTCCAGAGAGGTGGTGGAGGACCCTTCCCTGAAGACATTCAAGGCCAAGCTTGATGAGGTTCTGAGCAACCTGACCTAGTGCAAGATGTCCCTGCTCACTGCAGGGGGTTTGAACTAAGCAACCTTTGAAAGTTGCTTCCAACTCATTCCAACACANGGAGAAATCACTGGTTCAATACTGTTAGCAGTTTTTATATCCAGACTTTAAGAAAAAAAAAAATCAAGAATTTCATGGAGAGCTGAAAGATTTGTTTAGAGTCTGGAAAATATGTATTCCCAAAAGATGCCAGAAGTGTTTGATGGGAAGGTTAAGAAAATATTAAATCTTTTCTCTAGGAGTCATCTAACCTGACCTGTGGTGAACTTCTTTAGGAAGAAGTTCTTCACCATGAGGGTGGTGAGGCACTGGAACAGGCTGTCCAGAGAGGTGGTGGAGGACCCTTCCCTGAAGACATTAAAGGCCAAGCCTGATGAGGTTCTGAGCAACCTGACCTAGTGCAAGATGTCCCTGCTCACTGCAGGGGGTTTGAACTAAGCAACCTTTGAAAGTTGCTTCCAACTCATTCCAACACAATCTGTGATTCTATGATTCTATGAGTATCCAGATTCCAGAATCAACCATCTCAGGAAACAAACTGGAGAATATTGTGAAAACATCAGAGATTAAATTGTATGTAAATTGGAAGAGGGTAGATTCAGGCTAGATATATGAAAGAAGTTCTTTATGGTGGGGGTAGTGAAACACTGGAACAGGTTGTCCAGAGATGTTGTGGATACCCCTCTCTGGAGGTGTTAAAGGCCAGGCTGGACAAGGCACTGAGCACCCTGATCTAGGGAGTTTGGAACTAGATGATCTTTAAGGTCCCTTCCAACCCAAACTATTCTATGATTCCATGATTACCATTTGAGGCTGTGGTCTCATTTTTCCTCTATTATGTTGCTAAGCATGACATTGAACAGAACGAGATATACTTTTGGTCAGTTGTGTTCAGCTGTCCATCAGTGTCATAGCTGAAACATCAATCTGTTACTGTCCTGTTCTCATCACAAATCCAAAACATAAGGCTGTAATAGTTCCCATTAAGTAAATTAACTCCATCCCAGTCAAAACCAGTACAGAGTATAACAAGGCAATTTCAGTCTAACCTACTAAGTAAACAGCTTTGTGGATGGGGAGAGGAGGAAGTTTTGAGAGTTAAATGGGAGAAAGGGGCAGTAAAAATTCAAAAAATACATGAAATTTCATTAATGAGGGCACATTTCATAGAGCACAGGAGTGACCAGGCTCTTTGCTATGAACATAATGCTGAGAATTGTAGATCTAAAGAAATATCTATTTAGATTTGTCTTGTTCAAAGGGGTAATTAGATTGCTTCTCAACAACTTTTCAGTGTTATTTTCAGCCAGTATGCTTCAGGTTTGGGGTTTTTTTCAGTCTGAGACTCAGACAGGTCTATAAAGAGAGTCAGACAATTCCAATACTCTTATAAAACTGACTTCTCTGTACTCTCTAGCTGGGGAGTTACTTGCTTATATAAAATCAATTACAACTTTTTAGAAAAACTGATTGATTCTTCCAAGTGATCATAAAGTGAGTACTCAGTTACTCAAATTTATTTCATTTCAAGCCACATTCTTCTTTACAATTTCTGTAGAAGATGAGAAACAAGGGAAAAGGCAATATATATCAAACTTCAGTGCATTGGTCACATGTACTGTGCTCATGGTACTCTGAAGAGCATCTAAAAATAGGCCACAAAATGTAGAGAGATATAAAAATATATCCATCTATATATATATTTACAGTTTCAGTAAAAATTACTCTGCTATCTCAAACAATGAAGCTGGGGCTTGGGGGGGAGAAGATGCAGCTACATCATTTCTGGATTCAGACTTAAGAAAAGTAAAGAACAGCTGGATGCTGAAGTGCTTGCTTTTTAAGGGAGGTGACATGATTAGAAGATGTCATGGTAGGAAGCTTCAGTTGGGTAAAGTGAGAGCCAGCACTTACTGTATCAGCCCAAGTACATCACAGATAGAGGGAATGCTCAGTATTCCCTAATGCTCTGCTTTTACTAAAGGGCTGCTGTTACTACTGGGAGGATGAAACAGTTTGCAGAGAGGAAATTATTCTGAGAATATGCTGCTTGAAAAGCATCTGCTGTTCTCATAGGGTGTTGCAGCAAATAACTGCTTTCTGCATAACCAAAAGAAGGAATTTGATGAATAGAAGATTACATACAGTCTACAAAAGCACATCAAGATGTGAGCTAGGAGTGCAGTATGATCTACAAAAGAGTCAAGGAAAGGAATTGCAAAGGATTAGGCAACCATCCTGCTTGGGTCTTTTTGCAAGTGCTGTGAGGTACCCTTATCCATCTCTGCAGGTAGAAATCCCTTAAGGAAATCTGCAAGCTTCAATCATGTGCTTGTACATGAAGTTCGAACTTTGAATTTCAAGTTCCAAACAAAGAAATTCATCAAGAATGAAATTTTCCCGTCACTTTTCAGCTCCTCTCTCAGCCTTTCCTTCTCCATTGCAGCATCTTCAGTGAGAAATCAGCTGTTCTGGCAGAGCACAACAAAAGCTGTTTTTACTGGAGGGAGGAAAACAAGCAAAAGCCATCCATCAAGGCAGGACTGCATGTGTTCATTGATCTAACACAAGTTATCTGATCTCTTCTCTTTGTCCCTTATGTTTCTGTTTCACCCTTCTGTCTTTGTCCTCAGCTTCGATTGAGGTCAACAGAAAGTTATTTACCAACAACAACCTTGGAGGCTGGAAAACTGAAATGTTTTCCCATAGATGTCTTTTGTAGTTCTGGACAAAACAGAGTCCTTAGAAAATTTAAGCAAAATTACTTGTGCTGTTTGAAGGAGTAAGGCAAAGGAAAGAAGCAGATTTAAATTAATTTAAAGTAAATCTAGAGAAGCAGACCTTCCATAGATTTAAAGTATTTATTTCACTGTCTTCATGATGATTCTCCAACCTTCATGCTCATCTCCATGCTTCACTTACCAGCAGTGTCCTATCCAATGTCCTTGTGCCTGATGAGCTGTAACTTCATCAGAATGTGTTGCACAGAGACTCTAGGTCTTTCTGTAACTCAAGGTCTAGCAGGAACACTTCACCCCAGGTTTTAGAAGAATGGGCCAGACTTTTCCTGTGATTGCTTCTCTTGGCTTGTAGAGACAGTTATGGGACTGAAAGCTGAGTGGCTGGTACCCAGGCAACCAAGAGGAGCAGAAGGGACGAGAACCAGGCTACAAGTGGAAACATTAAGAGGAGCCTGGGGAATGGAGGACCACAAAGAAGAGAATAGCATTGGAATGCACAGAGGACAAAATTGTGGTAGAACAGTCCCCAAACCAGCAAATACAATCCACTGAGATGTACCAATGCCCTTGGATCCACCAGCTTGCTGCAGATGGGATACAAGAAAAAGTATGCAGCCCACCTACCACTGTGTCACAATCCCCCAGAGAACATAGACAGGGAGATGCGTGCTGGTCCATTGTTATCTCATCATCCTAAGGGTGAATCCAGTGAATCTGCTGCCTCTCCTGGGAGACAAAGAATTACCACAAGAAGTATGTTCTGAGGGTTCCCAGCAAATTAGAAATTAAGTTCTCAGACTGACAAGCTTAGTTAAGTCCATAAGAGACCCAGACACAATCTGGCACTGGGAGAGAGTGGCAATAAAAAGCAATCTTGCTTTTATATTATCCAGCAGAGGCAGCAAGCATTTAAAGAAATGATCAGCCAGCAAACTGGAATGGGCAACAGCAAAATGCTATATTTTTGTCAAAACCCAAACCACCTCAAGGAGTAAATTAACACTAACCAGTTCTGAGCTCCTCACCCCATCAGAAATGACAGCATTGTCATGTTTATTGTTTCAGTGAGCTTCAATTGCTGGAGCAAGGGGCCCTTGAAGGAAGACAGGCAATTTCAAGATGTGGTGTTTATAAGCATATTAGTTGTGCAGATGGGTAGTTGTTTGCTTGAATTATTTTTAAAAACTGTAAGAATTACTCATCCACGTTTAACAGGGATAGAAAAAAGTATCTATCTAGTATATTTCAGACATATACAGTTGGCCAAGGAAACTGGGAGCCTCGGAGAAAGTACTGGGGACTATTTTATACTGGATTCTGTATTTCAGTCTAATATTATGTCCCACCTAGTCCAGCAATCAGTGAGAACAAATATTTCTTAAATAGACTTTGAAAGCAACTTTCATGTTTCTTTTAGAAAAACTGAACATATAATCCTGGTAAGTTAAGACTGCATTCATGATGGAGAAAGGTAAAAAGCCCTGAGGAACCTCATCTCCAATGCCAGAACTGAGAATAAGGATTCTTAATTATTCATTATTATGATGATTATCAATGAAAAAGATCTGGGGCATTTTTAATCATGATGGGTAACACTGGAGTTACTTACTAGGATTGAGTAAATTGTCTTCATAGTAATTCATAGGGTGATATGTTTTGGATGTGATGAAAACTGTTGAAAACAGATCACTGCTTTAGCTATTGCTGAGCAGTTCTTACATGGTGTCAAGGACCTCTCCTGCTACTCATACCACCCACCAGTGAGAAGTCTGTGTCTGGGACACATCTGAAACAGCTGCCCCCAGCTGAACAGAGGGAAATTCCACACCATATGATGTGTCCAGCAACCAGCACTGGCAGAAAGAAGAAGGAAGGGAGGGCACTGGGAGTTATGGTGTTTGTCTTCTTGACTGCTATGCATGATGAAGCCCTGCTTTCCTTGAAATGGCTAAAAATCTGTGTGCCAATGGGAAGTAGTGAATAAACTCCTCACATTGTTCTGTTCACAGTTTTGGCTTTATCTAGTAAACCATCTTCATCTCAAGCCACAAGTTTTCTCATCTGGCACTTTCACTTCTCTTCCCCATCCCACTGGATGAGAGCGAGCAAGCACTGTGTGGTCCTTAGCTCCCTACTGGAATTAGCCCACTACAGTGAGTGTTGGGCATGAGCAGTCAGAAAAACCTTAGTGAGATGCAACACACCAGGTAGAACCTGATCAAGGTGACCAAAATTTTCATACCTCTGACATAAAAGAGTATAACTACTGATTTAAGGATGTTCAGGTAAGAAGATACAAGTTCTTTAGCAACACTGTGTCTCATTCCTACCCCAACATATATGTTTCTGAGAAAATTCTCCCATTTATCCCCAACATACATTTTGATGTCTGAGATCTCATCCTCTCCTATCTCATTTAGAAAGCTTGAGGAGGAATCTAATAGATGTGAGTCCCATGTCCTAAAGTTGCATTCTTCTGTGAATTTTTCTACCTCTGGTAGGTGCTACCATATGTGCAACCTTTCTGTCAGAGCATTGCAAGCATCTTCTACCCTATCCACATGGAAAACTGAGATTTGACATTATTTAAATGTAGATGAAACTGTCCATGAGGTCAAAAACTTCTAAGGGATTGGGGGATGCTGACTAAAATAGCCAATCTATTCACACAACCACATTTCCTACTGATTTCAGTGAAAAATCAGACTAAAAATAATGTGAAAGTGTCATGATTTCTATCCATTCTCCTTATTCTAATTTAGAGAAACTATTTTTATCAGAGAGCAGTTAGGAGCTATCATCACTAATATCCAAGATCCCCAAGGTACCATTTAGAAGAGTGAGTGCAAACATCTGTATTGAGATTCCCTGGAGAATCAGGCTTCCATGTAAGTCACTACACAGCTCTCAACCTATATGACCATTTTATTCAGTAGTAATTAATTAAAAAAAAAAAAATCCAAGGGTCTAATGAGCAATGATTACCTTTACAGAATGTGTGCAGAAGACAAACATGCAACAAGCACTTCTGGCTTTGCTTTGAAACTTCTTAGTGCATAATATGATGCAAAGAAAAAGCATGATTTGGTTCACCATGGATTCATAAAACAGTTGAATGGGGAAAGCATTAAGAGTCAGAGGCATCTAAACTGCAAGTAATACTGCTCTTGTCACAAAGAAATGAGTCTGTTCTCATAAGATTATGAGCTTGGCCTAAAATAACAGCTTTTATGAAATTCTGGCCTCTCTGCCCACAGGGGGAACCTCAATTCATGCAGACTTTTCTCTATGACAGTTTTTGCTAGAATTATTTGATTTAATCTCCTCTGTCTTTTCACATGAAGGCTGAGAAAGTCAAGTCATCACTGTTGATTCTGGCAGCTGGGGCAACTATTATGTGACTCACATCTGTGTCACAAAGCTTCACAGGAATACCAGTGCCACCCTTTCCACCTGCTTTGTTCAAGGAGCTATACCATTTTAGAATGTATTTGGAAGATGTCTTTTCTGCTTGTGCCTCCTTATACACTAAATTTCTCCAGACCAGGGGCAAGAGCCTGCTGTCCTGCATCCAATCTTTGCTGTTTGGAATTAGCTTGCCCCACCATATGATTTTGGTCCTTACTAACTAGTTTGGGCAGTGCCTGTGCCTGCTTCATTGTTCAGATAAGAAACTTGAGCAGATAATTTAATTACATGGCTATAAATTGTGCCATGCCACCTGCTCTCATAACCAGGGGCGGAAGCACATTTTCTTACCAGGCAAGACAGAACTTCAGCCCAAATACAGATAGTGTTCAAGAAGGGCCTAAGTATTAGCTTTTGATTTGGCAATATGGGTGCAAGCTGGAACACAGGAGGTTCCATGGAAATAAAAGAAAAAACTTTTTCACAGTGAGGGTGACAGAACACGGGAACAGACTGCCCAGAGAGGTTGTGGAGTCTCCTTCTCTGGAGACAGTAAAAACCCACCTGGACAATTTCCTGTGTGACCTGGTCTAGGTGTTTCTGCTCTGGGGCAGGGAGATTGGACTAGATGATCTCTTGAGGTCCCTTCCAGTCCCTGATATTCTGTGTAATATTCAGACTTAGACTCACAGTTTTCTCCATAAAAAGGCCCAGGACAGTGTTCACTATCTTGCTAGAGAGCTGCCGATCTGATTCTTTGTTTCCATGGTTCTCTTGTATTGTACAGGTCTTGAAAGCTTTCTATCTCATCATAACATTATAATTCAGAAGATCTTTTGAAATTTAAAAAATGCGTTAGTACTAATCTCTCTCTTTCCCTCTCGTTCTCTCTCTCTCCTCACCTGTGCAGTTAGCCAGATGGTAACTAAGGCAACCTGGATTTATAGCAGGATGAGCAGACCATAAAATATTTTGTAACTCTCTAACTGATAATATTTTTGTAAGAATCTGTGACATAAACAAACCAGGAGCTTAAGAGCCAGCAGCACATCTGTCCTAAGCTTCACCATGAAACCTGTAGTGGGTTAAACAGAATCTCCAAATCTCCCTTCAGACACAAACCTGACATCTCCCATGTCTAGAGACTTCCATAGCATTTTTGTCAATAGTACCTCATTTTGCCTTCAAACCACAAGCTAATCTCCAGCTAGTTTATTTCCACAATTCTAATGCAACACTGTCAAGCAAATTTGTGATTTCATCTCACTATTACATAGTTATTGGACAAGACTTTCCCCAACAGCTATTTTGAAGTCTGATGTCTCGCATGGGAGTAACAGTGGAAAATAGAGGTGGGTTCTGCAGAAAGTGAGGAAACCATCCCCTACAGGGATTCATAGAATAGTGAAAATTACAGATAAAATTAGTCTCACAAGCAGAATAGGTCATTCCCATGTCCTAAGGAGATGGAGTATATACTTTGTTAGCACCACAAGGGCAGTCCCCATACAAAAGGTCTCAGGAGCCACCTAAGGCAAAAAAAATCTTATTCTGCTTCTCTCGTCCTCAGTGCAGCTTTTTCAATACCCATTGCAATATCTGATGTGCCACAACCAGAGAAGTTTCCATTATGTGTCTGGACAGTGTCAGTCTAGAACTAGAAATGCTTATCTTCAGTTTGCAAAAGGAAAGACACAAAAGTAGGCAGAGAACTGCCTGGGTAAAGTTATTCAAGGTCGTCCAGATTTGGAGAAAGGTATTGCTTTATAGCAATGTACTCACAAGCTAATCCAGTATCTATCTGAAGCTTAGGCACCCACTGAGCTAAATTCAGCTGTTTGTGCAGGTGACTACAGCCAATAAAGTGATGGGACCCTGATCTCACACTGAGCAGATCTTCACTTAGTCCAAGGATCCCTGGATGCAGCAAAGCACAGAATCAATCCAAATCTCCAGGTTCACCTCAGTCATTCTTCAACTGTCTGCTCCTGTCTCATACTGCTTTCTCTCTGCTTTATATTTGCAGAGTTCTCATAGTCAGATATATTTGGTGTGACCTTCCAAGGTTAAACAACACTTTCCTTCTTTCCAAAAAACTGTTTCTGTATTCTCTTGTCCTGGAGAATATACATCTGAGAACTGCAATCTGTGCAGTGCTGGGGCATGGCAGGATAGACAGATTTAGCCACAGTTCATCTGCTGCCCTTCCAGATTCCTCTCAGGGTCACTGTTGTTGTCACAGGAGCTTGTATGCCAGCAAAGGACAGTTACTGACAACACTATGCCAGCAACATTTTCTCTTCTGTGGACTGTTTCATCCACCGTGTGACACCAAGAGCTGGGGCAGAGCATCAGGACCCCAGCACATCTTCCAAATGCTTGTCCACTGTATTAACAACAGGGCATATGTGGAGGTCTGCACAGCCTTCATTAATGAGTGAGAACATAATTTTTGCAGAAATCTAGGGGATCATGGAGAACATTCCTGTTTTGATGATTAGGAGAATATCCTTTCTATTCAAAAAAACCCTTGGATGAAGTTTATTTGCAGAGACACCTGATGTGGGGAAGGCTTTGAACTTTGAGACATCGATGTCACCAGTGATTTGATGACAAAGACTGCTGCTGTGATGCCGGTGAACCAGGGAAATAAAAAACTTGGGATCAGACACAGCAACGAAGCTGCTGAAGTTGCTTGTGAAACAGAGCAGTCAGCGCTGTAATGACTTGAAATCTAGGGGATCACACAAGTGATGATGTCTCTGCTACACACAAGGAATTCAATCCCTTTCCCAAATAAAGGTCCTTGATGGATTATAACACTGCATTCTGGATGGAGAGATATTGTGTGTCTGAAAACTAGAGTTTTATTGGAGTCCAGGATTATGAACTGTAAGTCATTTAGCCTACTTTAGATAAGTATCACTTCCAAATCGGATTATAATTTGCAAAAGTACAACGTGTTCAGGGCAAAACTGTGTCAGACACCAAGATAAGGACTCTGGAAGGCTCCACTTCATGGTAGCTTTGCAGAGGAACCAGAGTGTTTGGAACATTACAGCAACAAAATCTGCCTGAATGCCTTCCTGTGTGACCTGGTCTAGATGTTCCTACTCCATCAGGGGGATTGGACTAGATGGTCCCTTCCAATCCCTGATATTCTGTGATTCTGTAGCAAACTGGAACAGAGGAGGTTCCACAGAAATATAAGAAAAACACGTATGCACTGGTGAAAGAGGCCCTTTTTAAATTCAGCTTGAGACAAAGGTGATTTATCAGATATCCCAAGGCAATCACCTCAGAGAACTGGAGAAGACTGTGCAACATACAGCTCTTTTCTGGTTGCTTTGGCACATGTGTAGTTTATTAATGCCCCTATTGTTAAGTCTTGTTTTCCCTCGTGTTGTGTGAAAAGCTATGGCATTCGTTGCTGGGCCGGTGACCATACTTTTGGATGTATTTTCATTTCCCATTTCCCCCATGATGCATTTGTCTATGTCCAGCCAAACAAACAAACAAAGAAGGGCCGCCAGCTCTGACTCAGAGGGGTGCTGGATGCCACAGGCAGCTTCCCAGAGGGAGCAAATGCAAAGGTTTCTCCAGCACAGCACACAGACAGACTCGGGCATGCTTTGCCAGCTTCACAGAAAATCTGGAATTTAAATGAAGGAAATGAAGGTCTCCCTCCTGCCCCTGCCTCTCTCAGAGACGTGGATGGAGTGAGTCAGTGATGAGCTGCTCTAGCTGCGTCATCACTGCAATCATTGAAGAGGTGCCCGAGTCACAGGGAGAAGCTTAAGCCATTGAGTTATTCCTCACCAGAGTGCTGAGGCGGGCAGAGGAGTATGACATTCATCAGTGGGCTCAGAAACAATTCCCTCATAGGATTAAGCTGCTTTGAAGAGGAGACCTCCCTTTCCCTGGATTCTCCATCCTGCCAAACTTTGCGCTGACCTGCAAGTGGTTAAAGTCATCCTTAGCCTCATAAGAAAGAAAAGTTTTGGCTGTGGTGTTTTTGTTTTAATGCCACTGGAAAAAAACTTTGTGAAAGTGCACAGATTCATAGCTATGGTTTGTTTCTATACCCTGCTAGGTGTGCAGACATAGAAAGATGGAGAAGGACTGTTTGCAAGGGCATGTAGTAATTGAAGAAGGGGCAATGGTTTTAAACTAAAGCAAGGGAGGTTTAGATTAGACAGTAGAAAGGAGTTCTTCACCATGAAGGTGCAGAGGTCCTGGAACATGTTACCCATAGAGGTGGAGGAGGCCCTCTCCCTGGAGCCCAGGCTCTGATCAAGATGTCCCCACTCACTCATGAGGTTTGACTAGATGATATTTGAAAATCCCTTCCAACTCAACACATTCTATGATTCTATAATGAAGATACTGAAAGATTTGGATCTAGTTACTGGTTCTGAGAGAATTCATTAAACCAAACACACCCATTTTTTCTCCATGCAGGCACTTCCAACTATTGCTTAGGTTTCATCAATCTCCTGAAAACAATTGATCAGGCCTCATCTAATTTATGGGAACCTACATAACCTCGGGAACATGTGTTCTCTCCAGAAAGGCACTAAAAAATACCCATTATTTTTCCACCAGCATCAGCTGTTGAGCCTTTCCCAAAGCAAGATGATGGAGCAAGATTTGTCTGGATCCTGGGTATGGCATTTATCCTATTAAACTCTTACAGTACAGAAATACTGATCAATGTTTAGGGACTGATGATATGTTGAAAAAGGCAGAGAATAGGGACATAATGTTTGTATTACCTGTATCTTTCTAAACTCCACACTTGTGTTCTATGGAGCCAGAGACCCCACATGGTTGCTTGTACTCCTAAGAGGAAATGATCAAAGGATTATTATCTGATGTTGTTTTTTCTTTATTTGAACCTGGATTGTTTTTCCTTGACCTGAGTTCCACATTACATTTCACTCTGTCATCTGAAAAAAATGAGGAATTTTTCAAGGATCCATCATTTCTCTTGATTTATGAAATGAGAGAGAATGACAAGCCTGTCATGTATTTCAGTCTGTGATATCAAACCTTCAGAAAGGTCAAGGAGGAGCTGCTGTGAGAGTCAAGGTCCCTTAAGAATAATTTTGACATGGAAACTGAATTTCTATGAGCCAGCCCCTCTCACAGCAGCATGAATTCCTGCCTATATCTGGAAAGGGCAGGTATCGTGGTCTTCTGCTGCACCAGCCAGAAAATCAGCTACCAGGAGCTGTACTGTACTCAGGGTTTATTCCTACTGTCCCTCAATAAAAACTCTTCTGCTTCAGTTCATTGTCTAAAGCCAGTTTCTTCTACAGGGTCATCACAGTCCTCAAGTTTCCTACCCCATTACAGCAGAAGATGGCACAACAGGGTTTGCTGTGACTCAGTCTCCCCCTTCATGTGAGGGAAAAACTAATCCTTAGCCTGGGGGTAGTGTGAGGACTCATTAACTCATGTTTACATAGTGCTAAGTATTAATTATTAAGTCAAGCTGCCACTGAAGGGAACAAAAGGCCTTGGCTTTCTGAATAATAGGGCAAGGATTTCTTGGAAGACTCCCACAGCCTATTTGACAGATGTGCAGTGTGACATGGCATGTAGGAAACTAGAACCATGTTTTCCTTTAAGTCACATCACTAATTAAACTCTTGAGTTGGCTCAAGCTTCACCAAATAGTCTGGTGCTTTGGGAGGAAAGCTGCAAAGCTCTGCAAACAGCTGAAGCTCCCAAGATGAGAATTTACTGTTCAAAACTACAGAGACAACATCACTAGTAATAAAATGGCGAGTATTTTTCTTTCAGGTTATTTTTTTGTGTGTTAAAAAGAGAAGGAGACAAATGAGGAAGAGAATGTTTCCCTTTTAGAAACAATTATTGTATCAACAGCACAGCAGCATCCAAAACCCAAATAAAACTAGGACTTACAAGTAAAACAACCCTGATATTGTTAAGTAAAAGTAATTGACAAGCCCTACTCAGTGAGAAAGGTCAATGTCTTTTACTCTGGAGCTGAGAAGAGGAAAGGATACAGAGCATCACTGCAGGTTTCCCTTTGCTCCTCAGATGCTTAGTAACTTCATTTCTGGATGCAACCCTATCATGACCAAGTACACACCATTGCACTAATGGAGAGTTTATTTCCTAAGGAACGTCCCAAATAACAGAAAAAAAACAGGACTGTGCAATACCAATAGCCACCCTTTCTGCTCAGTTTTAGGGTTATCTCCTTTAAACTGGAAACAACGATTGTTGGACCAGATGAGATCCTGGCCTGGCTCCTCTACACAATGCCTCAGTACTGTCATTGACCCACAGTACCAAAATAGTCAATGTTTTATAAAACAAGAGAATATTTCATCTTGGAAACACAGAGAACAACCAGATATCTGGCTTTATGGACATAATTTCTGCTCTGATAATTGTAAATGAACTTCANCACTGTACACACCATTGCACTAATGGAGGGTTTATTTCCTAAGGAACATCCCAAATAACAGAAAAAAAACAGGACTGTGCAATACCAATAGCCACCCTTTCTGCTCAGTTCTAGGGTTATCTCCTTTAAACTGGAAACAACAAGTGTTGGACCAGATGAGATCCTGGCCTGGCTCCTCTACACAATGCCTCAGTACTGTCATTGACCCACAATACCAAAATAGTCAATGTTTTATAAAACAAGAGAATATTTCATCTTGGAAACACAGAGAACAACCAGATATCTGGCTTTATGGACATAATTTCTGCTCTGATAATTGTAAATGAACTTCAGAGACTTATCACATACTTACATGAACACGGGCATGATCACAAACTGATCACCAGATTCTAGTAATATTTTTTTTTAATTTCTTACAGCCCCACTATTCTGTTTGTCTTCATACATACACTTCCCCACTTCTTCACCCCCCCATTTTAAAGGCACCCCTGCAACAAATTTAAAGTGACATCTCAGGAAATTCCTGAATGGATAAACTGCACGTGTCCTTGCCCAGATGTTAATGGGGAATCAGTGCTATTCTTTCAAAATATGTGGGGTTTTTTTACCAGAGAAGTTTTAGTGCTCAGGAAGAATGAGACCAATCTCTCTATTATTATTATTATTATTGTTGTTGTTGTGTTGTTATTATTCCTTGTTGCTTTCATGACTTCCATGATGATCTATTACCTGTATTAGTAATAGTATTAGCAGTAGCATTAACAATAGTAACAAGAGCATTATTCTTAGGAGCCACATAGACACAACTTCATCTTTCTTTTTATCAGAAAAAAAAAATCTATATTTTTAAGCATCTCAGTTTATTTGCACTGGCAAAACCAGTTAAGTCTGGGAAGAGGGGTTTGCTGGTGATGCATGTCAGCTTGAAAGCAGTGTGGCATCTCTAGCACATTTCCCACAGGTACTGAGACACTATCAGGTGGCAACAGCACTTAGTCAGAGCCAACCTGGATGACACCAGAGAGGGAAAAACAAAATGCACCCAAATGAGTGAGGGGGGAGCAGGAAGAGATCCTCATTTTGAGCCTACAGGCTCTCAGATTTACTGTCACCAGTTAACTGGTTCTGTAAGGCAACCACTTATGTGTAACTGATAGGTAGTAAAAAGAATTATTTGATGATTATCCCATTGCCTTTCCATTACTGGCCTGACCTGATAAGAAGCAGCTCCCCTATCCATCAAAGCTGTGACCGTTCTAACTGAACTCATTTTTCAGACCACTATCAGCCAGCCTTGGCTATTTTTACTCCTAGATTTATGGGGCAAATTCATCCCCTAAATTCAATTTTCTTTGATGAAAGCTTTTCAGAGATTTTTTTTTTTTTCATCTTTTCTCCATTGTCTGTGAGCTATGCTTTACCTTCTCTGTCTCAGGTGTAAGTCCCAGAAGGTTATCTGCACCTGCAGGGTGATTACATTGCCTTGCCATATTTCTTTTAACTTATTAAAGTTATTATTTTCAGAAATAATATTTTTCATTCATCTCATTTTCATCATCTCACCATAAACCTCAGAAAGTCTCAAAACAAAGCAGAATATAGCAGAATATTTGTGTTTTTTCTTCCTTCCCAGTAGACATCGGATCAGCTGATGTTCTGTGAGGTTTTTTATAGAAGTGGGGACACCAGTGAATTACACACTGGAGGATGCTCACCATTCACTTGTGTCACTGCTTCAATTATCCATTAATACCCACATCAGTCTTGAATACTGCCATCTGTGTTAGGCACTTTGCAAACAGCCTCTGCATCAGTTTGAATAGCAGACTAGGGGTTCAAGTAGAAAACTAAATTGCACAGAAGATAAAGGAGTCTTCAGGAAAAAAACACCCCTTATTTCCCCTCAACTCAAACTCCCTACTGAGTCAGACATGTCCTATTCTCTTCTGTCAGCCCTATGCAGGGAATTGGTACAAGCCCCTTTCTCAGAGCTGAGTTTGGCTCTTTGGGGGAAATTTAGCCACCTCCAACTGCAAATGTTGAATATCTATCTTGCAGAAGAGAAGGGAGACTAGTAGTAAATGCACAAGTCTGAGTGTGAGACATGGTGTTCATGATTCCTTGTACAATCTGGACTGCATTTAAAGAGCTAGATGGTGTCCTGGCTGAGTAAAAAACATTTTTGACCCACAAAGTCCAGACCTGCCCAGGAAACACTCACTGAGGGAGAAAGATCAAACATAATCCAGGCTTCTGCATCCCTAGATACACAAAATCTGGCTTTGGATGTGAGGTCTTGGATTTTGCTCATCTTTGGTTGCATTATAGCTTAAATTATTAAACTAAATTGATTTAATGATTCTAAGTTTTGCATTTCACTCTTCTCGGTTGCTTCAGTAGGTTGTTAAGGCAAGCACTGAAGGTCAAACATCTCCCCAGACCCTTCTAGCACTGCATAATAAAACTGCATAGGAAAACTGAGGAGAGATAATACCCAATACTGTATACCCTGACATTCAAATGTCTGGAATTAGACCTGACCCCAGGGAGCAGGCTGTTGAATCTCATGTGCTGTCTGTATGGATGAAGGGGAACTGGAACTAAAGGTCAGATCAGGTGTTAGTCCATAGAAAGAATTTTAAAAATCATGTGATACCTATAATCTGAGATTTGGAAGTTCCCTGACATTGGGATATGCCTCTTTCCATTGAATCTGCAGTTAGTATTTAGGATGGATGGAGATCTTTTGCTCAGCAGTGCTGGATTAGGCACCAGGGAACACAAGCATTGTCCAAGCCCTAGGAGCCCTGACTTTGTCTTTTGCCTTCAGCAGGATACAGACATTTCAAATCAAAAGCCCAGAATCTCAAGTGGTTTCAGGGGATGCCTGCAAAGGAGAGATTTAGGCTCTCAGTAGCAAGTATTCAACTAAGTTATCTAACCTTTTCCTTCCTAACAGCAGCTTTTGTGTTGATTTTAAACATCATGACGGCTTTTAAGGAAACAAATCTCAAAAAAACCCACCAAAACAATAATTGCCTGCAGTAACCCAATCACTCCTACTTTTCAATTCTCAATTCCTGTTTGTAAACCTTGTACTCCAGCCCTGAGTCATGATCACCTGGCAGAAGATAGCACTGACCCAGCACTCCAAGCAATCATTCATTACACCATGCGTCTGTGCTAAAGCATGATAACCCCCACCCCAAATCCTACTCATGCCCAGATTTCACCACAAGACAGACCTGATTTAAAACATCTACACAGCTTATCTCTGATATGCTGCTTACCCCTCTCCACTCGGGAGCAATGTATTTGGGGAAGATGTGACCCTGAAAGAAGCTGACCCATAGGAGTTGGAAAAAAAATCAAGACAAACCTTGTAACAGGGCACACATTAATTGATAACACACATTAAAAACCTTTTGAGGTAAAGATTTTGCAGGGATTAATGGTGCCACACAGTGTGTCACCAGCTCTCTGTGTGATGCCAACGCCCCTTGGCCATCCTGCTGTATATTTCCATTCACCTTCTCACTGTTCTTTCTGGCCTTCCTCCTGCCATTGGTCTATGCTTCACCCTTCTTGATGTTGGCTATGGACTCTGTGTGTGTGTCTTGTGACAGCCACTGGGAATTTCACTTGATGTGACTCTTCAGAAAACAGCAGCTGGATTTCCAGCTAGGGTTTGTGTTTGTAGAACCAATATGCTGCTGTGCCAGGGGCTGCACAAAGGGCTCCTCTCCCATATTCCTTCTCCCTCCAATCCTGCAGTGCACAGCAAGGATTTTCCACCAAGGAGCTCTCTGACAGTGTTTCCCCATGGGATGGGGCCCCATTTGCTATACTGGAACTGGTAGACAGATCTCCAGTAAGGGATGGATGTTCTGTGGACCCTGGTCCACATCTCCCTTGACTAATACCCCACTCACTCACCTTATACCCCTTCTCATTACCTTGTGCCCTGATCTTACTCCCCCAGTCACTGCATAGGGAGAGATAGAGTCGGTGTCCCAACCAGATCTTAACATCTCAGGTCCCTGTCTCCCCTGGGAGGATACTGATCAAGTGAATGAATTTCACTGCCAGGACATTCAGCTTGCTAAAGGAGTATTTAGCTACACATCCTCTGAGAGCTGTGGGAATTGGTTTTACTATTCCACAGTTGTGTGGACCTTTGCTAGGACTAATCCTCTGCATTACACTGAACTGTTCTCACTGAAGAGGCTTTGATTGATTAAGGATGTAACTGTTCCTCACACTGCCACTAACCTTCATAACCTTGGCATCAAGAAAAGCACTGAGACACTCAGGGAAGTATCTAAAAACCCATCAGCATGTACCTCTATAATGAAGCCCAATAAGATCAGCTACTTTTATTTTACTGGTAACAATACCTGCTACAAAAATGTATTATGAAAAAAGCTGAGCTGTCTCTGTAACACTCACTACTGCTGATTCTCAAGCAAACTGAAATAAATGAACTCTAGCCTCTCCAAACTCAGGCTTTTCATGGGCTAAACTCATAATCCAAGCATCTGGGCTCTGGGCCAAGCAATTCTTCTGGACAAGGATCATCTTCACAGGAAGTCTTAGTGGACTGCATTTTTCCTGTCTTATCAGCCTGTTGACTATGTCTCTAAAGTCTTTGGAGTCTCTAAATTCCCTGGAGTCTTTGCAAACTCTATGGTCTTAGCACAAAGCACCTGGGTATGCTGCACATCAAAGTCCTTCTGGCTTAAAAATGGTCATCAGAAGATTCTCATAGCCCCCTCGTACCACACAGCCTGGCATCCTGTGTATGAGGGGACAGTCTCTTGGGATTTTCTGGCAATTGAGAGCTGTTGGAGCTCTCTTCAGCCGCTCCATTTTAAGGACTGTCACGCCAAAAGGATGACAAGACTTTGTATTCGCCCATTATCTCAGAATCACTTTATTTCAAGCTGGGCTAAGGTGAGAGCAAATAGTAATAATACTGAATAGAATATAAAGTGTAGGAAAAAATAATACAGCTCACAGAGAAGTTTCTAAAAATATGCTGCTTTCTAGTCTAGCAGGTTTCAAAGTTTCTTTCACACTCTGATTCAGCTAATAAGCTGAAAGATGCTTCTCAGCCTTCTTATTCAAGGACTAGCACAACCCATTCACCATCTGGCTGCCTCACAAAAGGCAACCCTTTGCTCTTTTACCATTTAAGCCTGTGGTTTCTTCTGATCCAAAGATTTCTACTCCATCAAGAAGAGTGCTGCAACAGCCTGTCCCCACACCATTGTCTGGCCTTGCTAACGTTCAAGAGAGTAATGCATTTTGGATATAGTCTAGTGCAGATTCTGTTTGCCCAGATGGTAATAAAGATATTTAATGAATATTCCTGTGGTCAGGAGATAAATTATTAAGTCACTGTAAAAGAAAATTATCCTCCTCCCTGCAATGGCTGTAGCCAAATGCTTGAGTGAAGCCTTGTTATTCATCTTCAGATTCCTGAGAGCCATGTAAATTGACAATCACATTTTATCCAGCTAAATAAATGGTACTGATGCATGTGGTCTACTGTGGATTACTGTTGGACTATACTGGACTGCTAAGGAATTTTTTATTAAATGATTAATGAATTCTGGTTTTGAGGGAAACATCAGCAGAACCATGCTACTTTTGTCCTACACCTCATCACATCACACCCCAGGTGGTGAGGTTCTTTATGGTCTATTTGGGATGTTAAAAGTTTAGTCTAAAGGCAGTCTCAGCCTAACTCAGTCTCACTGGACAGAGACACTCACTTCTCTGAACATGGAGTGCAGAGCAGTCCATCACTGGCTCTGTGGCATTCCTCCTTCTTTATCACATAATTTGCCAA
Organism: Turnix velox; assembly: GCA_013400935.1. Taxonomy (NCBI): domain Eukaryota; kingdom Metazoa; phylum Chordata; class Aves; order Charadriiformes; family Turnicidae; genus Turnix; species Turnix velox. Next base: position 107,754 of record VZTY01003282.1, read on the forward strand.
TGAATACCTCATTATATCTAATTTCTTTTAGAATGTCTTTATTCTCTACACTCATGGACTTCAATATCCTTTCTGATTTCCAAAAATTTGTTTAATTTGTCAGTAGGACTGTACATCAGCTGAAGGAATTTGCTCAGGACCACATCCAGACTGCACAAAATGTGGGTGACCTGTTTCAGAGTCTTCGCCACCCCACCTGCCTAATACATCCGAGGAGTCTGTTGGCCTTTTTTTTTGCTACAAGGACACATAATCAGCTCATACTCAACTTGTTGTCCATCACATCCTCCATGTCTTTATCTCCAAGGCTGTTTTCCCAGCCTTTACCAGTGCTTGAGGTTATTGTTCCCCAGGAATGGGAATTAGCATTTCCTGTTGTTGGACTTCATGAAATTCTATCATCACCTTTTTCCAAACTGTTGAGGTCCCTCTGCAAGTCAGCACAACCCTTTGGTCTCCCAAATATGCCTCCCAAATTTATTGCTGTCATAATATAAGACACCCAGAAATTTCCTGTGGCTCTATCCTTAGAGCCACAAGAGTGAAATTAGACAACACAGAAAGTAACTTTGGGGTTTTAAGTTCCTCATTAGTTCTAGATCTGAGGACTGTTCTCCCTGTCATGCTTTGTTATCCTCCACTGCTCACTGAAAAGACCACATTTAAATATCACAGCCCTGGTATGTGCACTTTATTTCAGCCTCCCAGCGTGTTAATGTTATTAGTATTGATTTTCTGAGATTCTGCAGCAGAGATGGCAAAGGGGTCTCTCTGCCTCACGCTCCCTGCACAGCACTCAGCTCACACGTCATTGCTTTCGCAAATACAAAAGCTCCATCCCAGCTCTCCACCTGCCACAGAAATTTACTATCAGTGAACCCTGAAAACAAGCCACCTCACAGCTCATGTCTTCTTTATAAAACAGTTTGCTTAGCTTTATATTCATCTCATTGGCTTTGCCGACCAAGGCAGTGAGATTCTTCTTCCTTCCAGAGCTGATCAGAGGAGGACAGTGTGAGTACAGATGAGCACTTTTGTGAAACTAGGGCACATCTCTATTCCTCTTCTGCCCTTTGCATGTGGTCCACTAGAAGGACTTTATTAGGAATTCTCAGCTTCAAGGCCATGTGTTGCTACAAAAGAAAGTGCTTGTTGAAAGCATTTCTTCTCCTCAGTAGTTACTGAACAGTTGGAGCTGTCTGGTGTTTGAGGCACTCTTGGAGGGTGGTCAGGGCTGAGATGGGCTCTGTCTAGCCAAACACTTTCAATGGTGGTTTTCACCTAGAATACACAAACACTCGGGATGTGTCTCGATCCCAGCATCTGTCAATTCTATCTACAAACACCTTTACCAGAGGCAGAAAAAGACTCACACTCTTTCTAAATTTCTTGATACCTAAAGTAATTTTAACCAAATGATTTGTGGAAATCAGATGTTTCCACTGTCATGACAAGGCATGATCTAGTGGGAGGTGTCCCTGCCTATGGCTGCGGGGTTGGAACTCAATGATCTTTAAGATCCCTTCCAACTCAAACTGTTCTATGATTCTATGAACAACTGTCCACCTCACTGTGGGGTATTTTGTGCTATAGAAGCTGTTCCTGTATTAGGAGATCACAGAATGACAGAATGTCAGGGATTGGAAGGGACTTCAAGAGGTCATGTAGTCCAATCCCCCTGCCAGAGCAGGAACACTTAGATCAGGTCACACAGGAAGGCATCCAGATGGGTTTTGACTGTCTCTAGAGAAGGAGACTCCACAACTTCTCTGGGCATCCTGTTCCAGTGTTCTGTCACCCTCTCTGTGAAAAAGTCTCTTCTTGTATTTTTTGGAACCTCCTGTGTTCCAGCTTGCACCCATTTCCCCTTGTTCTACCATTGGAGGTCACTGGGAGGAGCCTGGCTCTATTCTCCTGACGCTTGTCTTTACATATTTATAAACATTAATGAGGTCACGCCTCAGTCTCCTCCAAGCTCTCCTGTCAGTCCTTTGTGAAATAGCCCCTGGGTATGCTTTGAACAATGAGTTTGGTCAATGAGCTTGTTTGCTTCTTTAGTTAATCCTCAAAGAAAGCTGATTGTGATGATCACCACCTTCCTAGTATATCTACATAAGAATTGACACAGAGAACTAGGACTGTTCTTTGTTAGAAAGGGATGTTAAAATAAACAGGGGCATTGATTGTAGTGAATGGTTCAAGTGTAATGTAAGCCTGACTTCCCAGAGAGGAAGGCACGAGCTGGAGTCCACCTGGACTTCTAACCCAACACAGGAAGTTCTAAAGGATCCCCATGGTTCTAGCAGTCATGGGGTGCAAAACAGATTCTTGGTCTGCACAATAACCCATCAGAAAAATGTGACTCACTTGGCACAACCCCGGTGAACTGGCTGAAGTAACCTCTGCTAACAGAAGGGTTCACACAGTGGCAGATGGAAGGGCTGAAGAGGAAAGGAAGGCAAGAGAGATACTGAAGATATTACCATGAGAGAAACAAGGAGAGGTGTAAAGAGGGTATGAACTAAGCCTGCCATGTTTGGAGAAGTAGCACGTGGCACCTTCATTACAAAAAGATTATGTCTTAGAGAAGTATATTTAGTCTATAATCAATAAAACAAGATGGAGTACTATAATGAAAACATGAAAGTAATAAAATAAGAACAGTAAGAATAAGAAATACACCTGACTTCTTGGACTTCATATATAGCATGACTGTCTTTGACATGTAGTACTGAGAAACTCTGCTACTCTTCACTTTGGTAGCCAGCTCAGAGTTACTACAGAAGCTGATCTATTTCTAAAATAGAATTTATAGGGGCTGAGTGAGGTCTGATCCACCAACTTCACACTGAGGAAATAAAACAAGATGATTTACAAAGTGATGTGGGGATTTTCATTCATTCATTTGCTTTTGTTCACCTCAGCAGAGATGGTGTTACTGAAACCTTTGATGCTTGAATGGTACACACAACTTGGGAATGGGAAAAACCAGATATTCATGGATATGAATAAGCTTCAGGTTTACCACACATAGACAGGGAGGAAAAGAGATGTCAATATCTTTCACAAGTCACAGGCAATATTCTCTTCTTATCCTTTCTCTTGATGAAGGATCTTAATCTTTCACAGATACTCTTCTCATTAGGCAGAAGAGTGGTCTTGCTTGTAGGAACTGGTCTGGGATTGAGAATGTGAGTGTTTTCTGTGTCATCCTTTGTCATGCAATTTGTGAGTTTGTAACATGATGAATCAGATATACTCCTTTCAGTCTTCATTCTGTCCTTTTTCCTCATCTAGGTTTTAATAAGGAGATACTTTTTCATTTAGAGACTTAGGACTTCAATGCATACTAATGCTTCTAAAAATAGTAACAACAGATTACTGTGTATATTTCCACTGTTAGTACAGAAGGCAATCCAATACCTGTTGAATTTCAGGACCTCAAACACTTTTAGGATATTCATACCCTTCCCTGAGTCAGTCAGTCAGTACAAATGAGCTTCCCTCTTGCTCTGTTTCACACAGAAGGCTGGACAAGATCATCTTCTGAGATCCATTCCAAAATAAATTATCATATGGTCCTGTTATGTTGTTGGGTTTTTTTAATTGGCTAATGTTGATTGGGCTGCAGATTTTATCTGAAGAGGTGTCATGTTGTCTAGCTGTGGTGGTACCAAAGGTCTCCAATTACTGAAGTAAACAGCAGATACAGAGCTCAGTCAAGTGTACTGTAAGGTGTCAGCCAAGGGCAAGACCAAAGCTGAGGGGAAAGGAGCAGAGGGGAATTTTGGCTTTTCTATTCACTATAAGCAAAACCAGTGAAATTCCAAAATTATCTGCTTAAGGATGCAACAGCAGGGACATTTCAGTTACCTTAAATGCAGAGTATGCAGAATGAATGGAGCAACAGGAGAAAGGAGGCTCCTTGAAATGTCAGGGAAACAAAATAGCAAAATAATTTAGGTTGGAAGTGGAACTTGATCATCTCACCTCAGGATAAAGCAGAGACACCTTCAAGCAAGAATCTGGGTCTCTCGCTCCTCATCCTTCTGCTGCATAGTTCTAACTAGAATCTGGCTCCATAGCACAGTTGAAAGGGACCTTCAAAGGCCATCTAGTCCAACCTCCCTAGTGGGAAGGTACATCTTGTAGTACATCAGGTTGCTCAGAATCTCATCAAGCTGGTCTGGAATGTCTCCAAGCATAGGACCTCCATCACCTCCCTGTTCTCACCACCCTCATCGTGAAGAACTTTTTCCTAATGTCCAATTTTAACCTGCCCAGCTCTAGTTTAAAACCATTGCCACTCATCCTACTGCTATGTGCCTAGCAAACAATCCCCCCCCCACTCTTTTATAGGTCCCCTTCAGGTACTGGTAGGCCACTAGTCCAATGTCTGGTAGACCATCTTCTCCATAACCATCCCTATAATGTGGGCATGGTCCTATCTCTTTAGTGCTGGTACAGCTGTAGTGAAAATCAATTGAGTTGCAGTGGGGTAAAAAGCAAAAGGAAAAATCCAGCTTGTCCTTCCACAGATTCATGACGTTGAGATTTTCTCATTTTCAGTGTAATAATTCCTCAATGTTCCTGCTTGATTTCCCGACTTGCTCGTCTTCATACGTTGATCTCAGCAATGCATCTCATGATGCAGAGAAAAAGAACTATTTAATACCTCATATCCCAGCATCTACCCTTGGTACCTCACTGGGATATTGCCATGGAAACGAGGAAAGTTTGAATTAAAAGTGAACACACTTGCTTTTCTTATTTTTCAGTAGGGACTTCAAAATTTACTGCAATGTAAAACAAGCCTTGTGCCATCTGCTTATTGAAAATTGAATGCAAATGTTTCTTTTCTGTCTTCTGGAGCTTTAAATCACTGCTGTGGCATATCCCCTCTAAAGCATCTTTAGAGGTGGTGCGTGAGTTCATGTAGCTTCCTGTCCAGAAGTTAAGTAGGTGAGAATTATCACTGTCCTTCAGCCAAAAATGGCACAGAAAGAGAACAGACTGAACCAATATGGAATGCAACATGTCCTGGAGATAGGCAGAGCCATGAAGTCATCTGGAAGAGAATCTAGGTGGTGTAACTCACAAAGCCTCCAAGCTATACTTTGCAAAAGGTCATTTTTTACATATGGTAGACATGCGTAGGTGAGTCTTCACAAACACACCAGGATCATTTTTACCCTCTGTGGTCACTTTCTCTTTGAATCAATTGAGTCAAGCACCACTGAACTGAAGAGCTGAGTCCTTTGCAGAGGCAGCAGCACAAGCCTCCCAGCTGGTGTGACTGTGATTTATTTGGACTGCCATCTAATAAGGAGCACCAGAGCATAGTTTTCGATAAAGTCGATGGAGACAAGTAGTTACAAGGTCTAAGTCAGCTAGCTGGAGGAGGTAAAGGGTCTCTGTAGGACTCTGTCTCTCCCCTCTACTTGCCAAGGTCTGTAAAGGATCTGAGTCTCTTTTCAAATCAGATACCACACCAGAGATCTTAATCCATCTTAGGAGATGGCTATAAGGAAGCTCATTTCTTTCCACATCCTTGATCTTTCTGATTACATTGAGATTTCTGCCTGGGATTTTTTGCATCATTTTGAATGCTGCTCTCATGACCCAGGCACTTGCCAGTCAACAAACTGTATCTCTGATGTGTGGCAATGCTCTCTAACCTAGGGTCAGTGTTGTACACAGGGGAATTCATAGAATTCATACTTTGGGTTGGAAGGGATCTTACAGATTACCAAGTTCCAACCCCTTCTGCCATAGGCTGGAACACCTCCCACTAGATTAGGCTGCTCAGTGCCTCGTCCAGCCTGGCCTTAAACACCTCCAGAGAGGAGGCACCCACAACCTCTCTGGGCAACCTGTTTCAGTGTTTCACTACCCTCACCATAAAGAACTTCTTTCTTATATCTAACCTGAATCTCCCCTCTTCCAATTTACTTCCATTATTTCTAGTCTTTCCATCACATATTCTAGTAAAAAGTCCTACCCCTGCCTTTCTGTAGCCCCTCTTCAGGTACTGGTGAGCTATTTTGTTCCTTTGTTTCATGGGGAGATGATGGTTTAGACCCACCACTGAGTATCTCACAGCTCCCCATGGGACAGGAAAAATGAGGCAACACTGGTGAGTGCAGTTGCTTCTTTGCCCGTGATTTCTGCATCCCTTTCCCTTACACTTCTGTGATGTTCCACAGAGCCAGGAGACAGGTAAGGCAAGAAGAGGCTGACTTGTACCTCTCCTTACATACAGGGTCACCTCTGCTTGCAGAAGCAGAGGGAACAACCCAGCTCCCTCTGTCTTCCCCTAGGCTCAGCCTACAACACTGCTTCGTAGGCAGCTCATGAGCTGTAACCACTGCGGGACCATCCTCCTCCTGCCTTCCCCAGAGCTGTTACAGGAGAGAGTTGTTTGGGTTGCAGTTGCAACCAGGTTGTTTTCTGTTGCTGTTTCTCTGGCAATCAGACAGCTACACTAATAATTGTGTCCTCACAACCCTGACTCCTGCTTATCAGAGCCTTCTTTGTGAAGGAAAGCAGAGTGTGCCCTGTTCACTCAGCCATCCATCACTTTGCCATCCTGAATGATTAATGCCTACCTATCTGAGCCCACACACACCTCTCCCTGGGAGGGAACAAAGATGCACCTAAGGTGCTTTTGGGGACAGAGGAAGATGGGTATGAATATGTGATCTGTACCAGGGAGGTCCAGGATGCTATGAAGAGACATTATGCTTTGCAGAAAATTAACTGCAGAATATTTAAAATCATAGAATGATTTGGGTTGGAAGGGGCCTTAAAGATCATCTAGTTCCAAGCCCCTGCCATGTGCAGGGACACCTCCCACTAGGCTTAATGCCTTGTCCAGCCTGGCCTTAAACACCTCCAGGGAGGGGACATCCACAACCTCTCTGGGCAACCTGTTCCAGTGTCTCACCACCCACACTGTGAAAGCACTTCTTTCTTATATCCAACCTGAACATCCTCTCTTCCAATTTGCATCCATTACTCCTAGTCCTGCCACACTGTACCCTATTAAAATTCCTACCCCGGCCTTTCTGTAGGCCCCCTTCAGGTTTGATAAGCTGTTAAAAGGTCCCCCCAGAGCCTTCTCCAGGCTGAACAACCTCAACTCCTTTCGCCTGTCCTCATAAGGGTGGTGCTGTCTTATTTCTGCTAGTTTTAAAGCATTATGATACATTTTAGTTTAAAACTACACTTCATTGAAGCTTTCTACTAATTCAGAGACATCAGATCAAAACTTCCAGCATATATGTTTGAAGTGACAGATATTTTGGCTCTGGAGAAGTGTTGTTGATGCTGAGACACTGTTTGGGTCACTGCTGTTGTATCTATGGGATGAGTCTAAGTGTCTCCTTCGTGTTATACTGGCTCAAACATAGAACCACAGTCTTGTTCAGGATGAGTGGGACCCCAGGGGGACTCTAGCCCAGCCTCCTGGTTCAGATTGGGCCAGTGCTAAAGTCAGATGAAGTTGCTAAGGGCTTGTTTGGGTGCTGTGATGTGTTAATTAACCTTGACTACGGCTGCAGTCCTTCAGGGACACCCTGCTCCTGCTGGGCTCTCCAACAACTGCAGCTCCCAACCCCAATTGCTCTAGACAATCTTTCTACACCCTTTTTGTCCTTGTGGTGCCTTCCTTATATGTGTCTTCCTTTCTTGCAGCAGATTTGAGATGATGATCTTCACCTCAAGCATCCCTAAGGTCACATTCATTCTCTCTCTGACATGTCCTCAGCAGAAGTTACTTGCTTGTGAATACTTGATGTACTGGAGCAGCACAATATGTTTTTCTTCGCCCTATTAATTCATGGTAACACTCCCAGGAGAGCAGTGCCTATTAGCATAATAGATTATAAACACTCTGAGGGAGCAAATTGCCTCGGTGTTGTCCATGCACAGTGCCAAGCTGAATAGCCCCATTTTTGCTTGGCATTAAGCCAGTCAAAATAACTTGTAACCATGATTATAAGACTAATGTAAGAATAGGAGGTATTTTTCACAGTCTGTCAGGGTCTGTCTTGTAGAGTAATATTTTTAACTTCACTTTAGGATCAGAGATATCTTAAGTTGGAAAGAATTCATAAGGATGCTGGAGTCTAACTCCCTGATCCTCGCAAGACTACCTGAAACTAAACAATATGTCTAGGAGCATTACTCCTTGAACTCTGACAGGCTCAGTGCTTCTCTGAGCATTCTATTGCAGTGATCAAACATCAAAGAACCTTTTCCTAACGTCCAACCAGAACTTTCCCTGACACAGCTTCATTCCATTTCCACATGTCCTTGCATTGGTCACCACAGAAAGGTGCTCTGTTGCCCCCCAGTTCTGCTGGTTCCTCAGATGGGCTCATAAACTGTCTTCAGCTATCCCAGACTTTTTAAGAGGTAGTAACAATCCCAATGGAAAGAGCACTTCTGATCCTAAACAGAACAGAGTTTGTGCTGGCTGCCCTGTGTGAAGGTCTTTGACTAAATTTAAGAGAGCGTCAGTTTCCTTCAGAGACTTAACTGGAGTGAATCAGGGCAGACAGCCCCTCAATAAATATGAGGAAGAATAAATATCTCTGTGTATTTTTCCAGAAACCCATACTCCATCACAGATGGCTGTAAAATTCCACAGGATGTCCATGGGCTGAGGAGTGACCCAAGGGCAGATTTTGCAGTTCAGCTGATACACAACAGCTTGTTGAGACACTGAATTGATGATGGATGTGAACTCTTCTGATATCTCTGTGGCTGTGGGAAGACTGGAGAGCTCAAGAACACCTCCAGGCCATAGCTTCTTTCAGATGTTCCATAAAAGGTTGAGACACAAAAGCTGATGCTTTTTTTGAATTGCAGCTCAAGACTAGAGAATCCTGTCTCTACAACTCACTCAGACGTAGGCCATATAAGATATCTCAAGAAGCACAGGGAGTTAATGGCAAATTTGAAAATTCATCTGCTACAAGAAACTAAATGACTACTCAACTTGTCTCCTGACATAGGAGGCATCGTGTTCACAGGCTCATGTCTTCTTGGGAGACTTCAACCACCCTGACATCTGTTGAAAAGTAGCCCAGTTGGCAGTCCAGGAGAATTGTGATGTAAATGGCCCGGGTTACCCAGAGAGTTGGTAGATGCTCATCCCTGGAAACATTGAAAATCAGTTTAGATGGGACTCTGGGCAACCTGATCCTTGTTATTTGAAGGAAGAAGTTGGACTAGATGATCTTCAAAGGTCCTTTCCAATCCAATAGTTCTATGATATGAACATAGGATGGATTTAAATTATCAAAGGCAGTCCAAAATCATCTTCAAATTAGCCAACTGTAATCAGCACAGACCGCATTTGGAATTCCACTTACAAAGCATGTTCCTAGAGCTCTCCCTTTACCTAAAATAGCCACTGGCCACCTGTTGTTCTTTTTGTTAGTGGCTCTGTCAGATTCATTGACTTGCTTGTGCTTGAGAATCTGGACAAGGTCATGTCTTGCAAAGCCATTTTAGCCTACAAGCTGTTGCGAGGAGGTAGAGATTGTCCAAGGGACAGCAAGCAGAGAGTGATTTGCGTTCTAGATTTCTCTCTCCCTCTTCATCCCTCTCCCTGGAATGAGCAGACACTAATCATTGTCTGTAATACCACTGGGTGATTCATTGCAGTGATTTAGCACCTGGGGATTCACCTTCACATGGTCTGGATGTTTCCTACTTTATTACCCTTACAGCAATTACCTCCCACAGATACTAGCTCATTGTGCTAATGAGCCAGAAGCTATTAGCATCCACATCCACATGTTTTATAGTTACAGGAGGGCTCTTTCTTGAAGACCACACCTTCTGGACAGGCAAATTTACAGCAGGAATGGAAAGTCTTTTCTAAAGACAATTTTGGAAGGAAAAAAGAAAAAAGCATATTATATTAGCATTAAAAAGAGGAGTGTACCATAAGCATGAAATCAGAGCCGAGAAGAGCAGAATCAGGCTGTCAGAGATGTGAGCAGTGCCAGGATGTATCTGCTTAGTGCAAATCCCCCATACAGGTAGAACTAGCAAGGTATTATGACTTGCACCAGTTCTTGATAAAGGAGTTGGAACTAGATGATCTTTAAGATCCTTTCCAACCCAAACCATTCTATGATTCTATGATATGAGATTTATGCTGCAATGCAGAGTCCATATCATGATAATCAGAGCCTGTGCACAATGTGGGAAGAGGTAGACTAACAGAGAAATACAAGCTGAGCTTGCTCACACTGTACAGTATTTCACAGCAGCAAGGTGTGTCAAGAATGCAGGGAGGTTTCCTTTTTGTTCCATCTCCTCTTCTTCTTGTCTCCTTTTATCTCTTGGAAAAACCACTGCAACTCACATCTTCCAAGACAGCGATAGGGCCAACAATCCCAAAGAGATCTTGGAGGAGCAGGGTGATTGCATGTTTCAGCAGCCCCCTTTATGTTAATGCAACTGCTTAGATTTTATGAAGAAGAAATAACAAAAGAGAAGCAGAGCAATGACACTGAATGTGAGCACCATCAAGAGACAAAACACATGGCTTGAGATCAAGGGTATTCACACAGCGAGATGGCCTTTTTTCCTCTCACTTCTGTGGACATCACAGCAAACCTCTTCTCTAAAACTCTGCAAATGGTTAGAAGAATCATAGAATCAAAAAATTATGTGGGTTGGAAGAGATTTAAAAAAATCATCTTGTTCCACCCCCCACTATCAGCATCTCCCACTACACCAGGCTGATCAAAGCCTCATCCAGTTTGGTCTTGAACAACTCCATGAATGGAGAATCCACAATTTCTCTGGGCAACCTGTGCCTGTGTCTCATCACTCTCCTTTGTAATTTCTGATATCCATTACCCTTTATCCTATCACTACATGAGCTTGTAAAAAGTCCCTCTCCAACTTTCTTGTAGGCCCCTTCAGATACTGGAAAGCTGCTCCTATGGTCTCCCCAGACCTCCTTTTCTCCATCCTTAGTAACTCCCCAGAGCCTCCTCTTCTCCATTCTTATTAACTCCAACTTATTAGTCTATGAGGTATGTAGAAGCAGTGTGACTTTAAAAGGGTTTTTTTATCTCTCAAACCTGGATTAGAGAGCGAAAGGGAAAGATTAACCTCTAGGTAGTCTGAGGTGGAAAAGTTCAGTAGTTTCTAACTCCAGCATTTCCACTCACTTAGAAACCCAGTGACACAATCCCACCCCAGGCAAACCTGGAACAAATAACTATAGTGTTAAGACAGGACAACTCACCTGACTCCAGATCAAGTGTTAAAGCCAAGAGTTTCCATTAATAACCACTATTTAAATGGCACAGTACATTAACTTCATCTATGGGAACATTTTCTTCCTTTCCTTCATCACTCAAAATTTCCCAGCAGTAAAATTGCTGGAGCCAAGGAAAGTCTGAACAGAAGCAGCAACAAGTCTTTAATACTTCCTTCAGTGAATGAACTTGGACTGATACACTGATTCTACCTCTCCCAGAGATTTTCTTTTCTACTTTTTAATCAAGTAACAGTTTTCTTCCTGGCTTTGAAGATCCTAGAAATAAGCTTTTTTTTTTTTTTCCTAAAAAACTTAATTTTTTTTTCTTTTTTTTAAATAACGCAAATATTTCCTTCTCTAGGTTCTCAATGTTTTGGTTTCTGTTTAATTGGCTATTGCTTTGTCCTGTGAGAGTGAGAAAGCACAACAGGAAAGAGCTCATTTACCTTTTCTCCACCACTCATTATTTTGTACACTTCCAGTACAATTCCCTCATTTGTCCCCTCTCAAAATTCACTGTTTTTTACAGCAGGCAAGCTGAATTGAAGACATTGCCTTAGGTGAGAAAGATGCAGAGATTTGGTCACAGCGTGATTACAGGCACAAACCCATTTTCAGTGACTGAAACACTTTGTTTGCTGTCAACCAAGCAGTTGACGTGTTCTGAGCACTGAGCAGGCTCTTGCATTTTGCTGCAGGATGCTTAATTTCTTTTGTCCTCTGAGACAATACCCAGGCACATGGCAGCAGTCAAACCCCCAACAATCAGGTGTCTGTGACTTTGATTCAGATTTATAAAGGTATTTCTATACCTAGAATCGTAGAATCATAGAATGTTTTGGGTTGGAATGGATCTTAAAGATCATCTAGTTCCAACCCCCCTGCCATGGGCAGGGACACCTCCCGATATAACAGGTTGCTCAATGCCTCACCTAGCCTGGTCTTAAACACTTCCATAGATGGAGAATCCACAGCTTCTCTGGGCAACCTGTTCCAGTGTTTCACCACCCTCACACTGAAGAACTTCTTTCTTCTCTCCAACCTAAATCTCCCCTCTGCCAATTTGTACCCATTACTCCTAGTCCTGCCATCCTGTACAGTATTAAAAAGTCCAGCTTCAGCCTTTCTGTATGCCCCCTGCAGGTATTGATAAGCTACTATGAGGTTCCTCCCCAAGCCTTGTCTTCTCCAGGCTGAACAGCCCCAATTCCTTCAGCCTGTCCTCATAAGGGAGATGCTCCAGCCCTTTGATCATCTTTGTGGCCCTCCTCTGGAGCCACTCCAACAGCTCAATGTCCTTCTTATGTTGAGGGCTACAGGACTGGACACAATACTTCAGGTGGGGTCTCACCAGAGCTGAGTAGAGGGGCAAAATCACCTCTCTTTACCTACAGCTGAAAGGTAGAAGTGAGTTTTTTCCTGCCTTTTTTTTTTCCCTCCCCATCCCCTGAAGTGCAAAATTTCTGGGACTGTTGAGAAGATTTTGGCACACAAGGTCTGCTTCACATTCTCTTGGGCATACTTCTGCACTACATGGACACCTTTAAAATGTGGTCTTCTAGTCTATATTATTGATCCCTTAATTAATTAGTCTAAAAGAGAGGTCTTTTTCTTGCAAAATGGGTGGACAGGATTCAATGACACTTTGGCTTGTCTGTGCATGATGGATAAATTGAGATGGTAAAATATGTTGGCAAATACCACTCCAAAAAGAAAGAAGTTGTTGATCTTCACTGCTAACAGTGATGTTGTTCTCATGTAGCAAAGAAAACACATGTGAGATTGCTCGGGTCTGTTAATCTCTTTTGTTAAAGAAACTGTTTTTCTCCTTTCTATCCCATGAGAACTCCTTTCTTCACCATCAGAAAATGAAGTTTTTAGAACTATTTTTTGTGGTTTCTTTAATTCAATCTAGGAACTAAATATAGGGTGTATATAATACTGACTGCATCCCAGCACAGAGAATAGGTTGGCTTTTCACTCATTTGTGAGTCTCACACACAGCAAGAGCAGATGAAGACTATGATGACAAGCTCATCTTTCTCTCTTCATCATACAGAACAGTGACTCCTACCAAGTGCCTCTTGCATTAAGGCAATGGTTTCTTCCTGGAGGAGAGCACAATGTAGTTGGTCTCTGCTTTATCACTGCATGTCATAGCAAATATGCTGCAGAATTTTATTCTAATGGTTAACTACTCCCACTGTTTGTGTAGACATTTTCTTTCATCAAGGCTGCTGGTTGGAAGTATAAATCTTCTTATGCTCTGTCACAGCACAGCTGGGATCAGCTTCTGGCCACAGATAAAAAATGGAAAAAGAAAATGAAAAAAAATGAGAGGAAGAAAAGTAAAATTAAAAAAAAAAAAGGAAAAGGAGAAAAAAAAGAAGAAAAAGAAGAAGGAAAGGAAAGGAAAAAAGGAAAAGAATAGAAAAGAAAAGAAAAGAAAAAAAAAGAGAAAGAAGAAAAAAAGGAAAAAGGAAAAAAGTAAAAAAATAGAAAGAAAAAAAAAGAAAAAGAAAAAAAAAGAAGATAATTTCTATAGATAAGATATTTCTCAAATATGTTGTTCTAGCCCTGGAAACTTTTAGAACCCTTCCATAAAAATCAGTGAGTAGAAATCATATTGTAAGGGTGAACTGAGGTCCTGTCCCTGACTTCACTGGTGACTTACCTGGATGGCAACAAGTGTACAAGCTGTCCAATGTTCCATCCCAAATGAGAGATTGTGCTTGTGCCTCACAGCAACACCTACCAGCCAGAATTGGCACCAAGACCCACTTCCACACTTTCATTAGGAAGCATTAGATTAATAATTCTGTGAGTGAAACCCTGATCTCCTCAAGTCATGAGAAGTTTTGATGTGCACTTTGCTATTCTAAGATCGTGACCTTCAACTCCACAAAGTTCAGGTGAGGGGAGTTTCAAAAGCAAACTCTAGCCCTCCATGCACTGACTCCACTCTTCTGCCTCCTCTGATCTTACTCTGTACTGCAGTCTTCTGGGAGCAGCATGGTTGGGTATTGGATGAAGGTTCATACTTCACTCTGCAAGTACTTTTGTCAAAAAAGCTTTTATTGCAATGCAAAATATCTTCTGTATATGACATCTTCCCCCTCCCCCCCACCTTAAATTTAATGAGTAATCCTTGCTGGGTTTTGTACATTGTGATTCTTGTGTGTATGTATGAATATATATACATATCTATATATCTATCAATCTATAGATATTATAATAATACAATCATATATAAATCTGTCCTATATCATTTATATATATATATACACATATCACTAGATATATGTGTGTGTGCAAATACATATATATACACAGAACATATACACTATATACACATATATGCACACACACACATATCGTATCATCATAAACATCTGTTGGTTGTCAAGGGACTTTTCTTTAACAAAATAAGTTCCATCAGTGGATTTTACTTCTGTAGTGCAATTTTACAGAAAGTTAACATTTCCACATTCAATATAAAAGAAACAATATACATTTGAAAACGTGCCATAGGATTTTTAATGAAAAAATTAGAAAAGTGCATTATTTTACAACACTACAGTAAATGATTCTTGTTTGTTTTTTTGTTGGGTTTTTTTGTTGGTTTTTTTTTTTTCTCTGTAAAGACATTGTAAAATATATACAAGGTTGCTTAGTGCATTCATTACAAAAGAAAGATGCAATCCCTTGCATAAATTACATATTGTACAGGGGTTCGCTGTCTACTTGGACTTGTAAACATTTGTGTGATACAGTTTTCATTCTTTATGTAAGCTGCAATACATCTTATTTTCATTTGACTGTTGTTGCATTCTCACTCCAGTACGGCATTCTAAGGCCATGTGTGAAGGCATCCTCTCCCATTAGGGAGAAGGCCAGGAAAAGAAAGGAAAACACAAGAGAGTCTTTAATTTGGTTCTTTGTCATCAAGTCATCACCGGTTTAACAAATGGCATCTTGATGCCCATGACCTGCTCTTAGTCCTTTGCTAGGACCAGCTCAAGTTAGAGGTCTGAAATGAGCAGAGACAACAGCTTCCAGGAGGTAAATTCCCAGTGCAGTCTCCACAGCCAGGCAGCAACTCTTTCTAGATGACCCTGCTCCTAGTGGTCTGTGTGCTGCACAGAAAAATGTATCATCCAGGGTAGAAATTTAGAGTTTTGCTCTGTCTCAGGCTGTTGAGGGCCTTTAGAATGCCGTCAGTACATCACTGGTAAGTCCACATATGCACATTCAAAGAAGTACAAAAATGCACCAAAAAAGTGTCAAGAGATCCAAAAGAGACATAGCATCAACACACACTCACACACATACACACACACTTCTGTCTGAGCAGGAAGGCTCAGGCTCCAAAGTAGGAATCACAATTTAATTTCAACATGTATGTGTGTTTGGAAGAAATCCCAGAATTTCCATATAAACTCCTTAGGTCCCAAATTGAACACTTTTATCCCTGTTTCTCATTAGATGAACAGTTTGTTGAAGTAAGAAATTGCACCTTGAAGAGACAGTATCCACATTCTTTTGGCCTACTGGAAACAGCTTTTAAGCCCCCCTCCCATTGACCTATCCAGCTCCAAATAATTTCCTTTGTTTGCTTATCACTAAGATCAAAACTTCTAGTTAACACTCCCCAATGGCCACACAAATCTTAACAAGTCAAGGGAAGAGGAAAAAGATAACATTTTTTTCTTCCACAGTTCACTCCTGACCTTGAAAAAAAAGGAACTGATGGATTATTTCTTGTATAGCAGATTATAGCAAATTTACATTCTGTAAAAGAAAGACAGATTAAGTTCACATTCTAATGAATGAACCAGTCTTTCATAATTTCTGCTTATTGGTTCGTTGCTAAAAAACTTGTAGTAGACAAAACTCTTTCTGAAGTATATACTAGTCCTTTTTTCATACAGGATCAACCCAACAGCACTTACACCCAACCTAACCTACTGTGGATTGAGCAGATTTGTTAATAATGAAGTCCAACAGAGCAGTGCTTAGAGTAGGAAATGCCTTAATAAAGCCAACTGGTATATTAAGAGTCTTGAACCTGTTGGAATCTGGACAATGGCATCCCCCTCTTGTTATGCAGGTTGTCCTCCAACAGCTGAGTAACAATCCTGTGCTAACAGCCTACACAGAAAGTATCTGCCACAACATAAATGCAGCTGAGCAGCCAAAAAGGAGGTAAAACTGGCTTGGGAAGACCTCTAAAATGTGTAGAGAGTCATGTTGTTCAGTGATGCCTGCAGCAGAATCTGCTGTACTGATCTTCCCAGGAGAATAAAAAGGGCACAGTATCAATGACAAAGAGGAATTTCATACTTCTGCCTCCACCTGCATGTTGAGAATTGAAAAAAAATTATGCTAAAAAGGAGCAACATGGCATCCATCTTTTCTGGAAATCAGGTGTTATAGTAAAGAATACTTCAAGGGAAGGACACAGAAAGATGTCACCATAGAGTGACTGGAACATAGATGTTGAAGAACACCAAAGGAATATATAGTGAAGACTAAAACCACCCAGCAATGCAACTTTGCATTGCTGAATGATCTCACATATATGTCTTTGCTCCTCTGTTATACTTGGCCAATCTTTTTGGCAAAACAACAGCTGCCAGAGGAACTAGAAGAATCTGGGCATGTTCTGGAGACCACAGCTTCTCTGGAAGCTGCCCCAGAGATCCATTTGGATGACTGGCACTAAGAAGATAATGACATGTGCTCAGCACTGCTGTGTGCTGAACAAGAAACTTCACACACATTGTCACTGAGGAGTGCTCAGAAGAGAGATGAGAAAAATATACTAGGTACTTTAAAGGGAACATGAGAAGAAACAGCTGCAGAGCTATCTGGCACCAAGAATCCTTGTCTTGACTCCTAAAAAAAATGCTACCCTGAGCTCTTGCTCAGTGTACAAGTTAATCAGCTCTGTCCTCAATCATGGAATGCATTGAGTTGCAAGGTACTTTCAAAGTTCATCTAGTTCAACCCTCCTGCAGTGAGCAGGGACATCTTGCACTAAACATCACCCTCAGCCAAAGGCCAGGAAAAAGTCTAGTTTATTGCTCTGCCTTNGTGTACAATTAATCAGCTCTGTCCTCCATCATGGAATGCATTGAGTTGCAAGGTACTTTCAAAGTTCATCTAGTTCAACCCCTCTGCAGTGAGCAGGGACATCTTGCACTAAACATCACCCTCAGCCAAAGGCCAGGAAAAAGTCTAGTTTATTGCTCTGCCTTTTTTAATCTTGTTTGGAGAGGGTTTGGGATAAGGACATGCCATATCATCAGTGTTCTTATCAATCAAGCCTGTGACAAAGAAACTCCACTCTTTGCCATTCCCCATATGCTTCAAACATGGACACATATCCATCAACCCTTTCTCCTAGAAGAATAATCTGTCCCAGGCAGCACAGCTGAGACACCCTGGCCATTGGACCAGAACCTTGCTCCATCCTGAAATACAGCTCCTTGCTCATTCATCTATATTATGTCACATCTCTAAGACACAGCACTGGTTCTTGCCCCTGGAAAAACACAGCACTGCACAAAATCAAGCTCAAAACCTATCTCCACAGAGACATTTAATCACCTAGTTAGCCCAGTGGGATGTAAGAGCCTCACTGTATACACTGAAGCTGAGTTAAAATCCTTTCCCTGGATACTCCCATGACCACCCCTACTCAACAGGCCAAGATGATGCTTGTCAATAGGACAGCTGTGGCATGTCAGCAGTGATATTACCAAACAGACTTTTTGGAGATAATTTTGCAGATTTGCAGTTTCAGACTTTGGGAGGCTAAAATCATTTGTATGCTCTACTTCAGCTAATCTAATTAAATACACTTATCAGATTAATTAGCCTCTTAACAATAATTATGATTAAGGAGCTGCACACCCATGTTGCAGGGAGACAGCAATACTGAATTAATGTTATTTTCTCCAAAGGTCAGTTTTTATTATGTCTTGATATACAGAACCTGTTAAAACACGCTGAATATGAAAAGGTTTCTTTGCAATATTGTGACCTCATGAACCCACACATTTCTATGGCACAGCACTGGGGAGATGCTGCCAAAGATGATCAAGGATACCACAATCCAGGCCTTTCTGAGCCATGGTATGCCTTTGCTGAAGCCAGTCGGAGGGAAGATGTAACTGGTTTCTTCCAAGCCTTATGAGGACAGGCTGAAGTTGTTGGGGCTGTTCAGCCTGGAGAAGACAAGGCTTGGGGGGACCTCATAGTAGCTTTTCAATACCTAAAGGGGGCTACAGAAAGGCTGGGGTAGGACTTTTNCCCTGGAGGTGTCTAAGGCAAATCTGGAAGAGACATTGAGCAACCTGGTCTAGTGGGAGATGTCCCTGCTCATGGCAGGGGGTTTGGAACTAGGTGAATTTTAAGCTCCCTTCCAACCCAAACTATTCTATGATTCCATAATAGTAGAGGGAGAATCATAGAATGTGTTGAGTTGGAAGGGACTTTCAAAGGTCATCTAGTCTAACCCCCCTGCAGTGAGCAGGGATATCTTGCACTAGATTAGGTTGCTCAGAGGCTTTAAAGCCTGGCTCTGAATGTCCCCAGGGACAAAGATGCTTCAGAAGACACAATTTTCCCTGTTTCCTGCTTGACACCAACATCAGCAATTTGTTGAAAATGCAGTCCACTGAGAACCAGCTGTGGTCCATCCTTCCCACATCTCCTGTCCTTTCCCTCTCTGGAGAATGCCAGCAGATGACTTCACAATTAATCTAAACACAGAAGACCCATGGCTATGCCTTAATTTGAAACTAGGCCACAGACCTTACCAGTGATCTCTAGACAATGAGTTATGCCCATGTGTCTCTTTGCCCACTCTTGTTGTTTGTGCTTTCTCCTGGTGGCTTGCTCCCAAATTTTCACACTCAAATTCTCCTTGCAGGCTAATGCACAGCATCCTGGCTAGGGAAGAAGCAGATCACGCCCACGCAGGTTCATGCACTTTGCATTTCCTCTTTGATTCCCCACATATTGTTTTTAATCAATCTTTAGATTCCTTTTGTCAGTAGTAATTAGAGTGGAATATTTCCTTCCCCAGGGTGCAGTTCTGTACCATAATGCTTTTCATTAATAGATGGAAGAGGGGAAGGGGGGGATCTTGGGGTTGAACATACGTCTATGAAATGGCAAGCTAATGAGTTAATGTCTGGGAAGGGAAAAGGGGGAGGGCATATGGAGAAAGCCAGAGGGGTGCTGTCTGTGAAATGGATCTCTCCTCCAGCCTCACATATAGTGCTCTGGATGCAGCCATGACTGCAAGCTGTTCCACAGACCAGATGATAAACAATGAATCAAAGCCAGGCTTGTGGTATCAGAACTCAAGGCATGAGGAAGACACATAATGGAGCACAGTTTCAATTATTGTACTTGCTGGTTCCCATTGTGAATTAGCCAGCTTTGATCAATGCTATCACCCTGTCGTTTGCTTTGCATTTCTCAAAGTGAACTGAAAGACAACACAGCTTGGAACTGTGAATATTAATTACCAATAAAATTGCAGCACTAATCCATCTCTTTGCCCTCCCCCAACTCCACCCCCAATCTGTTGTGGGTGTTAATGTATGGCAGCATCCCTCACACCCTCAGAAAGCAAGGTGAGAGAGGGCTTTGGGATACTTATTAATCATGAAGTTCACAGAAGGAGAGATGAAAGGTGGCTGAAGGCTCCATGGATGGTATTTCCACCCTAAAATTATCAGGGTACTTTGGATGACTGGATTCCACAAAACAAAATACAGCTACGTAAATTGTATGTGTTGACTGTTGTCTTTAGGTCTTTCTGCTCTCCGTTAGGTTTAGAAAAGTTTGTTCATGGCAAGCAGTAGCTGGAAACACTGATATAGCATCTAGCATTAAATAGAACAAGGCTCACGTTCCAGTTTCAGCAGAGAAGTATAAATCAGGGCTCATTGCGTTGCACTCAAATTACTCAGGTTATCCTACTGGAAATCTGCAGGAGAAAAAAAAAATAGCCTTAGAGCCTTTTGATTTCTCTGCAGCTTATCAACTCTCAGCAACACGAACCCACTAACTTCAGAAAACAGTCCAGCAAAAGCCAGCTCAGCAGCTGTAACATCCATGCACCCATCATCCATCCAAACTCAACCACCATGCATTTCCCATGTCTGTGTTCTCCAGCACATGCAAGGAGAAGCTTTGTGGAGCTTCCAGTCTATTTGGGCACAAATGATGAAAGCTCTTCACTCTGGATTTTACATCCAAAGGAATGCTAAAGTGTGTATGTAACATAACCTGGAAATCTGTGCAAAGGACAATGTGGTTTGACCAAGTCAGGGTCAAACCTTTGGAGAAGCCTCTGGGAAAAAGGAAAAAAAAAATCTAAAAAATCACCTAACATTTTCCAGTTAATTGAAATATTGGGGCCAGTGTGAATAAGTTCAGCTTTAGACAAGTGTCTACTGGATTTAGAGGAAGGTCTTGCCACTCTAGGCTTTAAAGAAGGAAAGAATCTGGGTACATCCCACTGAGACCATGCACTCAAGAGCATCAGTGAAGAAGACAGTATCACTAAAATAATAGATCACATGGGCCAGCACTGCTCAGGATGGGCTGGCTGAATAAAATCCTGATTTAGTGCAGACAGCAGCAAAAACCTGTCTGGAAAATCAGCAACTCCATGAATCTCTGTTTCAGCAGTAGGCACCCAAACAACTTGGCTCAGCAGAGGACAGTTGGTCTCTCAGAATTTATTCTATCCAGATCAAAACACAACAATCTTCAGTATCCCCTCATGGTGGTTTCAACTGGAAATAAAACAACTATTCCTAATGTTGAGAACTATTTCTTTGTTTCCAGCTTTTTTTTTTCCCTACTATTACATTTTTGGGGTGGAAGTTCCTTTGCCATGCCCATTATTTGCATCTTAAATAACCGAGAACTACATTTTGGCAGAGGGTACTGTCACTCTCCACAGTTTCAATTCAGCCTCTGAGCTCAGATTAACAGGCATAAGAGTTCCAGAGCTCCTTCCATCTATAATCACTTTCACTGTGTCCAATGTCATTACTCCATTTGTTTCAGCTTTGGTGCATCATTCAGATGGCAAAACCTTGTCACATGCTCTATCTTGCTTAAGTTTCCTAAATAAAATTTGATATTCAGCTCATATGACAGGCAGGCTGGTCAGAAATATTTCTTTTCCATTTTTGTGTTACACTTCTCTAGCTAATGAAAGTTGTGGCAGTGAGATTCTCCTAGTAATTTCCACAACATTTCAGTCAATAATACTGTCTTGTTGAAATATGCATTAAAAATATTAGTGTAATGGACACACTTCAACACATCTCTCTGGTCTGGCTTCCTCATAAAGATATTAAACAACTGTCTTAATTAGATCCTAATATTAACAGGAATATGACATGCTGAATGAGGAGATAAAATTCAGCTGAAAGATACTTCTGCCCAAGGCTCTGCCCTCTGGTCTGCACTCACCACTTTGCTCTGGAAGATTTTTATTCTGCATCTTGGTTCCACTGACTGCTCTTTTTAAAGATTTTAGCAACAAATGATACCTGTTTCCATAAAAAAAGTTTTTAAATCTGTCACAGAAAAAAAGAAATTAACTTTACAAGAAATTCACTATAGTCCTGATTATTGCCCCGGCATTTCTTCGATTGAAGCCCTGGAAAACTAATGAGACAACCTACAATACTATAGATTAACTTGCTCACTTCCCTCTCTTTTGTTTTCCTCTTTCAATACTGTTGGTGATTTTTATTTCATGAGGTGCTATAGAGGAGTCCAAATAGAAGCCTATTGCTGAAGGTTACTGAACCTTCATTAACAACCTTTCAATAACAACCAAGAAGCTACTTTGGACCCTCATCACATAGAGTACTTGATGGGATGAGTTGTAATGGCTTCAGACTGGAAGAGGGTAGATTTAGATAGATACCAGGCTGTTCAGAGAAGCTGTGGATGCCCCATCCCTTGAGGGGCTCAAAGCCATGTTTATTAGGGCTTTGATCAATTTGGTCTAGTGGGAGGTGTCCTACTAGGCAGGGTAATTGAAACTAGATGATCTTTGAGGTCCCTTCAACCTAAAACATCCTATGACTGTATGAAGTAAGATCCAAACACCCCTACTAGAGCTATGCTGTTACAGTCATCCCTGTAAAGCAGATAAATGCATGAAGTCCTGACAAAGCAAGCCCAGTTAGATCAGTCAGGATCTTCCTCAGGCAGTAATGAAGACCAGGTGGTGAGCTGTCTCTGCATTGTTCTATTAAGTTTCCTCTTTTGTTTCCATATCACAGCATGCTCAGTCAAACCTATTTTAGTGCTTCACTGATCAAACTGATTTTTCCCTTTGATGATCATATGAAATATGATAGGATAATGGGGTTGTTATATAATCAAACTTGACAGCAGGGAGCTAAATTTGTGTTGTTTTGATGAAGAGCACATTAGTGCGACGTAAATAGAATAATCTGATTTATTATTATTATTTCTAATGCTTAATAATAGGGAAGGGTAGGGGAAATAGGACTCTGGGGACTGAGAGTGCATCGCCAAGTGATAGCAGATGTCTGTGCTCTATAGAAGCACAGGTTAGGTATCTGGGATACTAGGGATGTCTTGTCAAAAGCAGCATCACTACTGCCTGCTTCTAGCTGAATTTCAAAAGGGAGAGCTGCAAGCAAGGGAGGTTGAACTGAAAGAGATAATGTCACAAGAAGAATAGACCCCTTAATTTATCAGGGTAAATATGCTGTGAAAAGCAGGAAGAAAACCAGCATTCATGAGGAATAAGAAGCTGGAGACAGAACAGACAAAAAATCAGCTCACCTTTCATTGACAGATTTTTCCTGTGCAACTGAAAAGGTGGGATTAACTTTGGGCAAAAGCCTCCCATTCATGACAGTGTCTGTTCCAGTTCCAGGCAACCCAAGCCATTGTTCACACATCACTCAAAGCTCAGAAAAGAAAGGGAAGAGACAGGCTTATTTTTTCTGGTGTACCAGCACATGAGGGTTCTGGTATTTGTAGCTGCTCACAAAGTCTTTCAAGAGCTTATGTTTGAACGCATTGCAGGCTTGTAAGAGAAGAATCTCACCACTATAAAAAACTCATGTGTAACAAAAAAATAGATTGGAGAGAACTGCAGGCTATTCAGGCAGAAAATTAAAAAGAATAAACATATTTTAAAGTCCTGCAGAATGCAGATACATTTTAGTAAAACACTTTCTCTCATACACACACATTACAGCT
The DNA here is from genome assembly GCA_013400935.1 of Turnix velox. Taxonomy (NCBI): domain Eukaryota; kingdom Metazoa; phylum Chordata; class Aves; order Charadriiformes; family Turnicidae; genus Turnix; species Turnix velox. The sequence continues at coordinate 131,335 of VZTY01003282.1, forward strand.
TCCAGAGTTAAAACAGCCAGCACTACGGCCATATAATCTGGCTCCTTCATGGCAACACACACAGATTTCTTCAACCACTCAAGCTTAGATCAAGCTGAAGCAGAGCTCAGATAAAGTTATTCAAGTTTTAATGCAAAGACTCTAAGTAGAAGATGACCCGTGATATCCTAAGGTAAGTTGGTGCCCTGGTTAAATATCCTACATGTTAAAATTTACTCTTCATTTATTGTTCTGGAGGGAAGACCTACTAACAAATCAGCTTTGAACTTCTGGAGTTCAACATGATGTGTTTGACATTTAATGAATATTTTTATGTGCAGCAGAAATAGAATTTTCCTCTTTTATCAAAGGAAAATAAAATAAGCAAAAAAAGCTTTTCAATGCTTTATATGATGTTAGCTTTTTTTCACAAAACTGTTTAATTTTTTTTTTTTGCTAAAAGTCTTGTTACAAAAGTTATGCTTTGCTAGGCAGGCAGAATACCACTCACATTCTAATACGCCCCAAACTTTTTCTGCTCTTCTCCCATGTCAAAAACACCTAGCAGTTTTACAT
>VZTY01003285.1:0-41257 GCA_013400935.1 Turnix velox
GTTAAAAAAAGGAGGCCTAAAATAAATGGAAAAGAAAAGGAAGGTAGAATTGAGGCCTTTCTTCAACTGATCAGCACAACATTTAATACTACTTGTGGCTGATTCCTTAGCTGTGAGTCTTATCTTCCTCCCTTCCTCTTTCAAATTAAATAACAATTTTCAAATCTGAATTATGGAATTAGACCAAATATTATATACTCCTTTAAAAACCTCTCATAATTCTTTTCATTGAAAAATCAAGAACTAGCAGATGGTTCTAATGTAACTTTTCTTGACTATGTGAGCAGTGCAGCAATTCTCAACATCAGCAATTTACAAATTCTCAAATTGACAAAATACTCAGAAACCTATTACTTTAATTCTTCATTTTTCTGTTTATCTATTAGGTCTCATCTAATTGCATGAACTGGGCTTCATTACACATGAGAAAGGCTAAAAACTTATCTCATGCTTTAAGAAAACAGCACAGAAAAAAAATCTTCATTTATATTTATTTTTTAATTTTACTGGTCATTCATTACCTGCTTAAGCTATTATATTTAATTTCAGATTTCTTAATTCTAAAATGACAACAAAGAGGTTAAAAGATTCTGCATAGCTTTGCTGCTTGTTTGCCATACTTAGGATGTGATATTTCTCCATCTAATATTGTACACTCTAGTTTTCATCCAGCACACACAGGTGTTCCATTATGTTTAGCATAAATTAAATCAGGTTTACTCAAGAGAAATGCAAAACAGATAACGTTAGAGAGCTGTTTCATATTCAGCAAAGAATGAAATCATTGGAAAAAACAACATTTGTTCCTAGAATTATCCTCAAAATATATATATTCTCTTGTTTTCAGAAGTCCACTGAAACATAATTTTCAATGCTTCTTAAAGACAGAAATAATTTCCAAAGACCACAGAAAGGAATAATGAGCCCCCTGAATGACAAAGAGGCAAAGATCTCAAAGCAAAAGGACTAACATGCTGATGTAAGATATATTGGAAGAACATAAGGGCAAAACAATTATGAATATGTTAATGGATAAGAGCAAATAAGGAAACTATAGGTGCTGTGGCACACCAACCTGCTCCCAGCATCCTTTGCCCTCACACAAACAGAAATGCAACTTAGAAATATAATATTCCTATTTAAATATTCTGATGAAAAGAAGAATTCAATTCCAGTCTTTCAAATTCATGGGCACAGCTCTAGTTCACAAATCCACTGCTCTAAAACCATCAATTCTGCTTGACAATGAGTGTGATCTTTGTTAACTTGGCTGTCTGAAATGCAGCATTGCAAAGAATTCCAACACATGTAACAGAGAAAAAAAAAACCTAGATTATTTATGTGCCTGCACATGCCTTTTACACATTTTCCTTTCCTAAGAAAATTGGTGTCACTATTGCAGCACTGATGAATTTTCTTCTCTGGAGATTAATTGGTGTAAAGTTGTTAATTATTATTTCAATGAGGAACACTTAGGGAAGGATTTCTCCTTTCTTAGATCAATAAATGTGAAAGTATTATTAAAAAAAAAAAAAACCAACAAAATCAAACCACAACTAATTCTCCATTATTTTCCACAAGCCTGGAATACATACAATTTTGAAATATCTCTTCCTTCAAAGATGGTCTTTCTGAAGATAACCTGAAAAACAACCAATATGAAGTTCTTGAATGTATGGAAGAGAAGGAATTTTAACCAAAATTATTGACATACTGTACTGTGCAACTCTCATCAGAAATCTGCATTGCATCTGTCTTCTTCCAAGAAAATTCTTGTGAATAAATTTCAAAGGCTATCAAATTTACCTCCAGGCTACTCAGCTCATTTGCAATTGGTAAAATTTCAAGTATGACAGCACTGGAGTCAATGTCATGCTGTGAGAAAATTAAGTATACTGGAGATTTCCCTCCAGAGTTAAATACCAATATTAAGAGTTTAAATAATTCTATTTAAAAATTGCTGAGGATCAAAGGAATGAATAGGAAAAATTAACCTTTAATGACTGAATCAAAAAAAAACCTTAATCTTTTAGGAAGTTTGCTTCGACTGAAGAGCTAAGGTAAAAATCAGGGAACTAAATCTTTCTCATACAGCCAGCAAGAGTTTTGGAATAAGGTTTATCAGGCTTATAGCAAAAATACAACAAACCTTGCAGGGTGGTGCAATGGGATGAGTAACAGGTCAGGTCCTTTAATGTGTAAAAATATTCATACCTGAAAAATCTGATATTGTGAAAGATAGCTGGCCTAAACACAAAGAGATAAGATAGTAAATAAAACTAGCAAGAATAATCCTGGTGGCACAAGCTTGTAAACACAAGTGGAAAGTGTGATCTCTCTCAATGAAGTTATAGAAGAGTGCCAGAAAAACCAATATCTGGAGATGTGCACTTCTCTGCCATATTCTTCCACAGCTAGATCAGCTCTACACAAAGTTTTCATATCCTTTGACAACTATTCTTTACTTCTATCAAATATGTCTACTCTGATGGCATCTGTTTGCTACTTTGACAGATTAGCTCTGGGAATGTGGTGTCAGGAGCTTAACCTTTCTGGTTTCTTCACCCTCAAGCTTAGCAACATCATTTCCCTCCAAATTTCAAAGACTTTAAGAGGTAGAAAGTGAGATATATTATAAATGTTTTCTCCCCTCCCAAATTTGTTTGGAACCAATGTTAGTGCCTTTGAAGCTTTCAAATTTAAAAAATACATATCTCAGAACTTTTATCTATACAAATTTCAGACAGAGAAATATTAAATTCAGACACCTGTTAGTTCAGTTCTCTCATACAAATAATTTTTCTCAATGGGGAAGAGGAGAAAATTGTCACTGAAACCTTTCCTTGTCTCTGGCTCCATTGTGGAACAAAACTTTCCTGGTCAAGGAATCGTCCAATGACTTTTCTGTCAAACATTACTAGTGAGAATTACTCAATCAGTTATGCATTGTTATCTGTAACTTTGTATTCAAAGCATTCAAATAGAATTTTTAATTCAAGTGGGAAAGACAAGAAATTGGGTCACATTTACCAGATGGTGAAAAAATTAATCCTCAATCAACCTATTGAATTTTCTGGCTATAAATTTACCAGGACCTGCTAACATTATGCAGCAGGCAAAGTCAACAGCAAAACCAAAATGAAAACAGATGATATGGAGACAACCATAAACATTGACACACCTCAACTCAGATTGGAAATAGCACACAGCAAAGAGCAAGGCTTGGGATGACCTGCTGCAAAACAGAAAGATAAGTTCTTGGTTTAAGAAAAGAATTCTAAAGCACTTACCCTAAAGTGTATCTCAAGGCTTCTTAAAAATGAAACTGGTTTGTGGGCATTTAGTGGTATTAATGAGGCTTACTTTTCTAGTCACTTTCCTACCACATTGCATGCATGCAAGGAGGGAAAGGAAAGGAAATCAGCTGAACCTTTCCAAGCAATCAGTTATGCATCAGATAAGTTGTTTTGAACAGCTGCACAACTGAAACTTCCTTTTGATTTGAGATTCAAATTGACTCATAAATATTGAAATTATAAATTTAAGGAAATGGTACTATTTGATGCATGGCCTATTTCTAAGAATTAGTCTGATGGAGAAATCATAGCTGAAGTGTTCACTGCAGTATGTCAGGACTGCTATTCTGCTAACTCTTTGCTGACCCTTTTAATGAAAGGCCCTTGTACTGATTATGGAGCTACTGTGCACTATTGCCTTCATCCTACTACTGTACAGTTCCCAGCAGTTCATTAGGTTGGATTTTCACTCAGATGCTCTTTCCTCTCTGTTAACTATTGCAGTGCTGAAATACCTAATACTAGTCTGTTTTCCAGACAACTTACAGAGAAATATTAGTACTCATTTCTATACCAGTTTCTAGTATTTTAGGTTTTTTACTATCCTGGATGTAAAACTAGTTGAACAATTCAGTATTCCTTCACCAGTACCCATTTTTTTTGCCTCTACAGCTGCCTGGACACCTCATATCTGCACATCATAATTAACATTCCTCTTTCTGAGAGCAGCCATTCCCCAAGGTGCAGTGATTATAGTTTTAGAATGAAATCAAACTGTTTCAGCAGCCACCATTTGCATACAAAACATGGCAAAAATAAGCAAGTTATACAGAGGACAACCTCAACAGGCTTTTTCCAGCCTCAGAGTGCAAGTTCTGGTGCCTTGACTCCCCCATGTGTACGACTGCAGCAAAAAATAGTCAAAATTTTTCTTCTATTACCCAAAAACTTGGAAAAATTTGAAATTTGTTATAATTTTATTGTAGAACAAATGCTATTAAATAATCTTAATAAAATAAAAAACTAAATTATTTTTTTCTATTCAAGTGAGCTGGAATGCAGTGCTGAGTAGCCCTCCTTAGGACCTGCAATCTAAAAGTCAAAACTCTTCTTCATCTCATTCCTACAATTCCTTTCCATGATACATAAGGACTTTGATTCCCATCTGTCATTCAAATCTCAAGCCAGTTTTCATGCTGCCAAATGTCTGTATACCCTTACTAATTCTCACCAACACCTTCATTAACTAGTAACATCACAGTTCTCACCTGTTTGGTGCTTTTTGTTTTTCAAAGAGGCATTCCTCATACCTCTGCTGAGCCCTTTTGCCAAGCAGATCCAGTTTTACAGCATTAATATCTAGTGCAGAGTCTCATTCAATGCTTTTGATGATTTGCATGCCTTTAAAACTATCTCACAGCTGCTATAAGGACTGTAACTGACATAAAACTAATTCAGGATATTCTTTCCCTCACAGAGAATATTAAACATCAACATCCTCCTAATCAGCTGTTAAAAGAAAAAATCACTTTAATGACTTCCAAGACAGTGTCTGTGCTGAACAGTTTCTCAGCTGTCATATCAGATCTTAAAAGTCAGGTGCATTAAGGTATATCATCAAATGTAGGCTGTTCCCTGCACTAGTATGTTGGGAGGGCCAACCAAACACTCTAGCTTAAATTCCTCACCATGTTGAAATAATTTCCAGAAGCAACTAGTTTTGCTTGGTAATCCATCATCTAAACCTAAATTAGTCATAGTCCCAGACTGAGTGAATACTCATGACCTGCTGGTATTAGGAAGTTGTGTCACAGCACAGTCCCTGCCTATGGCAGGGGGGTTGGAACTCGATGATCTTTAAGGTCCCTTCCAACCCAAACTATTCTATGATTCTATGATTACCTTGATAGGAGTTATGTTAAATGCAATAAATTTCAGTTTCAATTGTGCTGGTTTCTGGTACATTTCTAGCAGCCACAGTAGATAAGAACAAAGGAGAGAATTTGCAAAGACAAGCAAGAAAAAAGGCCGTGTCTAAGAACTGTCTTCACACAGCAGAGTGATATTTTTAGATTTTGCACTCTATAAGTCTGAACATTTTAGAAATCAATTGTAGTCAGTCAGGCATACATATAAACCACAAACTAAAATGAACCAGCTGGACACAGAAATTAGATGCAGGATGTAAACAACTGAATGAAGACACAGCTCTAGATGAAAATCTAGCTTTCTTACTGAATTTCTCAGCTTAGAAGAAATCCAAAATTACTGACGCTGACAGTTACTGACTATATTCTCAGAGATATTAAAGTTGAGAAGATATATTAATCCAAAGTAGTTAATATAATTATAATCAACAAAGAGGAAGTAGGAAGTTAAAACAAAACCGTGCTCAGTATAAAAATAGGATGCATTTGAGAAAACAGGAATACACATTTAAAACTCTGTTTTTTTAAACTTCTGAGAATGAGGGCCTAAACATCACAACTCAAACTAGTCTTACCACGTCTAAGAAAATATGAATACTAGAATGAATTCATGAATTCATTTTGGAAAATCAAGAGCCAGGAGATACACCAGCATAAACGTCCCTGTATTGAGATTTTTGCTTGCCATTCATCTGCTTGGAATGAGTCTGAATTCCAAGTCCATAAAGACAGAAGATGAGTGAAGGAGTTGCTGTCAGGTTATGATGATGTTCTGACTTTCTCCTAATAGGCATGAAAGAGAAACAGGCATACAAAACATCAACCACTTCAAGTCAGAAAGGGTATGAAATAATTCAGCAACAGTTTTGAAGTGTAGGCTGGAAAGGATTAGGGCTTTACAAAAGGCTATTAATTCTAAAATATTTGAATACTTTTATGTAAATGTGAATGCTTTAAAGCCTGCACATCTGCATCACTTTTGAAAATGGTTCATAACAGCAATAACAGAGAGATTTACCATTACTGCAGTTCCTCCTTGCTTTAGAAGAACATTCTTCTCTCTCAGTCTTGCCTCAGGCCATTAAATAATAAAACAATAATTACCAGAAAGTTCCTTGGGTACTATTGATTCATTATTAAAGCAGGATATGGTATTAAAACAAAGGTGGAATTTTCAGAAATTACCTCGCATGAAAAATAAACACAAGCCAATTTCTTTCTAATGCAAATTTTGCAACTAGAACTCAATCCATGTGCTACAGAGGAGAAATAACCTAAAACCTAATGGGCCATACTAAACTGAGGAAGAGAAATGTCAGCTGGAACTGGCTTTCTAAATGAGCTAGAGATTACCATGTGGACAAAGCATAGAGTGGGCAGCCTATAAATGGAGATCCACAGCTGCTATGTTTTAGGTAAGTACCATCTTACAGAGTGTCATTGCCATTTGTATCTTCAGCTTCTCTTTTACTTTCCATCCCACAAATGCTTTCACTGTGCATTTCACTGTGAGATAATGTACAGGACTCATCTGCCCTCTTATGAGGTTCTGTAGGTGTCCACTCTTCCTCTGCCTGCCTGCCCTTGCAGATTTCTTGGCTGTCCTGAACTTCCTAAATTATACCAAATGTCTCTGCTTAGGCATCTGAACCCTGCACAGAGTGTCTGAACCCCAGTTCCTGAATGAGAAAAGAAATGCTGTAAATCAAATCTGGCAGTCAGGCAGCTGAATAGCAAACTGAACCGTGCTGACACCAGGTGATGAAAAATGAAACTGCTTCTAGAATCATAGAATAGTTTGGGTTGGAAGGGACCTCAAAGATCATCAAGTTCCACCCCCCCTGCCATAGGCAGGGACACCTCCCACTAGAACAGGCTGCTCAGTGCCTTGTCCAGCCTGGTCTTGAACACCTCCAGAGAGGGGGCATCCACAACCTCTCTGGGCAACCTGTTCCAGTGTTTCACCACCCTCACTGTAAAGAATTTCTTTCTTATGTCTAGTCTAAATCTATCCCCCTCTAATTTATATCCATTGTTTCTAGTCCTCCCATCCGATATTGTGTTAAAAATTCCTTCCCCTGCCTTTCTGTAGGACCCCCTCAGGTACTGAGAAGTTACTCTGAGGTCCCCTCTGAGCCTTCTCTTCTCCAGGCTGAACAACCCCAACTCCTTCAGCCTGTCCTCATAGGGCAGTTGCTCCAACCCTTTGATCATCTTCGTGGCCCTTCTCTGGACCCTCTCCAACAGCTCAATGTCCTTCCTGTGTTGAGGGCTCCAGAACTGGACACAGTAACTCCAGGTGGGGTCTCACCAGTGCCGAGTAGAGGGGTAAAATCACCTCTCTTGACCTGCTGGTCACACTCCTCTTGATGCAACCCAGGATTTGGTTGGCCTTCTTGGCTGCGAGTGCACACTGTTGGCTCATGTTGAGTTTGTCATCAACTGACACACCCAAGTCTTTCTCTACGGAGCTGCACTCAAGCCACTCTCCACCCAGCCTGTGTCTGTGCTTGGGATTGCTTCCACCCAGGTGCAGGACCTTGCACTTGGCCTTGTTGAACTTCATGAGGTTGTCTTGGGCCCACCTCTCAAGCCTGTCAAGGTCCCTCTGGATGCCATCCCTTCCTTCAGGTGTATCAACTGCACCACACAGCTTGGTGTCATCTGCAAACTTGCTGAGGGTGCACTCCATCCCACTGTCCATATCTCCTACGAAGATGTTCAATAGCACTGGTCCCAGTACTGATCCTTGGGGAACACCACTCCTCACTGGTTTCCACTTGGACAATGAGCCATTGACTGCAACTCTTTGAGTTCGACCATTCAACCAGCTCCTTATCCAGCCAGTGCTCCATCCATCAAACCCATTCTCTTCCAGTTTGGTGACCAGGATGTCATGCTGGACAGTGTCAAATGCCTTGCATACATTAAACAACTACCATACTCTTTATGTCCATGTGTATTAATAAACCTGCTTTAAGTTACTAAAATCTTTAAGTATACATACAAAAATACCATTACATTCTTGCTCATACTTAACCTTGAGAAAGTGCTCCTGGAAATATTGTAGCTGTGGAATATTGTCCCTGCATATAAATTGTCCAGAAATAGCTTATTAGACAAATTACCATATTTGTCTAAGCTGTTTGCTGAAGAATACCTACCCATATAAGAAATTGTTCTAATGTTTTCTGCAGTTTATAAATGGGCTCTCTCTATATACCATTGCATTATACTATTAAAACTTTTGCTGTAAAATGCAGGAAATAGCATTCATGGTTAATTGCATAATTCATGAACTCAGGCAAAGCGTGAGCTTGGTAAATATGTAAAACTTTTCAATCAACTCAAGTAGAATGAAAGAGGAAAACACATTATTGCTGAAGCTTTTTATAGCAAGTAAATGTTGAGTGGAGGAATGCATTTTGTTTTACACTCTCTTAATATCACAGAAGAAGTCATGAGTACTATGAAATCAAACTGGAATTATGTTGATATCTCTGCATTTTTTCTCCTATGGTGGAGATAGAATGATCCAAAGATTTCAACTAGTTCTTCAGTCTAGTGTTGATTATCTTGACTTACAAAGAACCTAAGTGAAAAAGTTGATAGCACTGTACACTTATTTACATTTTTATTACTTTTCATAGGAGTAAAGGGTAAAATAGGAAGAGATAACTATCTTTGAAGTACAAATATCTTTGAAAGTTTTGAACTGAATATTAAAGAGAATATACAAGTCTGAAAGAAACTTTCTAAAGTATTTTTTTTTGTAACAATGATATAATACGAAGCAAACTGTTAAAAACAGTGGAAGAACAACTTGTTCTATACAAGTGACTGTTCAGCAATATGTAAAGAGAGCAAAAGGTGATCATGTGCTGTTACCTCTCATTAAGTGTCCAATATGTGCTTGCCTTCTTTGAAAGAACAAATTTCACTAGAATTCTATTGATGTTACTCTTCTGGTAGAAGAAATCACCATTATTTCTGTGTCCAGAAACAGGCAAAAATGTCTACTGATTGTTACTGATTTTATGAAGAATTTTTTTCTATAATTAACTTCAATAATTTTTTTCTCTGGGTCAGTGCTACAAGTTAAAACTTTAAATTCCCACTGGTAGTAACAATTCTACAAAAAGACTTTTGTTTAAAGATAAAATAGAATTTTTGAACAGTTCCCATTAATAAAATGGCACGTCTAAGGAACTTGGAAATCCAGGAAGAAAGGAAAAAAGCTCAATATTCTGTAAGCCCCTATATAAAAGGAAATATCTTTAATGCCTACTGACTAGTTCAACGTGTTACAGAAACTGGATTAGACTTTCCTTCCATTCAGTCAGAAGCCAAGGTTCTATTACACAACATCCTTGCTTGGATGAGAGAAAAAAGCAATTTACTCTTCCTGGAGAGAAAAAAGAAAATAAAACTCAACTGTGAAGGACAGTTACTGTTTCTTGATATTTGATTACCTAGAGGAAGGTTTGAAGTGATTTTTCTAGTTGAACATTGAAGGGCTTATGTTCTTTTCCCAGCAGCAGTACTTGCTCTTACTTGCTCTTTCCTGTAAAGAAAAATATGCATTTAGCAAATCACTTTTTTTTTTCCTCCTTTCCTTCTAATACCCTGGATAATAGCTAGCACTAAATAATAGATCAGAAGATAAACTATTGGAGTGTTTCTCCTAGTCCTGACAGAATAAATATGAAAACCTAGTGTTATTTAGGAAATGATCCAGTTTGCAAGAAATTAGTGGCAATGTTTTGACTGATTTATCAGCTACAATACAAATTGAAGGAGTAACTTGTCTCTTAGAAGATTTTCTCTTGTTATAGTAAATTCCGTTTCAAATAAAAATAATTATGTCACTGTTTTCTAACTCCATAGCTTCCATGTTTGGAAGGTTTTGGTCATCAGGGTCTTGTCTTTTGTCTCAGGTTTATAAAGCCCCAGAAGAATGATGGCAGTATGGCAGTTGTCTACTTACTGTTTTTTGCAGTTTGAAAGGAAAAAAAAAAAAACTACAAACAATATGAAAATACTTTGTTGAAAGATGCATAATGAGCTTTACTACAAAGTCAGATCCTTTATAAAGAAATACTCTATAAAGAAATTTCTCTATAACGTAATGCAGATTTTAAGCTCAATTTGAAATTAAAATGCACTGGTATTTAACACAATTATATGTGGATTCAGCTGAGGACTGCATAATCTACTGCTCAAAGAGTTTTCACCTCTGTTGCTACTTCTATAATCTGTTTTAGCACTACACAAAACTCAGAACTTGCTGCATTCAGCACAATTACTGCTTATGTAGAGCACATTGCTGAGTTAGCCATCTGAAAAAGGGCATTTAAATAAGTTCATTTTTCCCCCCAATATATTTCAAGTATAATTACATGATACACTAGCCTTTATGGTTTGTCTGCTTTAATGTGAGATGCACAAGTCTTGCATAGATACTGAAATAAAGGGTCATCATTTATTTTCTATGTTAGGAACTGCATTTTTATTTTTCATATAGTTAACGACACAAAAGTTGGAATTCAATGCCTTTATGATATTTCAATCAAAATAATGATGAGTACCCTAAAAAGCAGAATAAGTGATATTTTTTTAACTTACCCACACACAAGATGACTAATAAAAAAAATGTACAAGGCAATGTTTCAAATAATAGGAATGTAGATAGAAACAAGTATTGTTGTAGATATAAAATGTCAGGTTTGTATTTGATCACTAGCATACAGCTAGTTAATGGTGGTCAACATGGTATTTGGTAATGGTTTTATGCCAAATGCTAGTTAAAATGTACCATATCTAATCATTATCAATATGTGCTTAATATTATAACAAGAGGATTGGATTTTCAATACTCCTAAATGTGCCTGAACTGATTTTTAGAGAGCAGCTTGCTAAGCAACTGAGACCTGTTCCTATATTTTCACTAATAGCAGTGGAGACAGTCTCAGGATCCAAAAGTTCATCAGAAAGGTAGAAAAAACCTGGGAACACAAGATCTTTAAATGGTATCAGTATTAATTGTGTGGAACAGCTTAGTTGATTAATAAGTTATTGTGTATCTTTGATCACCTCACTCGCATTTGCCTCAGAGAAAATAAGACATGAGCATGACTGATAGAAGAATCCCAGTAAAATTCCTTTCTTCTTTCACAGAGCAGTAAATTTTACATGAAAAACAATTTAATCACCAAACATCTCTTTCTTCATCAAGATATTTATTTCTTTTCTGGTTTTCATTATTTAATGGTTGATCTACTTCTACAAAACAGATCTTTGTTCAAGAGACAAGATGTGATTAAATGCTCAAAAGCCAGAACAATAAAATCTTTAACAAATCTTTGAAGTAGCTTTCAGAGAAGCCTTGTATCATACGTACATTACGTTTTTTAAAACTTCTGAACATTGATAAAGAAATTATATGGTAAGACATATATAATTTCTGTCTTAATAATAGAAAATTGGTATGCAATATCCAGAATAATTACTGTAATGATTTATCACTAAGAATTTCCCTGTGTCTAGACTGAAATAGTTCATAGGCTGCAGATTATTTCTATAACACTCACAGGCTGGAACTGCTCTTCTTTGGTGATGTGAATTTTCTGCTGAAACAGGGTGATCAAACTGTCTGAAAATCCTGCTTCCCTTATTTCATAAAACAAATTATTTACACTTATCAATTGGGAATATACAATTATACAAAACTTTCAACAGGCCTTCCTAATAGAATGTGAGTTGGTAAAGAATTAGTTTTTGTGTTGAGTTTCATTTTGTGAACATGAAATATTTTCACCTCAGCTAATCCATTTTTTGTTTACTGAGTAGTACAGTTGGATTTGCTTCCAGTTGTAAGACATGGTTACAAGTCCATAATTACACTGAAAAAATATCAGACTGGCCTAGGATAAGCAGAAAGGATTAAAACTAAAAAGAGAAAATTAAAGCTGGTCAAAGTCAGTAAATTATAGGTATTATAAAAATATTAATATTGAACTCAGTTACTTTCTGTAGGCAAGATTAAGTTTCAATTTTATGACTGAGGATGTCTCCCAAGCAGCTATGGAATACATTAAAAAAAACCCAAAACTCTATCCATTAAAACTCACACAACCATTGCCCTGTATGTGAATGAAAACATAGAAGAGAAGCCAACTGCACACTTTATGCCTGTAGTTAACAAAACTGGCCAGCTAAACATGTAGTATTTCTGGTTTTGATAATTAAAAAAAAAATTTCTTCTAGTATTAATATTACTCAAGCTTAAAACTTCAGTTCTGTTCAATTTCTCAAATGAGTTGTTACATTTACATTTCCAACTCCTTAGTATAATTTGCAGACAAGTTACACACTTCGGAAAAAAATAATGCTTTTCATTTGCAAGATTCCCTTCCTTTAATTAAAAAATAGCAATGTGTAAGCACATTTTTGTGGTAATCTTTAAAGTTTTACTCAAGGAAGCTAATAATCTTTTGACATATTTTGCATATCTCAGCTTTTAAGAATAAAATATGAATAAAGATGAAGTGTAGCTAAATGCCTACCTGAGGTGGTAAAGATAAAAGGGAAAACCAGAGATGATTACCTGTGTAAAGCTGTTCCTATGATTCTTTAAATCCTAACCTCATTTCAAGTACAGCCCTACATTTAGGGATGTAATTACATTACATCTGAAGTGAGGAAAGAAAAAATTCAAGCAATACACAGAAATACACTTGCTTCTCTTTGAGCTTTGTTTGTCTTTTCTGGGGTAGAGGAGGATCTTTTGGGGTTTTTTTCCTTACCTGATGAAGAATAAGGTATCTTCTAGAAATTTCTAGCACAAGGAAGATCTTAACTCCAGAAATATTAGCCAGATGGCAAGGCAACTGGGGATTTCTTGTTCCACTTATACAAGACTGTTAGAAAGTCCTTTGGAAATTCTGTTATCATCAACTTTAGAGAGTAGCATCATCAGCTTCAGAGCAAGCATGAAGTAAATATTTTTTCTCTCACAATGGCTGCACTACTGAGTTCACTTTAGTGCAACAGAATATCCAGTTTTGAGGACATTAGAAGAAATATTACAAAATGCCAATAGGATAAAAATGCAAAAATTTGGTGCAGAGAATATCCATTCTGGCATGTTAGTCACTTTTGTTTGCTACCTATGGGCAAGCTTTAATGAATAAAACTGTCAGAAGTGCTGATTTATTCTTACATACCCTAAAGGATGATTCTCTCTATGATATACAGCAGGCACCTCCAGATGACACCAAGCTGTGTGGTGCAGTTGATACACCTGAAGGAAGGGATGACATCCAGAGGGACCTTGACAGGCTTGAGAGGTGGGCCCAAGACAACCTCATCAAGTTCAACAAGGCCAAGTGCAAGGTCCTGCACCTGGGTGGAAGCAATCCCAAGCACAGACACAGGCTGGGTGGAGAGTGGCTTGAGTGCAGCTCTGAAGGGAAAGACTTGGGGGTGTCAGTTGATGACAAACTCAACATGAGCCAGCAGTGTGCACTCACAGCCAAGAAGGCACCAACCAAATCCTGGGTTGCATCAAGAGGAGTGTGACCAGCAGGTCAAGAGAGGTGATTTTACCCCTCTACTCGGCACTGGTGAGACCACACCTGGAGTTACTGTGTCCAGTTCTGGAGCCCTCAACACAGGAAGGACATTGAGCTGTTGGAGAGGGTCCAGAGAAGGGCCACGAAGATGATCAAAGGGTTGGAGCAACTGCCCTATGAGGACAGGCTGAAGGAGTTGGGGTTGTTCAGCCTGGAGAAGAGAAGGCTCAGAGGGGACCTCAGAGTAACTTCTCAGTACCTGAGGGGGTCCTACAGAAAGGCAGGGGAAGGAATTTTTAACATAATATCAGATGGGAGGACTAGAAACAATGGATGGAAATTGGAGGGGGATAGATTTAGACTCGACATAAGAAAGAAATTCTTTACAGTGAGGGTGGTGAAATACTGGAACAGGTTGCCCAGAGAGGTTGTGGATGCCCCCTCTCTGGAGGTGTTCAAGACCAGGCTGGAGAAGGCACTGAGCAGCCTGATGTAGTGGGAGGTGTCCCTGCCTATGGCAGGGGGGTTGGAACTCCATGATCTTTAAGGTCCCTTCCAACCCAAACTAGTCTATGATTCTATGATTTGAGAATGTTGAAATGGGACAATTTAGATGGAACATAGCTGTATTTTTACACTGGTAGTAAAGAATGACACCTATCTTTTCCATGCAGCAATGACAGCAAGGAAGAAATCTATAATGTATTCCTATCTGTTCATCCTTAGATTAAGTGAAGCAAAAAAGGCTCCATATTACACATTCTTTCCTATCTCACACACTGTAGTCTAATGAAATTTATAGTCTGCCAGTCTCTGCATAAGCATCATGGGTCAGTGATAGCATTTGTCTTGACATCAAAAGGAAATATAACCTCTCTTAGGAAGCGAATTTTCATATTTAATTTCGTAGTAATTGGGAATGCTGGTTGCTGATGCAAGGAGTAACAGGGAGCGCCTACAAACAAAGGGCTTATTCCAGGTTCAGAAAAATATAGAGACTCCAAAATAGATTAACATAAAAGTGGTCTGAGAGTATATATTGTGTTATAAATAAATCTGGGGATATTTTGTGAGAGGAATTTTGTTTCTTCCTACCATTTATGCTCTTGCATAGCCCTTGTTCTTTGCTCTGTAGCAAGCCAATCCTGTTGTAGCCATGAAATTCTTACCAGAAATGAGTGGATAACAGTCTTTCTAGGCATAATACTGCTCAGTTAATGACTTCTTTTTTCCACTTTCTAAATTTTAAGGAAATTTTTTCAGAGAGAAAAGCACTCTGAAATGCAGTTTAATCCCTATCCCTTTCTCCTTACACAAACCTAAAGATTAGTAACCTCACACGTGGTACAACTCCTCCCTGAAGGCTTGCAGGATAGAGGCAGCTGCCAAGCTATGAAGACAACAGAAGACTGACATCAAGTTGAAGAGGGTACATTTCATTTTCTGCCCCAGAGCCCAGAATCATCCATGCTGTGCTACTCCATGCAAATACAATCATTATCATTATGCCAGCTCATAATGAAAGTGTTCCTAAATGCAATGAACAACTGCAAACAAACAACATTTCCTTATACTAGATAAAATGTAAAATCAGATTTGCATTTACAAGCTCAAGGTTCAAATCACTCTTGAAAAAAGGATGTAGTAGTCCCCATTCCAAAACTATTTTAGGTGATTGTCCTAAAACAACATCAGATTGGAAATCTTATGGATAATAAAAACTCCAAGTAAGAAAGAGGCTGTTTTCTAAAAGATGGAAGGATGGGAACAGAAAAGTGCAACATATCTTGGGAACTGCCCAATTTGATATTATAAAGCCTCAAAATAAGCAAATATATGGCATTTCAGCTGAATTAATTCTCTATATATTCTTCATAATTGTTAACTAACACAAGGAAGAATATTCTAGGACCTAAATCACCATTGTAAAAAGCAGACAAGTGATAAACTGAAACAAACAATTGTGGAACTGAGATTAGTTATACTGACATATAATATAATGTTAAATTTAGCACAGAAAAGACTTTTAGGAGACTTACAGTGGCAGGGAATGCCTTATGGACCATAAAATCTACCATAAGGTATCTAAAAATACTCTACTGTGGAAAACAATGAGTTACATTATCATACATCAGTGTATGTAAGTACAGATGTTGCAAGATGCAGCCACTCATAGTTAATATCACACAGCCCAAGACAGAGATTATTCTCTCCCTTTAATACTGGGGATTTTCATTTTTGCAGTTTCTCTACTTTGTCATCATTGAAAGAGTTCTATACGGGGATAGAACTCTTTCAATACGGGAAAAAAAATGTATTTTTTTCCTTCTCAAAATACAATGAATATGTAAACATGAGCTATTGTTATACTTTTCTTAGTAGAAATCTATTTTATTTTAAATAAGTCAATGATATCCTAATAACTTATTTATATACCCAAACTGTTCTAATGCAGACCTTGAGGAAGAAGCTCACTCAAATCCATACTTCAGTTAGCATCAGTTTTAAATAAGGCTTAACGTGCAGCTGTTTCTTTCAGCTTTAATTTAATTTTTGTTCAACTAGACACTTAACAGCTGTAACCCCAAAATGCCATCTTTAATTATTCTCCATCCATATTTTTCCTTTGTGGATGCCCAATTTTAACTCAGCACCTTTTTCATTTTCAGAGCAGCCATAGCACTCCCAACCCCAAGCCCCCTTCCCCTTTCTCTGTTTTCTTCCAATCTCAGAATTCAGGGCAGCTTTGGAATGAGTTGACAAGTGAAGGAGTAATTATTTTTCAGACACAGTCTGCATGAGGAATTAAGACATCACATGAAGACTAAAAATCTAGCACTAGCCTAACCATCAGTTTGTGCCTATGCACTTGACCCAGCTGTAGCACATGGTTTGGTATCCAGTAGTATTTTAGTCTTCTGATTCACAGCCCTGTCTTTTGTGCTTCTGTTGGTGTCTGAATACTCACAGATACAGAACAAATACTTTGAAATTCTTATTAATTGATTCAATGTTAGTTAAACTGTTAGTTCGTAAAAAATAAAAGGAGAATAAAGAGGTTTTAGAGGTGGAAAAGTCTCTTGCATATTGGAGAACCCTCCATGCATCATCTGAAATTATAAATGTAGGGGTCTTGATACTTGGTATTTTTTGATGTTTAATTACTCTACTATTTTCTGAGTGACTGCATTCAGATTTAATGCTCTTAAATATTCCTGGCTCATGGTGGCTGTTGACAGTTGCCTTGCTTGAGACATTAGCCCCAGGACATCTCATAACAAGATACTGAGTGATGTCACAGATAGCAGGAGTACTCACTGCTCTGAAAATTGAAGTTGATTAATGATTGATGGGAATCATATTTAACTCCTCTAACAGAAGCAAGGTGCAAATAGCTCTGCTAAAAAAACCCACAAAAATTGTGCTTCACTTCAGCAGCCTTCCACCAAACACAAAAACACATTATCACACATAATTATTATATTGTCTGAGCTGATATTAGGATGGTACATTCAGACTACTTGTGATAAGCCCCAGTGAACAATTATAATCAGACATATAAATCAGTCTAATACAAGAGTTTCTTTTCTTCAACAAAGAAACTCCAGCAAGAGTTTTTCTTGCTAAGCATAGATGTCAGTAGATTCCCAAGTACTGAACATTATCAAACAAAGGGAATTGTCAGACAAAAAGAGGAGCAAACTTCAGATCTCTCCTCCCAAATAGTGTATTTAATTGATGAGAGTGAGTGAGGGTTTTATCCTAGATATTTTACCACCAAGGAGGTGGACAAAATGTCATAGCAGCATGACAGCAGGGACCTTCTCAACAGTAATAGGTATTAACTAAACGCCATACAAACCGCTTGAAAAAGCATAAATCATTCAGCCAAGAAATATCTAATTATACATCTTTCAACCAGCTACTCTAATTTGGTTAGTGTTCAGGATGGGTAAATAATGTTTGCTTCTGTGGAAAAAGCAACAAAGAGATGCTCAAGTAGCATCAGTCTTGTAGTACTAGTCAAAAGAATAAATTTTGGGTTTTTTATCTGTCAGATGAGGAAGAAAAACATCTTTGAGTTTTCTTCTTTATATATAAGGCAATATATTTTTATGATACTTTGCTGGAAACTTCAAGAACTTAAATTTCTTTCTACAATATGGACTTAACTACTTGTAATAATATTTTACTGGTTTTTCCTGGTCTGTTTTTTTTTTTTTTTAATTCTTCTGTCTCTTATTATCCTACTGCTGACTTTCTCATACAGAAAGCTGCAGATTTTGCAGCTTGCTTGCTCTTTCTTCTGTGTTAGCATTATCTAAAACTGATTTGGTATTTAAAAATGTTTTGTGTGGATAGTTTCTTTTTATTAAATTTTTTTGTAATAAGCCATGCTGATGCAGGATTATGTAGTTTCACTACCAAATGCATAAATTTGCCTTTTAGTTGATGCTATATGAGCATTTCTTTTCCATAAGAAGCATTTCTTTTCCATAAGAAAAAAAATTCACTATTCAGTTGCCACACAGGGAAAAGTTAACACATAGCTGCACCACTTAATATATAGGAAAAGAGAAAGTACAGAATTGCTGTGGTAAAATACTTGCTAACAATTTTTTTTTTCAAGTTTTAGAGGTTTGTGCTATAGAGACTACAGTAATGAAAATGAAAGTGCTTACCCTGCAGCATAGAAAGAAGCAATGTCCTGAACATACCAAATGCATTTTCAGGTATTTCCTTAACAATAGTAGCCAGAGGAAAGACAATTATATAAAAGGTTCAATACATACCAGTCAGAAAGTCAGCATTCAGCAAGTCTGATTCCAAGTAAATCCTTTTTTGTGGTTTCCTACCAGGGAAATTCTTAATCATATACATGGCATATCATAAGTATGATGACAATGTAGAGCAGTTTGCAAAGCAGACTGAAAAAAAGCAAATGTTAGTAAATTCATGGCTTTGGTTCTGTAGTGCAACCAACAGTGACTGTTAGGCCCAGGTGAGGACTTCTAATAGCCTTGGGGAGTGATGTGAGTCAGCAGAGACTGTGAATTATTATTAAACTGAAGATCAGAAGAGGCATAGCTCACCTCCAATTCACAGAAGTCTTCCTTCCCTATTAATTACAACCTGAATGAGGAATATTTTACTCCTTAATATGCAGTAACTTCTCCAAACAATCTACAGAAAATTACAACCTGACAGTGTTGTGTATTTTATGTGTGCATATAAAACACAAGATGCCATAGTGATGATTGGGGTTGTTCAGCCTGGAGAAGAGAAGGCTCAGAGGGGACCTCAGAGTAACTTCTCAGTACCTGAGGGGGTCCTACAGAAAGGCAGGGGAAGGAATTTTTAATATGATATTGGATGGGAGGACTAGAAACAACGGATGGAAATTGGAGGGGGGTAGGTTTAGACTTGACATAAGAAAGAAATTCTTTACAGTGAGGGTGGTGAAGCACTGGAAGAGGTTGCCCAGAGAGGTTGTGGATGCCCCATCTCTGGAGGTGTTCAAGACCAGGCTGGATAAGGCACTGAGCAGCCTGATGTAGTGGGAGGTGTCCCTGCCTATGGCAGGGGGGTTGGAACTCGATGATCTTTAAGGTCCCTTCCAACCCAAACTATTCTATGATTCTATGATTCTATAAATTACAAGGTATATAAATTCACTGTATGCCCTGAAAATCCTGATAGTAAGTAATGCTCATGTTTTTCAAGACATAACAAGATGTATTTGTTGGTCACTATGTGGTTAATTAACACCTATCAACTAGATTTTTACTAGACTCTACCTAAATCATGAGATCCAAATAGTTGCAGTCTAAACTAACCAAAAGATTTGTAATTAAATAAACCACCCAAGAAGACCAGTATAATTTAGCAGTTGGTTAACACGTGGAGACTTGGAAAAAGACCTCAATCTGCACTGTGAGAAGCAAAAATAAAAGTGTAACCTAAATTTTAGTCTGTCTGGGACTTAGGGTGATCTTTTAAGAGATTCTTTACTATTTTCATGAGTTCTCTCTTTAACAAAGTGTCTTGTTTTCCCTTGTCACCTCAAGGTTAAAACTAAACTGTGACAAACAGCATGTAGCAAGAGCTTAAACCAACGTCAAAGCAGAAATGTCAAGGCAGTTATTTCATCTAACTGAGAATATTAAATCTTCCTGCTTGGGGGGAAAGGCCTTATTTCAGTGGGAGGGTCATGACTAGTGAGCATACCAGGCAGCACAGTGATGGCATACGGAGCATTTTAGTTCTGGGTCATTGGGTTCAAATCTGACCTAGCTTTTAGTAGCCAGTAGTAATTACCATCTGTTGACTATTAGCAGCTCTAAGAATTGGTCCTCTATTTAGATCCTACTAAAATTATTCCCTTACACAAATAGGCACTATTTCAGATTTTGATAGCTATCTCTCCACCTTTCTGTTCCACTGCAGGATGGCCACCTCTTAAGAAATCATCATCCTTTTCACAGGACAGGACCCTACAGGAAAGATTTAGCCTTATTAGAGTGGATGTGTGCACTGGTGCTTATCATGTGGTACCTGCTGTGGAGATAGAAGGATATGTTCATGCTTCAGGGCTGCCAGTCTGGCCATCTCCTACAGAGTCAGAAATTTTAAAGCTAGAGAAGAGCAAAAAAACCACCTCACATAATCTCCTGCATTTCACATGCCATACAAGAAAATATCAAATAATCTCTGCGTTTTTCAATGTTGTTCTGAGCTATAGTATAGCCAGGATGTGCTCCTTTACTCTTGTCAATCCAAGATAGCTTTG
Source organism: Turnix velox (assembly GCA_013400935.1). NCBI lineage: Eukaryota > Metazoa > Chordata > Aves > Charadriiformes > Turnicidae > Turnix > Turnix velox. Next base: position 20,588 of record VZTY01003285.1, read on the forward strand.
AGAGAATAGCTCTTTCCTAAGTAAGCAGACAAACAAAATAGCATTACCAGTGATATCTGTGAATCTTAATTTCTTTAACTGCATCTTTCAAATAGGTGATTTGCTATCAAGCGCCAAGTATCACCTGAGATCTCTTCTTAAGGTAGCTAGAGCATGCCATGAAAACTACCTTGAATTTTAATCTAAAGGCAGGTGTCTTTTAAACCTCAAAGTATTCTTTGACAAGTATTTTAACAAAACAAAGAAAATTTTCAACTTTTATTCTACAGACAGCCGGGACTTCTACTACTAGAATCAGAGAAAATGCCATCTCCTTACTTTATGTGTCCTCTCTTTCTTTTTAAGGCTGTTATGTATGGATTTTTGTATGATCAGTGCTCAAGAAATTCATTTCACATAATCTTTGAAGCCTGCAAGTTACTGTAATTCACTTTGCAAGGGCACTTTACAGTGTTCATTCCTAGATACATTAATTTGCTTCTTTATTGCTCATCAGATCAGGTCCCTGTATGATGAAATCTAAACGTGTAGACTTTGTACAGCATTTTTCACTATTTTTTATCAATGGAAATTTTATTCAGATTATGGCTTTTCAAAATATTCTTCACACCTATGAGTAAATCTGCAGCCATAACATTATTCTTTGGGGCAAAGAATTATAATAGTTGTGTTTATTAATCATTATTTTTTACTCTACAGATTTCAGGGCCCTTTGTCACAATTATTCTCTCAAGTGTATTCTTTAAACAGTCTTAATCCACTTCTCTTTAGTTGTCTGTGGCTCTATCACAACAGCTGGGATTATAAAAGATACCATTAAGAAGTATAATTCTTCTGTATATAGACAAGTTGTGACACAACTAAACAGAGTCCACAATTTGAATTGTTTCTTAGACTTTTCTGTAGTGGCTTTTTTTTCCAGGAGCCAGTAGAAGTTCTAATCCAGGTTATTAGAACAATGGGCAACTGCCTCTTCATATAAGGAATCTAAAATGTTCTTATTTCTATCTCCAGTAGAAGAATTCTATAGAAAGATTCTCTTCAGCAGGAAGGGTTACCTTTTTGTGTGAACAGGTGTGATTCAGGTTCAGAAGACATGGTCTGCTCTTCAGTCTTCATGTGGCAAAGGCCTAGAAAGTCCAAAATGCACTTAATGGTTGTTTTTTATAAGGATAAACTGTTGTTTGCTATGTTGCATGATGGAAGAGGAATCCAGAGACCAGTGTCACGTGTGATGCTTGGTGGCTCTGTTCTATGAGTCAGCAGTAGACTCAAAATAAATAAACACTGCTAGGTTTTTCTTTTGGCTCACTGTCTTTCCTAATAGAAAGAAACACACCCATTTGTTTAAAAATACTTATTTCAAAATACTAAGCATGAGTTTTAGGAAAAAAGGTCCATAAAATTATTGTTTGAAAGAAGCGTTTCTCATTCTTCCCATTTTTCCCTCTACAACTGGCAAATGCAGCAATGAATGCTCCTACTGTTCTCTTTAGTCTTTTAATTCTTCTCATTCAAGGCAGTTTTGATCAGAATATCCCACCTACTCTTTTAAAACCACTATAACTTACACACCTGAAATGAGGATGACAGAAGAGTGGAACAGGCTGCCCACAGAGGTTGTGGAGTCTCCTTTGCTCAAGATATTCAAAACCCATCTGGATGCATTCCCGTGTGGGTTGATGTGTTCCTGCTCCAGCAGGGGAATTGGACTAGAAAATCTCTTCAGGTCCCTTCCCAATATTCTGTGATTCTGTCATTCTGTGAAATATTCAACAGTAGATAAAAATCTTTCTATGCAGCCCAAAACCAGGTCCTGCTGGCTCCCCTGGACCATCCTACAGCTGACATGTTCCAGGATCACTGAAGGCAGGACAGCTTGTGCTGGTTTTTCCACTCCTTTTGAGTAATTTGATAGACTTTCACTGGCCAAGTCTCTGGGAATCTCTGAACAAGTCAATCACCCAGAAGGAAGGTGGATTTAGTACACACTTTTCTTTACCCCCTCCCTCTCATCACAAAAGGGCACAGCTAAAGCTTGATATAAAAGCTTCCTTCCTAAATTAAGGTCTATTTTTTCAGTCTTCTGGTACCACAGGCAAGTGAGAACTCTAAGATCATCACAAGCATTTTCCTCCTCTTTATCTTCCTTCTGAAGCTCTTGATGTTCTCTGAATCAAGAAAATTTGTGCCAGGGCTTCCAGTCATCAGCAGGACTTTTATTGCACTATTCTGTCTCTCAGCCCTCTCAGTGATGGAGGGCATTCTGTCCTTTCACCCCCAGCTGAATGTCTTCTCTGCTGTTCTTAATTTCAATAACACTGAATTCATGAAAGAAAAGGAAAATCACATGCTGCTGCTGCTGTTACTAAAAAATGCCAATGTGCTCCTCTGATTGATACCTTCTAGCTATGAAATATCTTGACACACATAAATGATCTCTGTGCTTACTTTGATCTTAGTTTGGAGACGACATCACTTTGAAGTGTTTTAAAATACATGCTTTCATTTGTTCCAGCATTAAATATGCAAAGCCTTACCTTTAGAGAATGAAGACAACTTTCTGAAAACTCTGGGGACTCCAGAGGTATTTTTGTTCATGGCAATTATTCCTGTCAATGCGTGACAACAGCTAAGTATTTGCTACAGTGACTTTCACAAGCAGAATTAATCAGGTAGCAGCATGAATACACAGCAATACAAACTCAACTATAAATTGATTGATAGGGTCATTACTTTCCTCACTAAGTTAAGGGAGCAGCTCCTGTTAGTGATACCAGGAGATGTGTGACATTCAACTGCTCGTAAAATAATAAGACAGAAACAATACCGATTCTTTCAAATTCATCCTGGCAGGTTTAAATGTAATTTCCAAGCAGCTGAGTTAGTACAACAATTTGTAATTGTAATTTGTAATAAAATACTACAATCTATCTTGTACTATAAATGCTACATCAACTCTGAATTCTAGGACTTGTTTAAAGCCAAAATGTTTCAGTGATCTTTTGCTGTTCAACAGCTCATACTGCTCAATACCTGTCACTGCCACCCTCAGACTGCTAGTTTTCCATGTTCTGCCACCTAATTCGTGTTCTCTACTTCAACTTGAAAGGTGAGTCTGACTCCTGAACATCAAAGGCTGACACTTCAGAGCTTCTGTGTTACTGCATATGCTCTTCCTGACAGTTAAATAAAGACATTGCACTCAGAGCTCACCTGAATCAGCTTTAACATTGCAACTCCATAATAGCAATTCTTCTCTTTTGCTAGACCAGCCCCTGTACCTCCTCTCAATTTGCTTTTAGTGTTCCTCCCTCAGTTCCATTCAGGACTCACTACTGCTATCAGAGTGATGCAGGGGAAATTGTAGGGCCAGGTGTTAGTAAGATAAGAAGTCCTTCAGCTGACAACTTTCTCACCACTGACTCAGCACAAATGTGCTGGGAAAATCAGCAAGTCGGTATAACCTCCCCAGGATTTATTTTGCTGGATAAGTCCAGGTGCTTTAAATCTTTATGGCCATTTCTGTAAAAAGAGAAGTACCAAAGATTGCATAATGGATGAATTCTGAGTAGATTTCCACCTAAAACTTCAAGTTTAAAGCAGAACACATACCAAACTCAGTATTTAATTCAATTGCATCTCAACACAGAAGGTTATTTGATTGAAGAAGCTGTAGGCTTTGCCTGTTTACAGGTTTCCTCCACCATTACTTCTGAGACAGGACCTTTTTGTTGGGCATTTTCCATCTTCAGTTCCTATTCTTGGCTCTTTATTCTGTATTTAGATAACATCTTTATACCATAGGTTTTATTTTCAAGAATAAGTACTTCCCCTACTTTAGTGAAATTTACTGAAATATTTTTTGAAAATTCCATAGGCATTAAAATTATTAAAATTTAGTAGTGTGAACTGTGAACTAAAGTTTGTATGAGGTTAAACCTCATATTAGAGTAGCACGTGGTAGAAAGGTGACTATTTGTGACTATATATACACTGTACAAATATAAAAAAAAATCCTTAGAATTCATGAGATTTTGTTCCTATTTGTTTCTATTGCTAAAGTAGGGGCAAAATATTTTCCAGGTTTATAAAGCCTTTGGGAGCTTTAATAAAGGTGCTGTGAAAATTAGTTAAAACTAAACGTCTCAGCTAAGAGCAAAAAGAACTTCCAGAATAAACAAAAATTATTTTCTTATTTACCACTTGTATAGTCTTTATGAACACAATTCTTTGTCAAGAACCAGCTCACTAGTGTGCTAGATGGTTTGCAAACACAAACCACAACTTGCATATAAGACATATAAGACTAGAGAGAGCAGGAAGATACTGACAGTGAAAAATAATGGACATTTCAAGAAACTGAACTTTCAATTTCCTAGTAAGATACAGAAATGATTCTTGAGTCCTTCTATACCAGTAACACATTTTGTTCAAGGTTTTCTGTGAGTAACACAGTAGAAGAGAATTTCAAGGAAGATAATGAAGCAACTTTGTGGTTATTTATGACAAAATTCTCCAGTGCAGAAGAGGAATCATGGGTCAAGGAATAACTTTTGAGAACTTAACAAGTAGGCAGCGAAGGAAGTTGCCACAGTATGGTTGATGATGAAAGAGCAGCCATTTGTTTGCACTGAATGCTTCTGCTACAAGGAAAATACTATTTTCTTTGTGACTCATTTCATATCACAGAACAAAGTTCCTGCTTGAGAAAAATCTATCTCCCTACTGGGTGCCATTCCTAGTTCTACAAATAAACAAGAATATTTCTTAACCAAGCTAAACATTCCTGCTACAAGATTGTGTTTGTTATAGCATGTACTGAACGCTACCAATTCACTAAAAAAGGCATTCATCTTCAGTGTGAGTCATTATTAGAGAGCAGATTCTTTTTTTTTTTTCAATTTATAGCACAGAACTAAAGATTTTATTGTTTCCATATTATTAGTTCCATGCTTGTCCTACCTATTAAGAAAGATCTATTTTCTGTGAGACTACTCTTTCCACCACTCCATGCACAAGCTTAACAAACTTGGTTATTTCTCCTGAGAATGCAGTTTAATAAGCAAGATGTACACAGTTCTACTTTCAAGCTCCCCCACATGGACTGAATTGTGCTTAAACAATATTGCCATTATCAATTAGCACTTTGACAATTAGCCAAGCACTGGACCTGAGCCTTCTGTAAGCAGGTGATGCAGAACTTTCAATTACATCTTTCCATTTCCCACAGCTCAGCACTGAATTAATAACAAACTTAGGGAACTCTTGTGGCAGGATGATAGTAAAGAAGATATGGATTAGGCTGCAGTAATAAAAGTGTAAAGGAAAAAATTTAGACAAGCAGTAAAAAAGCCTTATATAAAGTGGATATGCTATGGAGTAACATTAACTGATAGGTAGCCTTCATCAAAGTAGAATATATTGTGTCTTATTTATACATTTCCCTCACCAAGCCTCATAGCTACACTTCTGGAGCTCGTGTGCTGCTCATGAGTTTCTGCATTATTAGGAGTTGATATGTACTCAAAGTAGCACCAATTTTGCCAGTTTAGTACACAGCAGTTTCTCTGAGCCCTCTACCACAACCTCATTCTCTGATAACCATGGTAGAGCAAACTTCAATGCCTGAAACCTCAAGATTTTTGAAGTTTTACCTGTAGAACATAAGTGATTATGGAGAATGGGCACCAATGTAGCTTTAGATACTAAACAGCTTGTGCACTATATGTGTAATTCACTCAATGAACACCCTTTCTTCCCAAAAATAAGAGACTGTAGGTATCCCAAGGAAAATTCAGAAAGAAATTATAACAAGTGGATTTCATGTCTTTTGTCATGGGATCTCCTGGCACTGCTGTCAGTCATTACACTGTATCTGCAACTAAGAAGAATTAATGGATGGAGAAGCAGTGATACTAGAAAAAAAATCCTTAGAATTCATGTCACAATGTGCTTGGAAAAATGTCATTTAAATGTCATTTAAAAGTGGTCTTTGAAGACAAGAAGCATATTTAGAAGGGACAGTTGTGTGTTGTGAAGGGCATGGCTTCCTAAAGGTCCTTGAAGAGACTAACAGGTAAAGGAAGATAAATAGCAAATCAAATAACTTAGTCTTCTTGACAGCTGAGAGATTGGATGTGTGAAGAACAGCTATTAGATATTTTTATTGCATATTTTTCTCTCCATAATGCATATCTAATATTGATAGGCTTTTATGATTTTGACAGATTTAAACATGACAGTGCACTTCCTATCATCTGTAAGCTTATGATCAGCCAGACACTGGCACCATCAGCATGGAAAGGGTCTCAATTTTCAGCTTTAGTAACCATTTTGTACTTACTGTTTATTCCTCTACCACTGTTGTTGTTAATGAACAGAAGAGGAACAGGGAAAAAATAGGTCAATCCCTTTTTTAGAAGTCTGAAACTCTTGCAAAGGCACTCTCATTAAGTTTCTTTGTTGTTTTTTTTAAATGTTTTTTGAAAATATGTGCTATTAGGTTTTGATTATGCTTCAGGTTAAGAATGAAGTCCAGTGTGGACCTGGGCAGCTCTTACATCTGTTAGTGAGGCATGGATGTCTCTTCCATCCTCATCTTCTTTACTTTGCCTGTAGATTCTATATGGGACTGTCTGAAAGGGACTGTCTTCAGCAATACATTGTCATTTTGAGAGTTGTGTGTCTTGGTATCACTGCACTACAGCTGATTAATAGTGAATTTGTTCCTCTCTTCTTATGTGGTGTCATCTCTCTCACTAAATACTGGTTTAATCCAGGTAATTACAATTAGTTGTATCGAGTAACCTATCTTTGCCATGTAATGTTAGCCGGGAAGCAGCAGATGGCGTATAGGAAAGGGAAACAAGGAGTAACTCAGTTTAAAAAAAAGAATCAACTGGCTCCTTGTTTGCTATTTGTTCTCCATTCTTTCCATAGCTACTTACTTAAGTTACAAGACAGAAATGTCTTGTAACCTTGTAAACCTTGATGTTTAAATAATGGTTCCGCTGTACATGTCTTCTGCAACTGAACACCCATTTCTTCTCAGTCTTCTGCCACAGCCATCAATTTGTGACAAATTCTTGCATGAAAAACTTGAAATGTAATGGGGGAAAAGTGAGAAAAAGTCACTAGATATAAATCGAGGCACTGACATGTTTTTGGGTCCCATTTCACCTTTCTCTGAAAGCAATTTTGGATCACTGGATAACTTCCAGTGATAGTCAACTTTTTCCCCTCAGCTGAGATGAGGAAAGACAGGACTTCATTAAGAAGGACATATAGTTTAATGAGATTTGGTCTGAAAACACATTTTAAAGACTGCATAACTTTATACCGTTTTCAGGATTGGCATAGATGTAGTAGTCTATAAAATCAAAATTGTTTAGAGAGAAATCAGGTCTCTGAACATAGAGCAAAATGAACAACACCAAGCAAAATCACCTTTCTTACAGAATTTACTGGAGTTAATTATGGAGTTTTATACTGCTGGAGCCTGGATCAAAATCTCTTACACACCAGCTGGGCTAGGAAATTTGTGTGTCATTTTAAAATCCTCCTCCTTCTGTGAGCACTGCATATGGTAAGAGTAAATAAGTGACCTAGTCAAGTGAAAGTTTGCCCTCTGGCTCTGGCCTGTGCGCTCAGCTGTCTGAGTAATAGACTGTCTGCCTGGAAGAATTTGCCTTTTTTTAATGGTTCAGACATGCAGCTCACAATCTGCATAAGGAGGAAGCAGAGTTTAATTCTTTGCAGCCCATTATTGTTCAGGATAATTGCTCTGATGGCATAATACCTGGGGGAGAAGTGTCTTTTTCTCACTAGGAACACAGTTACTCTGCTGTACATTTCACATAAAGATGGAAAATGCTCTTAGAAGACCATATTGAGAAATCTTAACAGCTCAAGTCATTCCAATTTAAGGAAAGTCAAGCATAATTAGGCATAATCCTCTCCATAATTTTGATCTGTGTACTTCTTAGAAGTGGAGAAGAACCTTCTATGCCTTGTGATATAGTAAATCCAATAGGTGGAACATTTTCCTGTCTGCTTTCAGGCATAAGAAAAGATCAAAGTCAAAAATACCTCTGTTTTTGTTTAGCTGACAGCAAGTCAAGTTTCCTTGCAAACAAATAAATGCTTCTTGCATAATTAATTTCTTATGTGTACAAAGTGCTCAATAAATATTACAAGCTCTTTCTTTGCTTTCAAAGGCAACAATTAAGTGAGTATGAAATAATTTAGTGGGATTATAACCTCGTTTTAAGCGTTAAATTTGGATACTTATTTAATGTTGCTATGGAAAGTTAGTTTTCTGGGCTTGGGAACTGCTGATTTGTGAAAGAAAAGGAATTTCAAAGGTAAAGCCTAGCAATCATTAATAAAACTGTTCATTATAAAGGAGCAGACACAAAGGCTTCAGATGAACTTGAACTAGACAGAGAAGATAATCAGGAATCCTCATGTGATGCCTAAATGCAAAGACAATGATGATTTTTGTATGCAGAATCTCACTTGAGAAATCTAAAAAGCTATTTGGGGCTAACTTTGCCCCAAGTAAGATAAGAACTACTTGCTCTCTCGGTAGGCTATAAGCAAAAAGGGCATGATAATATGAAATACTACCTATTTAGGACCTTGTCAAAATATTTGTCATCTTACTTCCAATTAAATATTTCTCTCTTATACATACATAAGACACAGAAATACTCAGCTGTCTCTAAGTGTAGGTAAGGTAGACTGTTTACTGCAAGAGGTAAAAATCAGAGAGATACACCACTGACTGGAAGAGAAACAAGAAAAAGAAGGTAGATGAAAACAAAGGACTATTTCTGAGGCAAATGAATCTCTCTGAACTTCTGAGGGATAAACAGTTTGCCATGATGTCAGTAGTATGTGGTAAAGGTAGAAAACTAGAACGGAGAAACAGGTAAACCTCAATAAATTTGTGTGCTTCAGTCATAACTTTGACATACATCTCCAGTTGAGAACCCAAAGTGGATGTGCATCACCCAAAGGAAAATCTGTTTAAGTCAAAATTTTATCTTTCTCAGAAGAAATCTTCCACATTAAGAAAACTCAGTCTTATAAATTACTGCATATCATATAGAACTATTATTTCTCAGCCAGTGGAAGGAATTTTCTTGCAGGACTAACACCTACCAGATTTTTACACCTTCAGGTAGAAGCTTAGTCAAAGAGAAAGCCAAGTATGGTGTTCAGCTATTTATATGGTAGTAGTTTTGCCAATGTGACTTGTCATTGTTTTTTTGGTTCTTTGTGCATTAAAAATCAGAGATGAAGCTAAGTTTCTCCATTTTGTTAGCCAATATATATACTGTGTAGTTTCTAAGTATCATTTGCTGCTGCAAATATATTTTTTTTTGCAATTAAAAAGCATTTACACTGATATTGTTCAGAGTCCATTCACTTCCACAATGATTAGGATGTGTTGTGCTGTGAAGAGAATATTTTCCATTCCTTGTACAAGAGCAATGAGCCAAAATTAAAAAACTGAAAAATACTTTCAGACAGCACTGTCCTAGGAAAATGCTCTGCTGGTTGCAGCTTGTCATACACAACAGACTTTTAAAGAGTCTTAGAGCATAAGGGATGCAGTAAAATATGCCCAATGTATTTTTAAAAGTGTAACAGTGACATCTAGTGCAATAAAATTGCATGGCAGGACCCAGAATTGTCTTCAGTCCCCTCTTTTCAGTTCTTCATATACTGAGGTAAAAGTTTTGGTAAACATGTTTCTGCAAATTAAACTTTGATCTTTGATGTTATATTTTATCAGGATTTGTAGCATGAGTGAGTACACTGTGCAATGTGTGCAGTAAAATGTCTTACAGAATAATGGTACTCACTCTTTGTGCATATGTGCAATGGAAATTTCTAGGCTTTCCAAGCTCGCAGTTGCTGTGTCAGCACTACCCTAGAGCAGTAACTCAAACAGGGCTGAATGATGGTTAGCAATCCTGTTATGAATTCTGTATATTATTCAGTTCTATCTTTTTGACAACTTTATACCTTAAAGCAAAGCATCCAGTATGACCTGTATGTAATCCATAAGGACTTTATAAAGAGCAAAAGAGACAGGCTTCCTCTCCCTGAGCTAATCACAAGTGAGGATTCAACAATCTACTTCCAGAGATTCAACAGATGCCAGCAAAATGCAACAAAAACAGAAAAGCCCAGGGGACCAAAAAAAATAAAACAAAAAAATCAGCATTATCCACGTCTTTCTAGCTGAAAAAGTTTAGAAATACTTAATTTAGACAGGAAATTAATAAGGAGAGATCAGAAAAAGTACACGAGTAACACAAGCAAAGAGGAATCTGGTACTTCAATCTATCATTTCAAGCAGTTAAAGGGCTACTACAAATACAAGCACATATTACCAAAAAAAGCCTTAAAAAATCCTAACTAAATATAATCAAGCAAAGGATTATATAACACATTGACAAGTTTTCCACTAGAGTTATTAAATTGCTGTGTTGCAATCCAAACCAGACCTCAGGTTTTCAGTGCAGCAACAAGTAGTAATCACAGGGCACAAGTACAAGCAGCCTGAAATGTGCTTACTCCCACTGATGGGATAGCAGGTCCTACCTACACCTGGTTACCAGCTGGGCAGGAACCTCTCACAGCAGAAGAAATTTTACATTCAACCCTAAATGTCCTTTCCCTGAGTTCACCACCACAGCTGCCTGTTCCTGCTTGTTTCTTATTAAAGCTGGGCTCAGCAGGAAGCAAGAAAGCTCACATGGGCCCCTCAATTTTTACTACATCTATGGCTTTCACTTTTTTGCTTTTACAATTGATTGTTAAAAGCTCTCACTTTTGAGTCCTAGTGTGCCTGAAATTCTGACAGTTTTTGGAAGGTAGACTCTCCCATTAAGTGTGGTGTATGTTAAGGCTACATACTTCACCATAAAACCAGAAAAAGCTGCTCATCTCCTCATTCTTTTCTAGTCTCTAACATGGTCCCACAATACAGCCACAATCTCATCATTCAAATTCTAAAATCTTAGTATCATTGTGTGTCATTACACACAGCTTGATTTTTCTGCCTTGCACAGAAGTGTTCTCTGCATCTTCCTCATCTCCTGATGCAGTTACAGTCTCCTCTAGTCCTGTCACCAACCTGCACTGGACTCAGGGACAACTATATTCAGACTCTTCCTTCATCCTTCAGTATAGCCAGAAGATGAATACTCATCTTCTAATTCAAATGAAACATTCTCAAATCCCTGAAGAGTTATTTTTTCAACTACACTCACACACGTCTATTTTTTTTACTTCTTGTACACCTCTCATCCTCACCTGCCCTTTAAAATTATTTTCCATCACTGAATAGGCTTAATCTTCTTAGTCACCCACTGACCTACCTCTGATATATGGAAAATGTGCTCCCAGAGGGATCCTGTGAACCTCACAGAGAGTCACTGAATGTGTAATGAAAAAATGGCTGTCATGGCAAGGGATCAAGGATTTAAGCCCCCTTGATCAGGAAGTTTTTTGCTACATTTCTGAGCCTTTAAGAAAGAAAGGCTTTCATGGAAATGAGTTTAATTTCTACGCAAACTCTGGTCGTGGTCAAAAAGCTGAAGAGTAGATAACAGCACCAATTGAGTTTCTTTTTTTTTTCAGTTAAGTCCAATTTGGCCCATAGTTCTGCATAACTCTGGACAACCTGCACCAAGCTTTACATGCAGCATTCAAGGACAATGGGAGAGGTGATTTGTACATGAGCCAGCATTGTACTTGGCCTGCCTGTCCTGGAGCTGTCTTCACAGGGAAAACTGTGTTTTATGGTTCATGTTCCATGCTTGATCTGAGCCTACAGTTACTAGATGAGACTTAAAACACTGTATACAGCCACAGAAAGATTCTTTAGGCTTCTCTGTCCTTACACAGGGGTTACATGTCTTCAGATGCTTCAGACTCCTGGTTCTTCCATCAGCAATCTGTTTCTGAAGCAGAGCTCCATTTTCTCATTTATGTTTTACAGACCATTAACTTAGAATAAAGAATTGTCTCTAAATTCAACCAAGCTGACATTTTAAAATGGTTAGCTGTGTAGTCTCACCACTATGATCTCTAATAGAGTCTTTTAAAGGTTTTTTTTTGAGCTCAGGAAGTTCAGATAAGCCTTTTGATTTACAGCACATAAATACATGGAACATGCAGCATACCATATTCACCTTCTTTTCCAGTCTCACACTCAGAAAATGGAAGTTGCAGGCACAGTAGATTTAAATTTTATACTACCTAACTTCACAGGGAATTCTAGAGTTTGAAGTAAACCCAGATGGCACATGTAAACAATAAAACTGAACTCTCTGAACAGCTTGGACCCAAAACTAGAAGGTAAGTCTGCATTCACAACATCACTGCACCATGTCTAATAAATGCTGAGCTTAGTTCTCTTGTCACTGATTCTGGTCAGAAGGTCAAGAGAGGGGATTCTGCTCCTTTACTCTGCTCTCATGAGACCACACCTGGTGTACTGTGTCTAGGTCTGCTCTCAGCATAAGAAGGAGATGCAACTATTGGAGAGGGTCCAGAGGAGGGCCATGAGGATGTCTCTGCTCACTGCAGGGGGTTTCAGGACAGCCTTTGAAGGACCCTTCCAACCCTATAATTCTATGATTTTCTAATGAATTAATTTTTAAGAAAGGTCCCCACCATATCTGTGCCAACATGCATTTAGAGATAAATTAATTTATCTCTAAATTAAATAAATTTCAAGTTCCTATAACAAGTATATTTAGTAATTTCCGTGGCTGCAGTGAAGGAATCAGCTTTGTGTAAAGGATTGTGAACAGCAGTCTGGCTCTATGAAGGTAAATTTACATTGCTCAGAAGTAGGTGAAATTAACTGTTTTTCCCATGCCTAGCCCTTATGCTAGTTTTATCTCTATCATTTTAGATTTGAATTTTTATAAGGTTTTTAATCAGAAAGTCTTGTAGAAGATATTTAATTCAGGAATATATTTCAGATAACCTATCTCTTGAGTGCTCATTGAAGCTTGAATACTGTGATCTTTCTTCTAGCACAGAAACTGTAGAAATAAACAGATTCACCTTCTGCAGAAGCATTCATGCCTACTCAGTCCAGAGAAAAAGCATCACCATTAGCTGTTCACAGAGTGAAGTGAGGTGACTGCTCAGACTTTGTGCTTTCACTCCCATTCCCATGGCACTTCACAGGCCAGTGGAGGACTTTTTGCTCGTTTTAAGTAATCCCATTCTGTCACATCAAAAAAAATTCAAACCCCAAAAATCTGCCAGGTCTACACAGAAAAGACATGGGGAGGTAGGGAAAGAAATGAAGAATAACACAGTTTTTCATGGATGATTTTGCAAAGCTTTTCACATTTGACTATTCCTTGTGCACAAAGCATCAGTTAATACTGTGAAATATATCAACATGCAATCATGAAAAGTTTGGGAAAGCATTTTAAATATTGGTTAAAAGTAACATTAAAACCAAAGCAGAATTCCATGTGAAAAATACATTGAAGGTGTTACTTTACAATATCAATAACAAAATATATACTCATGTTTTCAGACTGCATTCATTTCTGACTCTACACAGAAAGCAGAGCTATAAATCTAAATTTTCTGCTCCAGGAAATTAAATTTCTGTGATCAGAAATCTAACAACAGTTACAAGTATTGAAGATTATATGACACAGAGCTGTGCAACCTTATTCAACAATTAATAATTTTGCTATTTTGCATTCATGCTGATTTCCCTTATATAGAAAATATTTTTGGAAGCTTTCATAAATTATTTTTCTCTCTTCATGGTTCAGTTGCTGCATTTGAAGTGATATGAAGTAATAGCTTTTTTTAAAGATGCTTTTTCCAAAAAAAAAAAAATCTCTAATTTCTAAATGACTGCTAAAACCCCATGGGTGCTTATCATAGAGCTACTTTAAATGATGCATTCATGGATGCATCATTCAGGAGTTATGATGCATATTACAGCAAGACTAAAACTAAATAAAGGTGGGGAAGAATAAAGATGATGGAATAATCTGAACAATGCCTCCAGTAACCAATAATTCTAACAGAAGTGGCGATGTGTTCAGCTGTCATCTAGCCATAACAAAGTGGAGTACATCTCATTTCATTTAATCACAGCAGATGGATGCAGAATGTTGAGCATCATCTACAGGGAGTAATTGCATTGCTGTCTCCATTGACAGTCTGCATCACATTTATTTTGTTTGGCATGCATGCTTTTTACAAAAATGCTTCAAAGATGTAGCAGTGGTATATTAAGAGTTACTGCAGGGAACAGGCATTCCCACCTATTCTATCTTTTATGGTCTTTCTCAGTCTTGTAAAGCCTTTGGGCTGCCCTCCCAAAGCCCTGGAGAATAAACAAATGTTTCAGAATGGTAGAGCTGAGAACATGCTTGGGTGCCTTAGTATTTTTCTCTGCTTCATTTGTTTTGAAATCAGATCAGCAAGGTCACTATCAACATGAAAAATGTGAGCAAACCATCACTTCCCAAACAAACAATGAGCAACAAACACAAACATAAGCAAAATTAGCATCAGCTTTTTAACCTGTAATTTAATTCAGCATTCATAGAAGTAATATTTGTAAAAATTATCTTTCTGTTTCTTTAAATACTGTCAGATTTTGCTGCAAAATAGTCTAAAGTAACCCTGAGAATGAAAAAAATAAACATGTCTCCAAAATTAATTTTTTTGGGGATGGAAACACAGGATCTAATGGAGACATAGGATCTAAGTTTCTTTCCACTGAAGCCAAAGAAAGAGGGAGCAATTGTCTTAAACACAGCCAGGCTTCAGCCCCAAGTCATGTGTGGTACCACAAGTCACAGGTGTTTCCAAGGGCTGAAACAGATGGTCTCAATCACCCTCAGCACAGGCTGCTCAAACTGTAAGCTGTCCCAATGGTCTCTTGTCTTCCTTGAGAAATAAAATGCCTCTTTCAGTTTTTTTCTGGTTCTCATCACAACCACCTATGCCTGCTCATCTGGCCAGGAAGAACAGATTGTAATTGCTGCCTCTGCCTGTTTAGACCTGCTAAAAGTTTGCTGCTTACCTTTAATCACTAACAGAAGTGCAACTCTTCCAGATATGACACAGAATTCTAGGAATTTTTAACATAATATCAGATGGGAGGACTAGAAACAATGGATATAAATTAGAGGGGGATAGATTTAGACTAGACATAAGAAAGAAATTCTTTACAGTGAGGGTGGTGAAATACTGGAACAGGTTGCCCAGGGAGGTTGTGGATGCCCCCTCTCTGGAGGTGTTCAAGACCAGGCTGGACAAGGCACTGAGCAGCCTGATGTAGCGGGAGGTGTCCCTGCCTATGGCAGGGGGGTTGGAACTCGATGATCTTTAAGGTCCCTTCCAACCCCTTCAGCCTTATGATTCTATGATTGTCACTTCACTGCATGTACAGTGTAGCCCCAGGGAGAGACACTCTGGTGGAAAGACTGAGAAACAGCACAGGTGCTACATAGCAAAAAGACAGACAACCATTTCCAGAAATGCTGACTCTTAAGGCATGGTTTCATGGAGAATGAATAATTTAAAGAAGAAACTTTGGCTTTTCAGGATGATCTACATTATTTTTAGGTCCCTGAACTAATCTGGGAAGAGTGCAGGGAAACTGTGGACACAAATTCAATAAACTGGACATCTCTTCTGAAGCATTACACCAGAATTAGGGCTCATTAGGTGACACTGACTAGATGTAATCTGTGCTGCTGGCTGTCTTTGGGATCACTTGGTCAGGAAGGCTTTTACTGCTTTGCAGAATGTGAACACCTGTAAGCACTTTGAAGGGCAGCATATTCAAAAGAGCAACTCTTACAAGCAGAGTGCACTGTTAAGAGATGCACAGTCTGTCATTACAAAAGTTACTTGGCTGCTCTGTATTGGCAAACAGTGACTTTTTATGCTCTGAAAGCAATCTGGAGCTGAAACAACAACAACAGCACTAATGTTTGCTTTTATGGAAAGTCATTGACCCCAGAGGAAAATAATCTTAATAATCCTCAATTAGATCTGAACTATCCTGTTTCTGAAAGAGATTTCCCTTTACTGAGTGGTAGGATATATTTTGTAGCATCTAAGGAGGGAAGATACTAGAAAGAGTTGGAAAGCAGTTCATTAAGGTGGCAAGAGCAACTTGCCTAAGGAGGTAGCAACAGTACAGGATGATATATCTGCACTGGAATTCTTGATTCTTTGAGAATAAGAACAGCTTAGTTCTTGGTTTATATCACTTTTTTTTCTGGCAAGAATTTTCCCTTCTTTCTTCCTCAAACCCAACAGAAAATCTTGCCAGAGCACTGCTGTATTTGTTCATCTCATGCTCTGGGAGAAAATCATCAATTGTCTCTCCACCCTGACCCTGTCCCTGTATGAATACAAGCCAATCTTGCTGCTTTGTGTGTAGGTGTAAACAGCTGTTCCACTCACTAACTGGTGTCCTTGAGATTTGCTTCTTCCTGTGGGAATGTGATTCATGATGGCTTCTCTCCTTTCCTTTCATAATCTTCCAAAGGCATCAGAGCAGAATCAACCCCACAGCAAAGTGGAAGACCCTTTATCAATAATTATTAGAGCCCAAAGGACAAAGTGGGCATGATACTAAAATGAGATTAATACATTGGAGATCTCACCAGAGGAAAAAGGAGTAATTTCTCTCAAGCAGGAATATGGGAACAAAAAAGCCTGTTTCAATAATGGGCACCAACCCCATCATGTTAACTTAAGGAGAAAAGAATGTGTTTTCACACTGGAATAACAGTATCTAGAAAGTAGCAGATTAGGAACTCCACTTACTTTTAGGATGGAAGATAACAGCTCATTTAAACAAAAGAGATTCTTGTCTCAGTTAAAAATATATTTGAGTATACAAACATATTTATAAGTGTCTCCTGCAGACAACTTGCCATCTTTTTTTCTTTAGCACATAAAGGTTATACTAAATTTCAGTTATGTTTATATTGGCTTTGATCTATGTGTTGAAAATAAGTAGATAAATGGTGCTAAAGTCCTTTAATTCCAGAAGGATGTTGGTTGATAAACTGCAAGGGTCAAATTCTGACCTGCAAAACTCCAGACCAGAACTTCACTACTTCAGTTGTACAGAAAACTAAGAAGACTTGATTTAGTGGTCCCAAGAGACATAATGATTGACAAGCAAATTAATAAGAAACTAGAGTTCTAAGAAATATGGACTATGATTTTAGAGGAAATGAGAAAAACAGAAGGGCCTTTTGCAGTCCAAGAGAAATGCAAGCTTAAGAGCAAAAGGGATAATACTAATAAATCTTCCCATTAAATAAATATTTAAGATAGGAGAAAAGTAAATTACTAAATCATAATGTGCTCCAAATTCAGATTAGGAAAGACTTCTCTTCACATAAAAACATGTATTACTTGAAATCTTTATTTAAGTAAAATTGTAGGAAAAATAGACTGGCTGCCAGTAAGAGAAATATTTAATTTTTGCTTCTGATGTTACTAAAGGATAAACTGTATTTTGGGGAAAATTGAAAGTGAACTGGTAGGCTTACAAACAGAAAATCAAAGGAAATACTCCTGAAACTTTGCTTGGTAGGAAAGGGAAAAAACAAACAAAAAAAAATCAACCCCTCAAAAAATCCCAGTACTTGTTTACTCATTTAGAATTCTATGCCCACATATAAACCTAATTATTCTCCCTTCCAATAGCAGCTCTAAAGTCAATGTGCAGGGATAAAAAAGTGCAGAAAGCATATAAGAGAAATATGGAAATGCAAAGGAAGGTATTCCTGCATTTCTTACTACCACAGATTTCCCAGTAATCACACTAGCCCATTTGTATGCATGTCTGTCTTAGGCAAGATTTTTCATAAGGTGTAATGGCAAAAAATTCTCAATTCCACATCATCTTTAGTCAACTCCACCACATAAAGAAGCAAAAACTAATAATATTTCAGTATATAATGTTGTGATATTGTTATTTATATATTTGCAGCATACAATAATTTGTTATTTAAAATAACCCTGACTTTACTTGTGGGAACAATTCCAGTTTTATGTCATTTCTTGATACTATATCTTTTTTTTGATTTTTTGTCACACTAAAGGTATTATGTAGGTTGTAGGATGAAAACCAGACCTTGAAAAAAACAGTGATTAACTGTGGATGTGGCCATTAGGGCCTGCTATGGCATACAGTAAAAATCCCATGCCCTTTAATAGCAATCAACAGTTATATAAATCAGATAATAGCTTAACCATGTTGACTGCATACTCCCAAACAAATGCCACATGGTCCTGGCACAGACCATGAGAAGAGCAATAGAAGTGTAATAGACTGTTGACCTCATAAAATAAGGTAGAAAGAACTAAATCTGTACAGGAAAAAAAAAAAGTGATGATAAAGTTGGTTTTAAAATCTCACAGACTTTGCCATTCATCTACCCGTCTCAGCTAAAAGCAGTTAAGGAACATTGCAATCCAATGATTGGCTCATCGGAAAAGTGGGGAAATGAACAACATTCCTGTCATTGAGAGAAACCTTAATGGAAAGCTTTTCCCTCCATAAATGCCACTGCAGTCTTTGCAAAGCACCAAGCCACAACCACCATTTCCATCTCCAGTTTCCCTAAAATGCTCCGTTGATGCAGACTTTAATATTTATTCCTCATGACCTGACTTCATCAATCCTCTGTCACTGGATACAGACCCTGGCAACATCTAGGCTCTTCAATAGAGACACAGAGGCACACACCATTTGAAGATGATGACATCTAATTGGGCATGATTTATCCATTTGAGTTCTATGGTTGCACATAGATCTAGTCAAAACAATATAACATCTTCATCCATTTCTCAGCCCCAGTTATCCTACAATTCAGATGCTCTGTACAACTCAGAAGAGATATATTATGAAATTATAATTCCTTCATAGTCTTTCCTTCTGGAACTGCTAGATTTCTCTCCTGTAATTTTCTAGGTTTGGTCTGATTCTTTTTTTCTTATAAAAATGCTGTGAAACACCCTCCTGTTCATTCCTGGGTTTCATTTCATTTTCCTTTCTTTCTAGTCACTCTCTGGTGATCAAATACCTGGTGCAAATCCAGACATACTTTATATATAATAAATATACATTATATTTGGTTCCAGTGGAGAACCCCTTTAGCCCAAGAGTGCTCTATTTAAGTATCATCCACTATACTCCCATTTTCTATCAGTAGTCTGGAGATAGGAACTCCTGACCAAAGAGTACAAAGGTGGAACTTAGTAGAGAAAATAGACAACCTATGCTGGCAGAAAAAAAAACCAATTCTCAGGCTTAAACTGAAGTAAAGAACTGACAAAGTTAAAATAAAATTTCTTCCTTTTAAAAAAACCCAAACATCCGACTACACACAATGTTGAAAGTGTGCATCTAATTATTTTCTTTAAGTGGACTTAAAATAACTTAGTTCTAGCATTTTACAAGGCACTGAGCAGCCTGATGTAGTGGGAGGTGTCCCTGCCTATGGCAGGGGGGTTGGAACTCGATGATCTTTAAGGTCCCTTCCAACCCAAACCATTCTATGATTCTATGACATTAGCTGGTGAGGTACCCCTTATATTGAAATGTATTTCAGACCTGTAGGAATAGAAAGGCAACTTCTATATTTAATGAAGTAAGAGAAGCTAGACAGAGCAAAACTCACTCATACTCAGTCAATCTAAAATACCCTCTTCAAAGCACTCAATTCTTTTTCAAAGCCCGTAGGGGAATAGTGGAAAGAAACAAAGTCAAAATCCATGCCATGCTATCCACTAAAATTTCATAGAAAGTCTCTCCATCCTCATGTCTGATTAGAGCAGTTAATTACAACTGCACCAAAGAGATTATTCCACTCAAAATTCCAGTGGGAAAGATGAAACAATCTAAAATTTTACCATAAATTTTGCTATGAACTCATGTCTGATTTCCACTGTTTCTATTATGTGTTTGAATAAATTAATTATAAAACTGAACAATGAATTCTGAAGTATTGCTCAGGTGACTTGTATCAGAACTAAATATTTAATGAAGTGCCATAATAACCAGCTATAGCCTTCTTTTTTGGGAAGATATCAAGCACTAAGTATGTTGGTAATAGTGTGCATTTTCATTTGGACACTATTTCCAGAGACTGGTTTTTTTTCACTTTAAACAATCCACCTCACTTAGGATACAAACAGCTGTTCTTCATTTGACTGTTCGACCAGGAAGAATAATAAAGAATACATTTGGGATATTTTCTGCAGTCCTATCACTGTGAACACCACAACCAGAAATAAAAACTGTTTCAGAGACTTGACATTAAAATTACTCCCCACATCCCAGAATTTAGCATTCCTTCACTTCTATTGGCAATTCTCATATGCATTCTTTGTTATAATAAAGATAAACCTAAAAATGTGCATGTAAACTTTCCTTCATTTCTCAACAGCACTAGATGTCAACAAAGGCTTGCAGCCTGAAATGATTTTTTTTTAAATTATCAATTAATAATGAAATCATACCAATCAGTAATAAAAATCAATAAGAGCAAATCTGTTTGATCACATATGTTACTATGATAAAACCTAGCCTGCCTATCATTCACAGAATCACAGAAT
>VZTY01003290.1:0-46105 GCA_013400935.1 Turnix velox
CCAGTATCTCGGCTCCTTCCTCTCCATAAACCTCGTCCTGCCTCGGGTGTAACCGCCCGGAGGGGCCGTGGGGAGGCCTCGTGGATCCGCCGCTGTGGGTAGGGGCAGAGCCGGCCTCCCAGCACGGTCAAGCCATGGCTGAGGGCCGGCTACAGCGCTGGACCCAGGCTCCCAGTCCTTCCTTCTGAGCTCCAGCCTGAGGCTTAGAAAAACCCGGATACTGGGGGCTGAGCAGGGTTTTGGGGAGAGTTTGTAAAGCACTTAGGAGTTTGCCCTTTGCAATCGGTTGGATGGCTCTTGTGCTCAGCTCTCTGAGGCATCCCGGGGCTGTCCAGGTCCCCATGTCCCCATGAGGACCCCTGGATGTTACTGCATATCGTCTCAGCTGCTGTCACAGGCATGTGAGCCCCCTGATCCTGTGTGCAGAAGCCCATTAGAACGGCTGGAAAAGGCTCTATATGCTGCCTGACTTCTCCATTTTCTCCTCCCTTAACCCGCTGCTGGGGTACAGCCTATCCCTGTAACCTAGTGTTTTGGGGTGGTCATCTGGTGAGCTCTTAGGGGAGATGCAGTGAAGCACCACACTGTGTTTGAAAGATCAGATTGTTTCCCCCGAGCCTTTTTTCAGATCGAAATCTTCACTGATGCTCACAGGATGCGGATGGGTGGTTTTTCATGGTCGGGCAGAAGGTTATCTGAGAATTGCTTAGTGTACATGGCCTGGGGTGTTCATGCAGGGACGTTGGTGTGCTCCTGAAGAACAAGGAGGTGTATTTAGAGGAAGCTGAAGTTGAGATGGCTGGTGGAGGTAGGCTGTAGCTCCCAGACTGAAGCCCTTGTTGACCTGAAAACAGAGACTTGCCACAGTTTGCACGTGGTCTCCTGGAACTTGTGCCCCAGGGCTGTCCTCTGTGAGATGTCACCTCTCCTAAAGTGGAGCAGATCCGTGGTTGTAGGGTGGTTGAATGGTAGATCAGCCTCCTGTGATCCTTCACTGTGAGCAGGGTGAGACCCTAGCTCAGAGTGTCCAGAGAAGCTGTGGCTGCCCCATCCCTGGTGGGGTTCAAGGACAGGGCGTGGAGCAACCTGGGCTGGTGGGAGGTGTCCCTGCCCAGGACAGGGAGTGGTGCCAGATGGGCTTTAAGGTCTCTTCAACCCAAACCATTCTATGATTCTGTGATGCTCTGAGTCTGCTGGTGTCTTTGCATGGCCATTTCTAGAGATGCACTGGCCCAACCCAGTCTGCCTGGCCAGTGCAGAACTGCCAGTGCACTGGGTTGGGCCAGTGCATGAACCAGGACTAGGCTTTGCCTGAGGAAGGAGCTGCAGTAGCATAACATGTGCCAGAGAGTCATCATTCAAATTACTATGATTTTTTTGTACGTGGGAATATTAACTAGTTTAAAGTTGCATCAGCTTCTCTTTTTATCCAGTGCTTTAAGAAATGGAGGCAGAAGGCAAGACCCAACATCACTCCTTTTCCCTGGTTGGGGTTGGAGGGCTGGAGAGGCCTTTGAAGGTTTGAATGTGACTTGTGTGTTTGTGAAGCCATATTGCTTTGGCACCAAAGGAGGCAGCTTCCTCAAGCCTGATCACTTGGTGTTTGAGGGAACCAGGGGCATATCTTTTGGATTGTAATAAATACTGGAAAAACAAACTAAAACTGCTAAAATTGCTTATAAAAAAAGGTTGGGCATCGTGCCCAGACTTGGAGCTGTCTCCTGGTAGTGGAAGGGGTGGGTAACCCCATGGAAGGGCCTGGATGGCTGATGAACCCCCTGCTCTCCTGATTGCCCTTTGTCTCTGCTCTAAATACTCCTGGCCTTGCAGAGGGAAAACAGCCTGTTAGAAGATTTTTCCTCATGAGGGTGGTGAGACACTGGAACAGGTTGCTCAGAGGGGAGTTGAAAGCCCCATCCCTGGAGACGTTCAAGGCAAGACTTGATGAGGCGCTGAGCAACCTGATATAGTGCAAGATGTTTCTGCTCACTGCAGGGGGTTGGACTAAATGTCCTTTGAAGATCCTTTTTAACCCTATGATTCTATGATCTTGTGGCTTTTCTCCAAGCAAAGGTCTTTTTGAATCAGGAGGAGGCTGGAGAGAAGGGCTGAGGCTGTCTGCGCTCAGCCTTGGGGGCAGGGAGAGAGGAAGCTGGTTTGGAAATCGTTTCCCTGAGCCTGGTGTCCTGTTGAGGCCTCTCTCCCCAGTACTGGCAGGAAACTTGTGATCAGCCCTTTTGCTGGAACGTGGGGCTCTTGAGAAAGGTCATACACAGTGCAGCCTTGGGAAAGCTGCTTATGTGGGTGGGACAGATGAGTCGGTGGCTTCCTCCTCCTTTTCAGTCATAATCCCACTCCTTGGGGTGAGATGTGCTGCCTGCCTGCTTCTCAGAAGTCTCCCAAATCTGCCTGAATTTTGTCTCCACCATGCTGGTCACCCTTGGACATGGAGTATGCAGCTGGGCCACCCTCACTGAGCTGGGCAGGGAGGAGGAGCAGGCTACTGCTGAATTTCTTCTGTGCTCTCCTTGCTGTTTGTTGTGTTGCTTGCCTTTTATTTATCAGTGGCAGCTGAGGAAGCCAAGAGAGGCAGAAAGGCTGTTGCCTGTACAGGAGAAATGTTTTAACTCCTTGCAGCTCTCAGGTTGGACTGGTAGGAAATGCTGGTGGCGTTCCCAAAATTTTCTCTCTTAAAGGATGGGGAGGGATTTCATGTGCTGTTGCTTCTTTCTCTGGAACAAACACTGCTGCTCTGGTGCCTAGGGAGAAGGGGGACCCCCCCTGGGAAGGAAATAAAATCCAAAGAAATGTGCCACCAGCAGAAAGAGCAATTGTTTTTCCTGCCTTTATGTTGCAGAGCGTCGTCCTGTTCAGTCAGCCCATGTTTGACAGCCGGGAGAATACATTTATATTGATGTAATTAGCGGGACACGGAGTTTGCTGAATGGCTTGAGGGCAGCAAGCTTTTCAGTCTCTAACTCTGGCAGATAGATGAGGGAGGATTGGAAAGCTGCCGTGGGTTGCTCGAATTGGCCCTTTGGGTTTCTGGAGGTTGAGTACGTAACTGCTGATATTTCCTATTGTGCTCTACCCTGCCTCGTTGAAAAGAAAATAACTTGAGGGAGCGCAGGGCTATTTTTACCAGCTTGAGATGATCGAGGTTGATTTCTAAAAACTGAAGCCGAGTCTTTAGGCTTGTGCATTGAAGAATATTGCAACTGCATCTCTCTTCCTCTGCAGGCACACAGCCATGTGCTCTGCCAGTGATGTAAACTCCATAGAATCACAGAATAGAATCATGGAATAGTTTGGGTTGGAAGGGACCTTAAAGATCATCGAGTTCCAACCCCCTTGCCATAGGCAGGGACACCTCCCACTAAATCAGGCTGCTCAGATCCAGCCTGGTTCCAGTATGTGTTCATAGAAAAAAGAAAAGAAATAACTTTTCAGTTCCTGCAGTGCAGCCCCTTCTGCAACAAGGCCAGCACTTGCTAAGCACTGTGGGTCTGGTTGGTGTTAGAGGAGACGGTGGTTGTGCTGTCTTATGGGGTCCAAGCTGGTGTCTCGCCCCTCTCCCGGGATCAGCAAGCCCTTCCCCATGACCAATACAGCTCACTTTGGTAAAACAGAGACTGAGACCTTACAAAAAGCTGTCTTCTTGCCCTCCCGAGATTGCATCGAGCTGCATTTCCTTGCTGCTGAGGCAGTTCTGCTTTCTGGAGAGGCTGTAGCACCCACTGTGGTCAAGGTCTTGCTCTCCAGCTTGTCCTCATCAGTCACTTGCCTGCAATACTCAGGCCTGGAGGCAGAGCTTGGGTAGCCCTTGGAATTGCAGCACACCCAAAAGCCTTTCTTTTAAGCTGCTGGGTGTTAAGTGTTTTCTCTGCGTAGTCCATGTGCATATGACCCTGTCTTCTGTAAGAAAATTGACAAAGTGTCGTGGAAGCTGATTTGTGGGGTACTGCATCCTCTAGTGTTTGTCTTGCTCTCTCTTTAACTCTTGTAAGCTGTAAGTCTTTCCAGTGAGAGGGAGCCACTCAACTGGGTGCCCTGGAGATGAAGTTCCCTATATAGCCAGTGCTTGCCTAAAAGGATCATGCTGGTCCTTTTTGGAACTTAATCGGTCCCTTATTTACTTTTACTGGTCCCCCAGTGGTGCTCTTGCCTGTTCCCTCTCATTCTCTGTTTTCTGGTCTGGTTTGATTCCATGAGTGGCACATGTGTCCCCCACAGGTCCTCTTTCCCCAATGCCTGCAGATCTCAGAGGTGCAAAGCACTGGAAGAACAAAGCTGGCTGTGACTTGACCATAACCTGCTCCAGGGGCATTGTGTTGTGCCTGATGATGGGGGTGTGGGGAGAGTGGGCCAGGGGAGGTGGGCAAGAACTGGGTCTGTTGCTCTGGCATGCACTGTCCTGCTCCCAAAGAGCCCCAGGGATGACCTTGTTCTGGCTGGATTCTTTGGTTTTGTTTTTTTTTTTTATTGTACCCTTCCCAATCTAAAATGGGGAAAGTGAGAGAGTGCTGGTGAGTCAGTTATGGATGAGGGTTTTTGTTGCCTCCATTTCATAAAAGCCTGTCCTAAAGGAGACAGCACTTTCACAAAGTGTGAATTTCATTAAAACAGATTGTTTAGGAAGCAGAAAATATGAAGGGGAAGAGGAAATGTCTCGGAGGCGGGAGGTTTGCCCATCTGAGTATTCAAACACCATGCCTTCTGGGGCTGGGATGGACATGTTTGATATAACCTGAGGAATTTGTACTTCTGAATTTCCAGTAGGTGTAACCCAACTGCTAACGATGTCCTGGTCATGTGGAGTAATTAACATCTGTTTCTGTATTTGAACATTCAGGTGGTGTGCCCCTCTAGACATCCCTGCCTTCACATCCAGCCCCCTCGGGAGATGGTGCCCTGTTGTTAATTGTGGAGAGCTGTCCAGAATCCTTATCGTTCAGGTCCTGCTGTGCTCCTGAGGTGTTGTTACCTGCTGTCACCACAGCTCTTGCCAAGCAGCAGCCTCTTACCAGAGGGAGTGGGGCCAGTGGTGGAACCGAAACTGGAAAGTCACTGTAAAAGGTTCTGAAACCGCGACTGAAGAGTCTGAGTCAACCCAAGCAGAGTGGTTCCCATCTCTGAGCTCCAGCTCGTTGCCAGCCGGATGCCCTGAGAAGCACAGAGCCTTCTGAGAGCTCCAGTTCAAGTGGATGCTGATTGAGTGACCTAAAATGTGAGGTTGGTGGCATGCTCTGGTGTGATATGCTGATCAGCCCAGTGTCTCAGCAGCCATAGATTCTTACCTGCCTCTCTTTCCTCTCTCTTCCCCATCTTGGTGCAGCTTGGGGTGCACCATCTAGCATGCTCCCCAAAGTGGGCAGCTTCACCGGTGCCAGCAGCAGCCAGTTGATTCCAGGGATGCCAGGCTGACCTCCCACCAACTAGGACCTGCAGAGCAGAAGAAACTGCTTTGGGTGAGAGGCTTTTCTGTCTTCCTCTGTGCTGGGCTGGGAGGGACTGAGAGGAAAAAGAGCTTTTGTCCTGTGGATTGTAAATGCAGTTACCCTGCTTCTTGTCTCCTGTGCTTCTCATTCTTGTTTCTCTTCCTTGTTTTGATTTCTTCTTGGAGTGTTTCCTTTTCCTCACTGTCTGTGTCAAGGCCACACGCTCCTATAGGTGGAGATAGCCACATCCCGTGGAAGAGAGAATGTGGGGTCTTGCAATTTTAAGCCATAGTAATGGTGTGACTGTCCCAGAGTGTGTTTGAGGCAGTGCAAGGGTAGGGAAGTAAATTAATCTGAGAAACTCCACCTTGCTTTGCTCACAGTAACGGCAGTGCTGTGGCAGTTCCAGTCCAGGACTGGAACAGGGTGATGGCTGTGGTGTACCTGAAGTGGCTGGGCTGCTTTCAACTTGCTCTGCTAAGATAGGATGAGGTGGTGGGAAGTCAGCCTGAGCTTGTACCTACAGGATACACTTGCAGTGTCCACTGCAGGAGAGCATCTGATGGTGAGTTCTTGTGTTCAAGTGAATGTGGTTGGTGTGGCCCTGTCCAGACTTTGAATTAATAAGATGGATTCTAGTGTGCTGTGCATTAGCTTATCTGGTCTGCCTGGATGCTTATGGAGTGACTTTGGTGTTCAGCTACAGCAGGTCGGCAGCAATCACTTAGTTTGGGGTGAAGAAAGCCAGGCCATGAGCTTGTCGAATGTTGGGTGATGACTGTCACCAGGCAGGTACTGGCAGAGATTGGCTCCATGGCTTCTTCTCAGCTGCAGAAAGGATCAGTTCTTGAATCAGTTTTGATGTATTTTGTAAATGCACCTGTGGGTGTGCAAAGTCCAAGTTCCTGTTGCCTGCCTGTTCCATGTGGAGTGCTTCAGCCTGCAGAGCCTGGTGGAGGGAAGGCTGGGGCTCTGGAGCCCCACAGGAGGTTAAGGCAGCAAGGCATTTGAGAATGACTCCTGTAATGGGATCTCCTCTCCATCTGCTTGTTTGGGTTGCAAAGGGTTCAGGATGCAGCCAGCTGGTCTGGGTTAGGAGGCCAGCTCCATTGCTGTGTGGGGAGGTGTCTTGGATGGCCAGTCAGGGCTGACTTGAGCAAGTCTGTAGCAAAGGCTTCTTACTCAAATCATCTGCATTACGTTTCATCCCTCTCATCTTGGAGCGCAGCATTTTTCTTCTGTGATCATTGTATTTGTTCAAATAACTGCTCTCATGGGCAAATATTGCTTAAGGCATTGTGTAATTGAACACATCCTACAGTTTCAGCTGTATTGATGTAGCAGAAGAAGAGCTGCTTGTGATGGAGACAGGAAGCCAGTTAGTTCCTCTGGTGAGGAAAGAGAAGTATCACAGTAGTGTCAGGCACTGTTAGATCTGTCATTTAAGTCGTACCAGGTGTTATTCCAATCTTGAAATTTCAATTACAGTCTCTTCTCCTAACAGAAGTAGTGGCCTGGCTACAACATCAGTGTGCTGAAGGATTAATGTGTTTTCCAGGACCACAGAATCATAGAATGGCTCAGGCTGGAAGGGACCTTTCAGATCATTAAGTCCAGCCATCACTCCAACTCGGACAAGAACCATGTTGCCAGGATGGCCCAGGGCAGACTATAGGTGTAGTATGGAAGAGGAAAGGGGTGAGCAGTGATATGTTGCTCCTCCATTAAATTATCAAGCTGTCCCCTCTAGGTTTTGCCCTTCCTGTGCCACCTGCCCCATTCTTGCAGAGAAAACAGCAGCTTCTTGCCCAATTCTCAGTGGTTCTTAAAGTTTTATCTCCTATTTCTTTCTGATGGAAATTCCAAATGCCACTGTTGTCTATCAGGCATATCCTACTTCTGTGTTTGCCTGAGGCACAGCCAAAGACATGGTGGTTTGCATCGAGGCCAGCTGGTTCGAAATTGGAAATGTGGTGTCCAACAAAGTGGGAAAGTCAAATGGCAGAAGGCACCCAGGTATTGCAGTTCCTGTGAACAGATCCCCTGTAGCTCAGGATGGCGTGGTGAAGACAGGTTAGCTCTCTCTGGTAAGGAGTGCAGCTGGATGTGACTTGGACAAATTACCCATTTACCATCTGACTAATGTGTGTTAGAATTAAAGCTGTGGCTGAAGATGGTGTGCTCTGGGGACATCACCTCCAGTCTCTGAGACTTCGTTTTCCATGTCTGTGCTCTGTGTTTTCACTGGCTGTGAGTCTGCTCTTTTTGGTGCCACTCTCTTCCCCACCCCTCTGCAGGAGCCAGCTCTTCATCTGCTTATCTGTCAGCTTAGCAGGGTGTGAAGGTACAATCCCTGGTGTCCTTTTGAGTTCGACCTGGTGTCTGTGTAATGCCTAGCCACTGGTGGCCCTCTGCAAATTCAACTTGCTGAGTGATTGTGAGGAACTTCATAGGTCATCGTGTCCAGTTCCCTACTGCTGAAGACTGTTGCTTTGTGCAGGTTGTGAGATTGTCTAGGAGTGAATTGATGGAACTAACTCTATGCTTTTTTCCCCCAGTGCTTCTGGAGCAGTTGGTCCAGAGATTGCTCTTTGAAAGGTTAGAAACCCTCCTCTGGCTTCCAGTCTCCAGTTTTCCAGGGCTGTTCTATTGTGTTTGTGCCACTGCAGAGTGTCATCTTGCAGATGAGAGATGACTTGCAATTTTTTTTTCCTTCCCTGGTACTCTGTAACTTTGTGTTCTGCCCAGATCGTGGCTCTTGATGCAGGTTTGTCCTGAGAAATGTGTTGAAAGCTGCCTTGTTCTTCCATTGCTTCCTTTTGGTAGAGTGGTTTTGCTGGACCTGTTTATTTAAGTGTTGTGCTTTTGAGTGTTTCAAGTGCAGGTGGAGTTCTGAGCTGCACAGTTTGTGAACATTAGCGAGCCCAGAAGAGTACTTTTTGCGCTACTGTCACTTCTGTTGTCTTTTTTTAATGTCTGTCCTTGCTCCTTGTGCCATCTCACCCCTTCTGTAGAGAGAGATGTTGGCAGAAGCAGTTGAATCAAGGTGAACCTGATAAAGCAACATATTAAAGAGCCAGTGCCTGGCTCTTACTCCTCGTGGCTCTTATTCATGTTTATCCCTAGCTGTGAATGTGCAATAACAACAGTTCTGTTCTGCACAGGCTGGCACAGCCTCAGACAGGAAGATCTGCTGTTTACCAATCAACACTCTGCTGTAAGTGAGAAAGGGGAAAGAAATGTTTTATTGCTGCTGGGGAGCCCGGAGTGTAGTTAAACCTTGCTGGAAAAAAAAAAAAAAAGAGGAAACTAAAAGCACATGTGTTACTCAAGATGCATTTTTCCTGGCAAGAGTCCCATGTGTGTGTATTCTTCCTGCAAAGCATCCCTGCTTATGCTGCTTCCCATTAAATCCATACCATATTGGTGGCAGGCAAATAAAAGCTTCCCCTTTTTCTAAGGCAACTGATCTCAGCAGGCCGTCTGTCGAGGTGATTTTTCAGCCTGGTGTGTTGTGGCTGGGGCAGCCTGTGAGCTGAGAAGGATGACATAACTCTGCTCCCAGGACTAGAAATTGGAGGAGGAAAAGGTCTGGAAATGAGATCTGCTGGTAAAGCTACCCAAGATTGGATGCCTTGGCTTGGCTTGTTTTGTTTCTTCCCCTTGTCTGTCATTCTGTGGCATTACTTCGAATGGGCTAATGAGAGGAAGCCTGCCAGCTCCTCCCCCTGTCCCCCATGCTTTTGTTAACATTGCACTCAAAAGTCAGCCACAATTGGCCCATAAACGGGAGGATACGAGCGGCTCGTTGCACTTCATTGAAGCAACGTTAATTGACTTAATAGAGCACCAGGGTTTTAGAGATCTGGTCGTGGTTTGCTTTTGGTTTTTAAAATGTGTGCGTTCAGACTCTCTGGCAGTGTCTTTGTTGCAAGAAAAAGGCTCTCCTGCTCTTCAGATGATAGAATCATAGAATGGGGGTTTGGGTTGGAAGGGACCTTAAAGATCATCTAGTTCAACCCCCCTGCTATGGGCAGGGACACCTCCTACTAGACCAGGTTGCTCAGTGCCTCATCCAGCCTGGCCTTAAACACCTCCAGGGAGGGGGCATCCACAACCTCTTTGGGCAACCTGTGGATTTTGGAGGGCATTCATATTTTGAAGAAACTTTCCTGTCTGCTGCTGCTTCTCTTTTTCTCCCTGTAGCCTATAATGAAGATGTTGGTTGCCCTTTCAGATCTGTCTAATCTCCTCTCAAAGTGACCGGGATAGATTTCCAGTAGCTCAGTGGATAATCTAGCACTGGTTCACGGCATCCTGCGCAAGGGAGAAGAGGAAACTTTGCTCTGAGTTTGACGCTGGTTGCTTTGTGGCTAAGCTGGCTCTGCATTAAATCTCCTTTTCCTATCAATCTTCTGATTCAGGCTTCGGACACCTATTCCTCTGCCTGCATTGCTTCTGAAGAGTCAAAGCTGGGTGTTAAATTCAGCTCAGCCCAACTCAGCTGCTGCATATTGAGCCCAGAACCAATTTCAAGGCAGCTGGAAGCAGGTAAAGATCCTCAAGCTTGCCTTTGCATGTTCATGTCTGTGGTCAGGAAGATGTGCTGCTCTTCTGGGCTTTGTTAAGGCAGAGCATGAAGTGTGAGGTCCTGCACTGTGCTGCTCTAGGTCTCCCAGGTTAAATTATCTTGTTACATCATTAACAGCCCATCTGGAAATCTGTTTCCAGGCAGCTGACTTTATCCAACTCTGTATGGGCAAACAGCACACCCATCTTGTTTCTCACTGTGATGTGGAATAAATCTCATTTGCAACTTCCAGTCCCCTACATTTCCTGCAAGGTGAGAACATCTGACTATACTCTGTCATCTCAGCTCACCTGCCCCATGCCAAACCTTTGGGTGGGTGAGTTTTTTCCTTTTCTCCCCATTTCCCTGCCCTCCATTTGCACTGCTTTTGTGCCACCTCTGATCCAGGGACCTTGTAAACCTGAAGATCCCTGAGAGGTGAGGAGGTACTTTCTGAGCTATGGGACTATGCTCGGGGTAGCATGAGGAGCTCTGAGGGCTGTAAAAGCCTCCCACGTCCCATTTGAGTGCACCAACCACTGGCCTGTCCTTCCTGTTATACCTGTGCCTCAGTCTGTCCTTGGAGGTACCTTCTCCCTGCCAGAAGCTTTGTGAGGAACTGGAACATGCTGACACCTGAATTTCCTGCCAAGACTGCAGCGCTCAAGCTGTGCTGTAGTGCTGATGAGGTGAAGACAGGAAGAAAGAGCAGGAAAACTTTTTGATTCTTCTTCTGGTTTCACTAGCTCTGTGCAAGGCACCTGTTCAGCATGGAGCATCCTGCTTTGTCTGGCTGCTTTAGCACGGGGTAATCATGGGAGCTCTTGTTGCACCTGAGGTGTAGAATCCTCCCTGGGTCAGTGCTTGGCATCTTAGATTTCAGTCTGTCCCGTGTCTGCCGGAGGTTCTTTTCTTGTTGCTTGTCTTTTTTCTTGTGGAAAAAGAGAGTTTGTTGACCCTATCTCCCCAGAGGTTATTTCTGTTACCAGAGTTACCTTAACCTAGTGAATACAAGTCATGCTCTGCTTTGTTTCTATAGCTGGCTTGCATGGCCTCAGGCACTGCCCCTCTGCCTTGTGGAGCTGAGACCCTGCTCTGTCACTTGTGCACACAAATGCTTGAGTCCCTTTTCCTGATGTGGTTGGCATGGCACATCATCAGGTCTCCAGTCTGCATCCATCTGTAGATATCTTGTGCCTGGCCTCCTATGGGGCTTTGTCACCCTCCTATCCTGATAAGTCTCCTGCCTGTACCTCACCCATGCCTGCTGACCCTGTGAGCATGTATCTCCTTTGGGGATAGGTGGAGAGATCACCTCCTATGCATGGTGGGAAGATTAGTAGAGGGCCATGTCTTCATGATATATGAAGTGACAGGCTGAGAGAGTTGGGGGCATTCAGCCTCAAGAAGAGAAGACTCTGAGGAGACCTTAGGTCACCTTCTAGTCCCTAAAGGGGCTCTAGGAAAGCTGGGGAGGGACTCTGGATCAGGAAGGGGAACCACCAAGTGTGGGGGAATCGTTTGGTAATGAAAGAGGTGAGGTTTAGATGCTGTGAGGGGGGTGAGCCCCTGTCTCAGGGCTGCCCAGCTCTGGAGGGGTTCAAGGCCAGGTTGGATGGGGCCTGGAGCAACCTGGGCTGGTGGGAGGTGTCCCTGCCTAGGGCAGGGGGTAGCACTGGGTGGGCTTTAAGGTCCCTTCTACCCCAAATCATTCTATGTAGCGATCTTTTCCAGCTTGATGCCCAAAGACAATGGCAGCTCCTTCAGCTGCTCTCATCTGCCTCTGAATTACTTTTTGTTTCAGATGTGTGTTCCATCCTGCAGTCCTCAGAGAGGAACTTGTACCTGACAGAGTTGTGGGGGGAGGCTGGATATCCAAAGCTCTTCAGAACCCCTTGATTTTCATTGCAAGCAGCAGACTGTACTGGCTAAGAGCAGAGAGTACTTCAGTGGCTATTGAGGGTGATACCAGCTTCCAGCCTGTCTCTGTCAGCCTCCAGGCAGGAGAGGTCACAAAGCAGAGGGAAGAGAAGGGCTGGGGCTTGCAGCTTCAATCCTGGAAGAATGACTCTTGCTGTGTGGCTTCCTCTGGGCACAGCTTTTGAGGGATATTTTTCCCCCAGGTACATGGTCTGCCTTCTCCTGGGCCAGCTGCTGGCCCAACATCTTGATTATGAGCTGTCTGGTGCGTGGGATGTCTGTGTTTTCATTTCAGGATCTTCCCTGGAGCAAGGGAGTAGCTCAGAGATGACTTTATAGGCTGAAGGAGTGTAGGGTTTAATGAAGTGACAGAGTCTTGTCCCTGAGTCTGGGAGGCTGAGAACTAAGTGAAGTAGGAAAACTCAGGAAGGAGCTGAGCTGCCTGATGCTGCATGGACAAATAAATGAAGAAAAAAAGCATAAGGGATATCCCATCCCAAGGAGCAGCCTTCTGGGACCAACTGGGGCCAGTCTGCTTCACTGGTTTCCTCAGTGAGCTGGAGCAGCTCCAGAGACCTCTGTCTCTTCCTCCCACAGCCTGCCAAAGGGAAGAGCTTGGGGAGGATCCTAGGAAAACCTGATCCTACAACTTCCTAGATGGCTTGAAACTCTTGGGCTAGTTGACTTTTTTGCCTTTTTTTTTTTTTCCTGTCTCTCTTCAGAGCCAGAAGGAAGGAAAAAGGGCTGGGCAGACTCAGATCCCCACCCTTGCTGCCCACTTTGCTTGGTGAGGTGTGACACAAGAGCTGGAGCCCAGAGGGTCAGGCTGGTGGTGGGGAATAGGGTTTATCTGGCAGCATCCAGATTGTCCCAGCAGGAGGAACCTCCATAGGAAGGCTTTGCTGTCCTAAACTCACTCTAAGTGCCTGCTGCTCAGGGTGCTGGGGGGGCAATTTGAGGAAGGGTCTGAATCACATCCCATAGTTCAGGGTCATGGTAAGAGGATTTGAGTGGCTCAGAGATGGGAAGATCAAATCTAGTTTGATTTTGGAAGTGATATTTTGGGAGCAGTTAAACAGTGTGGGTTGAAACCCAGTAATTATTGCAGCTGCAAGGAGTGAAAAAAAAAATAAATAAACCAACAAACCCAAAATCCAAACTCAGCATCTTGCTAAGGTGCTTTACTGCTAATTTCCATGAGTGAGATCCACCCTTCCCAAGACACTTGAATCTGTTTGCATTGTTGCTTCCTTTCCTGATGAGATAGATGGAAGCTGAAGTTTATTAATTAGGAGGAAAATCCTGCTCCCTTTTGCCAAGGCAGGAGAGCTGGTGGCAGTTCATTCCCCTTTTTGGCTTGAGCCTTCCCAGTTCCCCATCTCACTGCCTGGCTGGAGGAATTCCTGGAAAATAAGACTGGGTGTTTCCAGAAAGACTTAACCCCCCTCGTAGCCTTCTTTAACCCTTCCCTCATCCAGGGTATAGTTTTCATTCTCACCTTCTTGCAAGCTCCTCATGTGCTTAGCATTGGCCAAAGGCAATTTCTGGCAAGTGCCTACGTGTGCTTTCTATCCAGGTGGAATGCTGCCCCTCCTTCTGACTTCCAACTGCTCTGCCCTCTCCCCTCCTTGGGCCACAGTTACTCCCCCTAAATATTCATCTTTGCCTGCTCTCACCTGAGCTGTGTGGGGTGACCCTGAAGAAAAGGATTTACTGCTTTGCCTGGAGAAATCCGATTTCACGCAGCACTCGCAGCCCAGCCAGCCCACTTAGACCAGACAGTCCTGGAGATCTCTAGGACTTAGCTGAGTTATCCTCCACCTATTTATAGATCCTTTCCTCGTCCCTAGCTCCACCCACCCCTGGGGTTTTGCTGCACTGCTTTAAAACAAGGCTCCCGGTCTCTCCTCCCCGCGGAGCTTGCCCAGGAGGACACAGAGCAAGGCAGGAGCAGCGCTGGGAGCTGGGAAGCTGGGATGCAGGCACGCCCTTCGCCTCTCGTGGTGAGCTAAAACTGGCCTTTCTGTGTGGAGGAGGAAGAGGAAGCAAAGAATTCTGCTTTTGCAGCTTGAGAGTCGACTGAGGAAATGGTCTTGAGCCAGCCCGTGGAATTGCTCTTGTTCAGCTCTGCTTGAGGGGGGAAAAAAGTGATGAACTGCCTGAGTTTCCTGCCTTCTGCTGGGCTCAGTGCAGGGCTGTGTTTCTACCCAGCTCACCTTCCTTTATTTACTTTCTCAGATTAGAACCCAAGTCTTGAGATGCGAGATGGTGTTTGCTCTTCTAGCAGGACTTGTAGCTGCATTTCCCTTCCCTGGCCCCAATGCTTGCTATGGGATAGAAAAGACAGACACCATCAGTGTGGGACAGCTGATGTCTCCAGTTAGACTTCAGCTAGCCATACTTGGGAATTCTCTTCCCCTCACATTTGATGGCTCACATTTAACTAGAAAGTTAGATTAATTACAAATTAACTGCTCAAATGGCAGGAAATGAGAGGAAAGCAACAGGGATCCATTTTGGCTGGATCGGCAGAACTCGGTGAAGTCTTGTTGTGGGGCAGGTAGTGGGAAGCCAAGTGTGGAGATGTGTTGGCTGATGCAGAGCAGCTTGACAAACCAATTAAAAGCAGGAAATCGATGTGTTCTTGGGCTTATTTTTATTTTGCCAGTCTAGGATTTTGCAGAGAAGAGACCGTGCCAGGACAGTCAGCGCTCTCCAGCTAATGGCCTAATGCCGACACATCCCTCTATTAAGCTCATAGCAAAACTGCACCTGCTCCTCAAGCAGCCATGTTTGAGAGTCTGTCATCTGTTGAAGCCTTTCTTGATCCCTCACAGCAATTCAGGGATTGAAAAATTGTATTTTAGGAGTCTTTGTTTCAGCCCTTTTGCTGCACAAAGTAGTTTCTTCTCAGAGGTCGCCTTGCAGCTCACTCATTTCTAAATCCTAGTGGGTAATTGAATAAGCTCAGCTGAGATAGTTTTTTCTTCCTCCTTTCTTCTTTGCTCTCTTAAATGTTTCCTCAGTCATTTATCCTGATGCAGATTGCCCTGCCTTATTCCTTTAAGGAGAGACATTTGTAGCTTTAAACTTTTTTGAATACCAGAGGATGAAAAACTTTCTGTGGCTTAACTGGGAGGATGCCCTAAGGATAAATTAGAAAAAAAAAGGATAGGAAGGAGAGAGGGAGAAAAGGAAGAACGGTTCAAGTCTCAAACCTGCTTCTGTAGGGAGGGAGATGCTCAACATCAGCTAAAAGTTGGTGGGAGCTGAAAGAAAGTGTGTCATTGTGTTGTCCTTGTGCAGGATCCCAGTCTGTTTTCAGCCTTACTGTGGTAGTGGGGAATGGAGGGGAAAAAAGCAGATTTATTTTTCAGGCACAAGAAATAAAGTCTCCTTGCTGTGTACAAGCCGTGAAATTGCACTCCTCAGCCAAGAGAAGTGAAAACCTGGTGTGCCAGTCAGAGCCTGGAGCTTTCCCAGTCAATAGCCTTTTTGTGTGCATGATGCCCAATGGCTGCTGCCTTGGCCTCTGAGACTTTCTTGTCCCCTTTACTGCTGCTTTGTCCTGGTAGTGAGGGCTTTCTGCTGGACTCTGCTGGGCTTTACCCTACTGTCCTGAGCCTGGGAACTTAACTGGGGAGAGCGTCTTCTGCAATAGCTGATCTTCAGGGAGCAGAAGCTGCATTCAGTGAAGCCGCCCTTCCCATCCCACTGAGCACTGGGATGGGAATCCCAGGCAGAGCATGCATTAGTAGGCTTCTAAAAGGGGAAGGTTTTTGCTTAAATCATACCTTATCTCTCCCTCTTTTTCTTTCCTTTTTTTTTTTTTTTTTACCCCTGAACTTTATTTGTTTTGGTTTTTTTAACTCTTGATCAGAACCGACCTTGCTTTCTTCAGTGTATTGGGATCTTTACAGCAGCCCATGCCACGGCGCCTTGTTCCTTCCACCCCAACTGCCTGTGCCACTGGCTTGGACCTAACCTAGGATAAATCTCAGCGTGGCCAGGGCTCGGGGGGAACCATGGGGAGCTCTGCCTCATCGCTGGCCGCGGAGACGGAGTCGGACCATGGCTTCAGTAGTGCACCCTACCCAGGGCACCCAGCCGTGAGCTGGTATAGGAGTAGTCACGGTGGCCCCGTTTGGGAAAGTGCCCTTATAACGCGGCAGCATCAGCATTTACAGCACCGGGTGCGAAGGTAAGGAGGAGGGAAAGTCGCCTGCTCTTGCCTGCTTCACCTCTCAGCTTGAATCCGGGACCATGCCTTTGGGAAATAAGTTTCCTCCTTTCATTCAGAGCCTTGATTCGCTTCCTGAAAACTAGAGACATCTCCACCCATTTGCATGGTGCCCAGCTATGTCTTTTTGGGCAGGGCTGCTGATGTCTCCTGCAGAATGGACTGCAGGACTCAGTCCAGCTTGTCCTCACACACTTAAATTGTGAAGGTGGCTGCCTGGGGATGGAATCTCAGGTCCTTTAATGGGTTTGCCATGTCCTTCTGGCTCCTCTTCTTTGCCACCTCCCTACCACACCATAAGTGTTTGTCAGCCTAAACCCCAACAGTGTCACACACAGAGGATTTGGATTCTGGGTTGTGTGGCAATAAGCAGGAAGAGTTTCTGTTCTCAAAAAAGCAACAAAAGCTGGTTTAATGCAAAAGCTCTGAAATACTTTTCAATACCAGCTCGAGGGGAAGGAAACACACCAAAACAGAGTTACTTTGAAAAAGCCAAGTGTTTCCAACCCCTTTGTTCCTATCCCTCCTTGATAAAATCAGCCCTTCAAATATATCTCTGAGGCTTTGCCTCTGCCCCTTCCCCATCAACCACTTGCAGTGAGGAATTTTACTCCATGTTGGAGGTCTGGTGTCCCGTGTTCAGTCTCTGACAGGCTGAGAGGTGTGTCAAAAGCATTTAAAAACCCTCTGCCTGCAGGGCTTGGCTAAAAGGCTGTAGTGTTTTGTGCTTATAATATATAAGCTTTTGCCTAAACACCTGCTTTGTGTAGATCCCAGCCTGGTTTGGTGTTTGTACTTGCTTGAGTCTGTTGGGAGTCACCAGTCTTTTAGGAATAGCTGCTTGCTTCTGAGCACCCTCAAGCTGTCATGGCATTCCACTGGAGGCATTGGCTGTTGATGGTCCTGTGGTGTCTGTTGTGTAGTTCTCCTTTCTGCTGCTGCTGCACACCCCAGTGAAGCTGCATCACGGTGGCTGCTGCATGGTTCTGGGAGATTCCCTGGTGGACAATGTCCTGCTTTGCTCTTCTGTAGCCCTGTCTTGAGTTTCCTTGTTGAGCTGGGAATGGTAGTGAAATCAATTAGCTGTTGTCTTTGCTCTCAGCCATGGATTTGTGTTGGTAGCAACTCTCAAGAGGTCTTTCAAAAGGTTGGTTTGTGCAGTTCCCACCGTCTGTTGCCATGTGTGTGTCAACTGTCATGTCTGGGCTGTTGTTCTGGTTGGTGATCAATGCTGGGTGGGTTTGGCCCCTCTTGCTTAGAGAATCTTGCCAACAGAGCTGGGTCCTTCCTGCAGAATTTATAGAATCATAGAATAGTTTGGATTGGAAGGGACCTTAAAGATCATCTAGTTTCAACTCCTGCCATAGGCAGGGACACCTCCCACTGCTGGTTTTGCTTCTCTTGCCTTGAAGAGCTGGGGAGGTTGTGGATGGCTCTTGGCATGAAATGAAGACCCCTCCTTTGGCCACGCACAGCCAGCAATGAGCTCATGGAGCTTCCAGGGCAAAGCTGGTGTTGAAAGGGTTGTACCTCTGTAGAATCACAGTATGTCAGGGGTTGGAAGGGACCTCAAGAGATTATCTAGTCTGGAGCAGGATCAGGTCCAGCTGCGACCACTCAGGATTTCAAGTCTGTAGCTTGGAGGAAGCTTTAGAAACTAAGAGAAATCTTGCCACGTGGAAATAAGTTTCCTGAGCAACCAGCTTTGGCAGTGAGCGGATGTTGGGGCAAGAACAGGAACTACCGGTCTCAGTGTAGATAAAGCTGGTGTCCTGTTAGGCTGGGAGTGGTTTTTCTGATAATTATATATTTCCCCTGCTGAAGGAAGAAGAGAACTCATCCCAGCTAGGTGCTACATAGTTCCTGGAGACAGGAAAATCACTGGCGGTGATTCACTGAGTGGTGAATTGTGTGGGAAGAACTTGCTTTAGGCAATGATTATGGAAGCAGGTTCAAAAGACCTGCTGACAACCAGGCTGTCAGGCAGCAAAGTTCCCACTGTTCCCATGGCAAGATGGGGGAAACAACAGGGTGAAGAAGCAGGGAGTGATTGATTAGTTTCCAAAGATCCACAGATAAATATATTCCTTAAGAAAGTCAATCAAATCTCAGGGTAGGTAGCCCTGGCTCTGAGTATACTTGTCCTTTTAGCAGGAAGGAAGTAGAGTAGCAGGGAGTCAATTTGGGGCTGGCCAGGAGTCCTGGGATAGACTTTGCTTTTCCTGCTGATTTCCTGTCCCTGCCTGTGGCCGCCTTTGGAGCTGATAATACTTTGGCTGCTCTGGAGTGACACAGAGCCAAGCCTTCTCCAGTCTGTCTCATGCCTCGGGGATAAATGCAGACTCTACTTGGCAGGAAAACAGGGATGCAAGCATTTCACCAGTGACTTTGGGCTGTAATTGGTGGGGGAATCTGGGGAGGCTTCCTTCAGTGGTGGGATGGAAATAATCTTTACTGTTTGGCTTTTGAGATTCCAGAAGCTGAGAGGAGGCTGTGTTGTCTCATGGTACCTGGGTGAGGCAGTGGTCTGCAGCTCCCTGGTTGCTGAAGATGGAGGGAGAATAAAAAGGGCCTTAATGGTAGAAACAGTAGACTGGTGACATCCAGATTGGAGTCCGTGGATTTTTCTAGGCCCTGGTCTCCTTCTAGCTCTTGTTGCTTTTCTCTGGCATTATCAGGTATTGGTTGCTTCAAAAGTTACATGCTGGATTTCTTGGACTGGTAACTTAATACAGTTTGACACCAGTGGCTCTGGGCTCGGGTCTCTCTCTGATGTGGTTCAGAACTGGGGAAGGGGAAGACACACAGAGCTGCTGTCTCTTTGCCTGCTGATGCTGGCTGTGGCACTGAAAGGCTGCCTTGATCCCATCTTGGCTGGAGGCTGGTGCTTGTGTGGGGAGATGATGGAGGGAAGCATTGCCTGACAAACCCTCTGTAGGCCTTTGTTCCCTTGTCTGAAACAGCCTCCCCCCAGCAAACAGAAGGGCAGATTTTCAGGGGACACAGATCAGGACAATGAGCTGGGATTTGATTGTGTTTGTGTTTGGTGAGCTGGGGCTGCATCTATCCATCCCTGCCCAGGGAACCACAGCTCTCCTGCCTGGCTGTGCCTTATCTCAGCTGCTCTTCTCAACAAACTGCCCTGGGATGTTAAGTGCCTTCCCATCCTTCTCACCCTGCCAAACCTGCCACTCCACCTGCTGCTGGTGAAGCACCAGTACCGTGGTCAGCAGCCGTGGTCGGCAGCCCATTGGTCTCACAGCATCACTGAATCCCTGTGAGGGGTAGGTGCTGAAGGTCACCTTGAGGAGGTGTGAAGAACTGATCTGGAGAGAAAGAAGCTGCTTCTGCATTCCAGATGGCATTTATGAGGCTGCAGCAGGACATTTCAAACTAGAAGGAAAGTTGAAGTGTGAATGCAGTCCTGCAGCCATTCTGGCTGATGGTGGAACGGTATGCAGGAGAGTCAGGGCAGTGCATGGGCTGAGGAGGAATGTTTGGACCATGGATTCTTGAAGGCTGACAAGTTGGCAGCTTGCTGAGACCCACAGGGGGGACTCATCTGCCTTTGTCCAGAGCAGCACAGAGCTTGACTGGCTCCAGATGCATAAGGTCTGGCCCCACTACTCCTGATGCTCCTGTTGTACCACATATTGGGGCTGGTGGTTACATAGAGATGGATCCATAGAGAGCACTCTCACATTTCCCAGTATCACAGAATGTCTGGGGTTGGAAGGGCCTTCTGGAGTCCATTCTCCTGCTGCTGTGATGTCTGTCTGCAAGCAGGGACAGTTCTGGAAACACTTGGTGCTTCTGAAATGCAGCAGAGATTTTTTCTGCAGGAGCTGCAGGATTGGAGCTGCTGGCCCAGAATGGACCCGTCACTGACACTGCTGGTTTTTTTCCCATGTGGTGACAGGCACTGGGCCCATCATTGCTTTACACCCTACTCTTGGCAACTCTTGGCACTCTTGGCTGTTTTCTTTAAGTTGCCTTTTCCTAGAGCAAATATTTAGATGCTTTGTGTCCTTTGGATATGCTGGGGTGGGCACTGCAGCGCCTGGCTCTGCTGGTCCCTGTGCTGGAGGGACTGGTGACGTGGTGAGGAGGGCACAGCAGCTGACAGTCCTCATCCATCTTGTGCAGCGTCTCAGTAAGCTGCAGAGAGGGCATGCACGCTCTTCGTCTCTTTGCTGTCCCATCTCTGTAGGTTGACAGTGATGTCCTTTTGATTGTGCTTGAGGAGCACGATTGTTGAGGTGACCCAAGAGCTGCCTGGGACTTGAAGAAGGTCAGGAGCCTTAATTGAGAGCTGGAGCTGCCCTCCTTGGGAGGAAGGGCTATGTTCTGCTGCAGGGAAGGGACTCTGGGCTTTCAGAGGAGCCCCGGGATGGATTGCTGTAATGGCAGGATGCTCCTGTTACAGAGAGGCACGTGAGGGTTAGTTGCATGTGCTCAAGCCAGGAGCATCTTCTAAATTTCAGATGTCAAAGAGCTAACTGAAGAATGTGTCATCTTTACAAGGCAATAAACAGTACTGCAGTCTGAATTACCCAGTCTGGAGGCCTCCAGGGTACTGTAGAACTCGGAGGGACTTCCCTAGTAATTACAGCCTAACTAACTGCTGGAGGAGGCAGCCAGATGTCTTCCTGCCTCAGTTAAGGTAGCAGTAGCTCTGGAGCATGGGACATGAGCAGAAGGAGCAGGTTGAGGTGCTGGAGGGCATTGTGGCTCAGCACAGCATTGGTCTGTTCTGCTCATGGCCTTTCCAGCCCCATGGAACCCACCCAATTCTCCAAGAAGCTGCAGAAATCACATATCCACTGTTTTCAAGGTGAGCCTAAGTGTGAGTCCTGCTTGATGGACTGACTATTGGCTGAATGTGAGCCACAAGTGTACCCAGGTGGCCGAGAAGGCCAACAGAATCCTGGCTTGTGTCAGGAGCAGTGTGGTGAGGAGGACTGAGATAGTGACTGTCCACCTGCACTGGGCACTGATAAGAATCATAGAACTTCGTGAGATTGGCAGAGGCCCACCTCTCAAGCCTGTCAAGTGCTGGGTCCAGTTTTGGGCTCTAGCACTGCTGAATTGGATCCAGAAAAAGACAATAGAGCTAGTGAGGGGTCTGGAGCAAGAGTCTTGTGGGGAATGGGTGAGGGAGCTAAGGGGAGACCACCTTGCTCTAGCTCCCTGAAAGGAGAGTGGAGCCTGGGGGGATCAGGCTCTTCTCCCAAGGATCAGGCCATGGGACAAGAGGAAATGGCTTCAAGTTGCACCAGGGGAGGGTTAGGATGGATATTAGGAAAAATGTTTACCCTGAAATGAATGTGGCAAGAGGAAGCATTCATGGCCAAACCACAGTAAGATCAGCCTGTTTTATCCCTCTGAACTTCTTAGATAGCACAAGAAACAGAAGTAAGTGACCTTTATAGGTCAAATCCATTGCTGTTGGTGAGACTCGGTCTGTGCAGTGGATCCCACCTTTGATGTCTCCCCTGCAAGAAGGAGGTGGGCTTGATTGCTGGCTGGGGCACCATGAGAAGGTCCTTCAGTAGTAGGGCTTGAGAGCTCCCCCACGCCTGTGCTGGATGGATATTTTGGCCTCTCATTCAATTACTGTGTTGCTTTCCATCATGAGATGTGAATCTTTGATGGCTTTTAGTGTACAGAAGGCCACAGTCTCCTTGGATATAATTGGGTGTTTCCTCCATGGTGGCAGCAGTAGTGGACAGAGCAGCTGACTCAGGCTGGGGTGACGTCAAGAGGAAGCTGTTCTGTTCAAGTTCAATACAGAGGTCTTTGCTTTTGATTTTCTGAAGGTCATGTATCAGCTTCCAGCCCTGCGTAGCAGAGCCAGGATTCCCCGAGAGCTGTAAGGAGTGATGACCTTTCCTTGCCTTCTCCTCAGTGGGGGGCTCAGTGGGGACATCCCACAGCTCTTCATGCTCGCAGGGATCCCAATCCATGACTTCAGCCTTTTTTCTGCAGATCTGCTGTGCAGAGCTGGAAAGCTCCTGGAGGGACAGGAGGTAATTTAGCTCACCTTGGCAGGCAGGATTGGTGTTTAACCAGTGATGGAATGAGTAGGTAGAAGGCAGGGGATGACATTTAGGGTGAGGGTGACCCTTCTCACGTTCCCTTGTGGCTGTAGTGTGGAAGCTTTGGGAGCAGACACCAGCCTGCAGATGCCCTGGACCTTCTGTGCCATTCGCTGCCTGCCGAGATGGACAGATTTCTGTTAACCCCACCCTGTGTAGGGTTTCTGTTAACCCTTGCAGGAGGTGAGCCCAGGCATTAACATGGCAGGGACTGAAGGCTGGAGCACAGCACAGCTGAAATGCTGGGAGGTTTATTCAATAGGGATGGGAGAGTTGGGAGCCAACAGCTTTGGATTTTGCTCCTGATCCATTTCCCATCCCATTTCTTTTGTTCTTTCTTTTTCTTCCCACATCACTCTTCCAATTTTATTTTAACCATACTACAAATTGCAGCATAAATCTTAGCTGAGCAGCAATTCGGGTTGGCAGCCACCTGTAAATCTCCTCTTTCAGCCTCCCCATGTGTGAGGGAAGTTGCTCTAGGAGGAATCTGGCAGCCAGGCAGGAGCTGGAAGCCAAGGAGGAGACAGCATTCACTGGAGACCAAATGGACATTGGGGTTATGTTGTTCCCAGAGGAGGTTTCTTTCTTGGTAATCCAGACACCCAGCATCCCAGAGCCTTCTTGTTGCAGGTCACGTACTGTTAAGAGCTTCCTGTCCTCCTTAGTTGTGAATATTACACAGCCAACTTGAACTTTACTAACAAGCTTTAGGTGTGAATACCAACATCCCACCTCCCACTAGATGAGGTTGCTCAATGCCTCATCCAGCCTGGCCTTAAACACCTCCAGAGAGGGGGCATCCACACCCTCTCTGGGCAACCAGAGGGTAGTGTTTCACTACCCTCACTGGAAAGAACTTTTCTTACATCTAGCGTGAATCTTCCCTCTTCCAATTTCCATCCATTATTTCTAGTCCTAACATCACATATCCTATTAAAAAGTCCTACCCCTGCCTTTCTGTAGCCCCCTTCAGGTATTGATAAGTTACTCTGGGGTCCCCCCTGAGCCTTCTCTTCACCAGGCTGAACAACCCCAACTCCTTCAGCCTGTCTTCATAAGGCAGTTTTTCCAGCCCTTTGATCATCTTCGTGGCCCTCCTCTGGTCTTTTTTTGAACTCCTTTTGAAGCTGAAGGGTTGAGACATGAGCCCTCTGGGCGAGGGGTACACCCAGAGGTGCTATGGTGTGCATCTGGGTGCCACATTGAGCCCTGCTGCTGGCTGGACTGTCAGTGATGGCCAGCGAGCACACACTGTGCTTGCCTGCCACCAGGATCCCAGCTGGGTGGGCAGATACCTTTTGCAGCCTGGTTCTTCTGCGTTGATGCTCATGTCCCTGCGGGAGTGATGCATATATCACCCGACTGCTGGTGCCCTCCCCTCTCTGGTGTGAGCCTCCCTGTGCTACACCAGCTTTGACAGAAAGGGCCAACCCTGCCGCAGGCTCTCACCGTTTGTCAGAATAAATCACTTCTCCCTCCTATTGCAGGGCGGAGATGCTGGGTCATTTGTCCCAAGTCTCAACAGCACCTGGGGCAGCTTCAACCCAACCTTGTTCTTCTCCATTCCCCAGCCTGCCAGGAGAGCAGAACCTGGTGGCTGCAGCACTGGAGCAGACAGCCCAGACCCACAGCTGATGCAGCAACTTATTTAGTGCAGTCTTGCATTCATCAGCTCAACCTGACATAACCTGGGAGTGGAGCTGGAGAAGGTGCGGATGATCCAGGAGTGGGAAAGGCTGGAGCTGTCAGTGAGGTTGGTGGGATTTA
Organism: Turnix velox; assembly: GCA_013400935.1. Taxonomy (NCBI): domain Eukaryota; kingdom Metazoa; phylum Chordata; class Aves; order Charadriiformes; family Turnicidae; genus Turnix; species Turnix velox. Next base: position 24,037 of record VZTY01003290.1, read on the forward strand.
TTGCTGTTTAAAGCCTCTATTGTCCATGTGATCCCTGGCACCCCAACAGACCACACCAACCCTTGTCCACTCTTCTCCCCAGGTGGGTAAAGTCTGTTGGGACATGGCTGCAGCACAGCAGGCTACACCTAGCCTTCAGGCATCTTTTTTCCAGGAATTTGAATGCACTTGAAAGTTGTGTGTGGAGCCAGGGACTAAGTGGAAAGAATGAATGTGTGCTTGCGTGTGCCAACTCCAACCTCTGGCTCATCTCAGACATTGCCCTGAGACATCTTTCTCATTGAGATCCTCCTCTGTGTTCTCTGGAGGGGATTCAGATATGATTTCTGTAGTAGAAGAGAGGATGCTCGAGCTGGAACTCAGCCATCTGGTCACCAGGGGAGAGCTTAAGCTCACTGAGAGAAAAGAGAGCTTGGTCGTTGGTAGTGCTGGCTCTGGGAGGAACCTAGATCCTGGCCTTTCCCCTCCCTGCCAGGTGTCATTTGTAGTGTGGTGTGGTGGCTTGGTCATGGGATCACCATGGGATTGGCTATGGCATGGCCCACTTGGATCAGCTCCAGGGATATTGGGAATTGCCAGCAGAGTTTATCTCTCTTCCTCTGTCCCTTGGCAATCTTTCTGGCTTTCTGCAGATCAGTGCAGAGCTCACTGGCTGTGTTATTAAGCGTGAGCTGCTTTCCTCAGGCACAGGACTGGCTTAGCTTTTCATTAAGATTGATTAATCACCCTGAGGAGAGCCTGACAGCCACTGCCTATAGACTGCAGCTCCCTGCTGCCTTCCACCTTGCCAGTGGGTCCAAGGTCCTGCCTGGGATGCCCTGAGCATGGCTGGCAGCTATGGGGGGGCACTGCATGGTCTGAGACAGTGAGATGGTGCCACTGCAGAGCTTGGCAGCATGGGCATGGGCCCTAAGATGTTTCCTCTTTTGTGGGAAGAACCCCTGAAGTAGCTGGATGATGGCCTGGTTAAAGCAGAGCTCCTGGCCTCTTCCTGTTCTCCTTAGCCTCAAAGCTCAGTGAAAGACAAGTCTTTCATTTTCCCTCTAGCCCAGATGGTACCATGCTCCTGATGACTGTTGGGTTTTTTCCTAATTATACCTTGGAGCTGTGACTTGATTAATTTTTTTAAAGGGAGAATTTAGGGAAGATGGTTGTTTCTTATGCAAATAGTAGCCTGTCCCCTTCCAGCTGGTTATGGGTGGGCTGAGAACTGGTGAGATGGAGGGAAGGGTTCTCCCACCTCATTCCTCAGGGCCATGCCTGCACAGTGATAGCTCCCACAGCCCCATAACCCCTTCAGGGTCACACAAAGGGGTAGACAGTCCCCTTCAGGCTTGGATGGCCTCCTCCAACAGCAGCACTTTGCCTTTCAGGCCTCCAAGGCAGCAGATAGCTTTGAATTTCCTTTTCATCCTGATAAGAAAAGGTTAAATTTACTCTCTGAAAGTACAGAGCAGTGTTTTGGAGCTGAGCTGGTGGCACTGGCAGTGGGCATGAACTGGGGTTGTGCCCTGAGCATCACTTGTGGTTCCTCAGTCCTGTCCCATGCCATGCTGTCTGGATAAGGATAAGATCTGTGGGATGTGCTATCTCAGGCTGTGGGATCAGTTTCAGTGGAGTCTGGATCTGCCTGATTTAAGGGCTTGTGAATTGGGCAGCTCTGGTTTATTGGGAAATGTTCTGGGACACTGCTTAGGCTAAAGAGGGAGAATAATTATAAAAAAACACAAGTTCACTGGACCAATCTTTGAACAGGTTTTCTAAAGAACAAATCTGGTGTTCTCTGAGTGCCTTCTTGCTCCAAGTGGGCAAGAAGCTGAAGCTACAAATATCCAACTCAAACGTGGGTCCATCAGACTTCTAGTGTTCAGGCCTTTCTAGTCTGGTTTTCTTTTGTGTTTTTAACAAAACCAATTAAATTCTGGTATTCAAGTGTTGGATTTGATAGAGGATTTGTGGGCCTTTTTTCCCCTGAAAGAGCAGCTTTTATGGGAGCTGTAGGCACATGTAAGGCACTTCAAAATGTTTGAACAGAACCGGGGGATCTACTCTGTGTTTTCTGTGCCTAAGTTGCACCGATTTCATGCAACTGTGAGGAGAAACTTCTCAGACTGGTGTGCCTCCTTTCTGGATTTGCTCTCCAGCAGTTTCAACTATCCAGGGTATGTGGATTTTCGTGGAAGTAAGGCAGGATCTGGATTGAGATCATTCAGTTCATCACCACCTAGAGCCAAATCAATGTTATCAAACCTGTTTAAGCATATACAGAGGATGGTGCTGGCTTGATTTAATGACACCTATTTCCCTCACCTTGTATAATACTGGAGTGCAACTGGAGCTTGATATTCTTTACTCTTAATTTCCCCAGAGACCTACAAGGCCGGGGAAATTGGGTATGGAAAGGGTGAGTTGAGCTCAGGAGTGTTGGTGCCAGCAGCACTGGGGCCAATTTGGTGTCTTTGAAGCAAGCTGTGATTGCAGGTACTGAGATTTCCCCTGTTGCTGGCATGCAGAGAGGCAAGATGAAATTATTAATCATAACAACAGGCTGGAACTGATCTTAATGAGAAGCTGAGAGGAACTGAGGCGGCACTGGTGGTGGTCCCCAAGCCTGGGGCTCCAGAGGGACATTCCCAAGCTCTCCTGCCTGCCTCTCAGGATGGTTCTGTGTCGCTGAGTGCTGGTGGAGCACATTCCCCATCCTGAGTTTTGAGGAGATCCCATTGCCATTGGTCATCTTGTCTGGGTCCTGCATCCACAAGCCCTTGGAGTGGTTCAGGAGGTGGTTCTTTAGGGTGAGACACCTGGGCCCTCATCAAAAGCTGGTGAACCCAGAGCTTGTGAAAGCAAAGCAAGAGGTTGGACTGCACAGGCCTCCTTGAAGTACTTGCTCTGCCCTTTACTTTTGTATCCCCAGGGATTCTTACTGTTGCCCTGGCAGAGATTTGGATGACCTGTTCGTTAGCCTTTGAGGACAATATTGTCTTGGTGTGCCTGTACTGCTTAGCACTTTGCTGGCCAAACTGGTTTCTTGCTGAAAGCCAACATCTTACAATACTGATGCGATTAAGATATATTAAAGGCTAATGATGCTCCTCCCGCTTTCCTCACAAGGCAAGCCTTCCGGATTCTGATTCAGCTTTGATGATTTGGCATGAAGAACCATACAAGTTTCTTATCTCCAGTCCATCAGTTGAGGGTAATTGCTGCTTGTACATCCATAGCCTTGGAGGAAAGCTGGTGTGAGGCATCCTCCTTCCAGACCTGTGTCACTTGATGTTCCTGCAGCAGTACTGGGCCTGTGACTCCAGTGACTACAGATTCAGATGGTTAGAACCCTTCAAGGACTCTGCTCTTCCTCTTTTTTCCTGAGCCAAATCCAGCCAGGGGTTTTAGTTGTGAAGAGGACTCTCCAACTGATGATGGTTTTCTCAACTCGCTTCTTTCACCAAACCTGGTTTTGGGTGCTTGTTACAAGAGCTTTCAGGGTGCTCCCACCCTGGCTGTGCCTCTGCTCTTCTCCAGTTTCCCACCTCACAGATTCTCTGGGGCTTCTTCATAGCTGGTGAAGTGTAGAGGAGCATGTTCTCTGTCTCACTTGCACCCTTTTCCAGCAGTGGTGCTTCCAGAGCCTTGCTTTGGAAGTCCCTTCCTTCTTCCCTGTCTTACAGCAGGATGTCCCCTCATACCCTTAGTATTTCTCTGTCCTGAGGCAGGTGAGTCCTGTTTTCCCTGGACTGCAGGGAAAGCTGCAATTTGGGACCAAGTTCTGTGTTTTTTTATTGGTTGCAAAGTTCTGCAAGCACATGATTCTCTCACTGGCTGGTGGAGCACATCTGAGCTGGCAGAGAACATCAGGAGCTGGGTTCAGGCTGGGAAAACAGAAGCTAAATAGAAACTGTTCAAGAGCCCTCTTGCAATGGGACCAAGAAATTGTAGTAGAAGAAATTGTAGTAGCCAGAGTGCTTTTGCACACAGGTGGAGAGGTCCAGCAGAGACCCCTGCTCTGTGGGCAGGTTTATGCCAATGCTGTGGGCCTGCCCAGCACTGCCTGACTTGGGTGCTTTGATTAGAGCCTCAAGCAAAGCATGGATGGGCACAGGGGAGGTTTGCTTTGCTATCTCTGCCCTTGCTCAATAATCATCTCTGCTGGTGCAAATCAGGAGAAGAGAGAAAAGGGATGGGACCCATCTGCTGCTTGGGTTCTGCCTGTGCTTCTCTGAAATTGGATGAATGTCACTTGGACTGAAGCCCATGGGTATTTTTCTTGTTTCACCTTGGTGGAGTGGGAAAGGCAGGATTTTGAAGCACTTAAGCAACCTGCCCCATTTGAGTGATGCTTGCACAGGGCCCGAGACACTTCTGGAGCCCTCAGTTTGCAGGAGTGTGCATTGGAGGCTGTTTTTCTCCTATAGAAATCCATACAAAGTGGTAAGTCCTTCATGGCAGTGTTCCTGTGCTGCCTTGGCCAGTGTGTGCCACAGCTCTCCCCTGGGCCAGCCCTCATCTGTCTCTGCATGGGTGAGTCAACTCAGTCCACAGCATCTCCTTCATGCCATGGGGACCACCATCCCACCCCACATGTCCTAATAGCTCAGAGTAATGCCTTGGGATTCTTCACTCTTGCCCAGGCATGGATGTCTCCTACAGACTGGGTAGGTCTGCATGGCAGATGGCTTGGCCATCCCTCTGAGCTGGGAGCACGTTGAAAGAAGGAGTTAAATGAAGAACAGCCGGATGGGGAGGAGAGGGAGGGAGGCAATTTGCTGTTCAGAGACAATCCAGGCAGGATTTTGTTTGGGATTTTTTCATTTTCTTCTGCAAAGAAGTGTTTTTTCTTCTATTTGTCAAACAAAAGGATTTTGGTGGAATGTGTTCTGTTTCTCAGGGTTTGGGCTCTGCTGACTACAACCATTGATCTTTGTGTATTTGTTTTTTTTACAGCAGGAGAGGACTGAAGCTGTAAGTTTTGAGGCTTTAACTGTTCTAAGAGAGATTTATTTAGAGAAACAGCCTGATTTTGTTGCCACCTGAGATTGACACTGCTGATAAAATCCTGCTGCTGGTGTGAGCTCTGCAGTGGAGCCCTGGGATCTTACCCTCCAGCATTCAGGTTGTGTCCTTTACTCCATCAGTCCAAAGTGCTTCTCCCCAGGGCTGGCTGCCATCTCTTGCCCTGGCACTGGGCTATATATCACCCAGGCTTGACAAAGCACCAGCAAAATGCAGATTTTTTGGGCAATTCCCAGTCTCACACCCTGGCCTGTTCCTTCCTGTCTTGCTTTGCTCTGATGAGGTTCCAGGAAAGCCTTTGTCCCAGATGACACCCAGAGATGGTGGAGACTCTGCTGTGTAGGAGCCCAGGCTCTGTAGCAATAGGACACATAAGCTCAGAACAGTTTGATGCTGGGAGAGGGGATGTTTAGATGAGATCTGAGGGAGAAATCCTTTGCTGTCAGAGGGGTGAGCCCTAGCCCAGGCTGCCCAGAGAAGCTGTGACTGCTCCATCCCTGGAGGGGTTCAAGACCAGGTTGAACAGGGCTTAGAGCAACCTGGGAGGTGTCCCTGCCCAGGGCAGAGGGTGGCACTGAGTGGGCTTTAAGGTCCTTTTCAACCCAAACCATTCTATCCCTGATGCCAGCCCAACTAGCTGCTAAGAGCTTGTGTCATCTTGCATCCTGTAAAGTGTCCCCTTCACAGGAAAAGCCCATATGTTGATGGATGACATTGCCATGTCACTGTGGAGTGACTCTTTTTGGGAGGAGCTGCTCTCCTGCCCGGGTGACAGGCAATGTTTATCTCAGCTACGTTTTTCAGGACTGCAGAGCACATGTGGTGTCATACAGCAGATGGGCCTGCTGAAGAGCTGGTGGAAACGACTGTATTTTCTTACGCAGGCATGTCGCCTGCTGGGAAAGGAGCCAGACAGGCTTTGGAGGAGAAGAACAGAGCTTGGACAGGCTGCAGTTGAGATCCTCCTTCAGCCAGTTCATTTTGGAGAGATGTGGGCCAGAAGCAGGGCTTGTACTATGTAAGGATGGACCAAGGGCCAGCATTCAGCCTGGTCCCTTTCAATTATGTGCCCTCTGTGATCTTTGGACCCTTAATTGAAGTTTGGTGCTCCAGGCAGGGACTTGAGTTGTCCATGAGTCCCAGTTGGGAGTCTGGTGAGAGCAGTCTGGTGTGCTGCCATTTGTCAAGGCTGGAGAGCTACTGGCTTGTAGGAGTTGATTTCTGTGGTCTGCAGGAGAGGAGAGACTGGGAATGGGACAGCGTGGCTGGGGATCAATCATAGCACCCCAAGGCCAGTATCACCTTGGAACAGAGCAGCGTCCTGCCTTCACCTCCCTTCCTGCTACTTGGAGCTTGGATCTCCTGCATGGCCAAGGAGAATCCTGCTGCCTCCTCACCAATACCATTTCAAGAAGGTCTGATGATGTGACAAATCTCATTGTCCCCTCATGTGCTTCTCTTAGATTATTCTGTTTTTTCCCTTCTCTGTATTGCTATGGGGAGGAGCAGAGTGATCTCTCCCCATGGTTGCATGGTCATGCTCTGCAGCGAGCAGCATGGCATCTGCATTGAGGGATGGATTTTTTGGAGGTAGCACTCCCCAGCACAGCATACTGCGATGCTGTCAGGTGGACAGATGTGAATGGTGTGCATTGCTGCTGTTTTTGCTGATGCCTGTGGTTTGATGAACATCCTCCAGGAAGATGAATGGATGTGGCAGGATCACTGTGCCCTTTATGGCCCCTGTTGGCTTCTCCACCTCCATTGAAACTGGGCAACACGGTTTCTGTCTTTGAGGAATGGCTGTGGACATGGTGCTGCTGCAGGGGAGAGGGCTCTATAGCAGCTCACTGCTGCAGGACTTCAGTCAGAAAAATCAGTGTTTATATTTCTCTTACCTGGGAAAGATTCTTTAAATAACTCCAGTAAATAAATACTTTGCAAAGTTCAAAAAGGAAGGCATGGAATATCAAGCAGAATAAATTTTCGAGCTGTCTCTTGCAAGAAAATGGATTTCTTGGGTTCAGGCTTTATTTAGAGAAGCGTTTGATTTAAGAGGAGAGTTGAAGGTTGTATCTGAACTCCTTGGCTGGGGAAGAGCTGCTCTTTTGATGGCTGCAGGGCACTGTCTGGAAATGTGATCTGATTCCTGCTGCTGGTGTATTCCCAGGAGTATTCCTTGTGTACCCAGCCAAATGAGGGGTTTCTTTCCTCCTCCTCCCCAGGGGGGTTCTTGCCACGTCCTCTTTCCCCTCCAGACCCTGCTGCTGCAGTGCAGGCAGCTCCATTGCCTGGGACGATGGTTGGGCAGATGCTGCTGCTCGGGATGCTGGAGAGCAGCCAGGACTCAGGTCCCTCAGGGCTTTCTGCCCTCTATGGCATAAAACCTCTTCTCTTCTTCTAGTCCTTGCTATTATTGAACTTCATCTTTGAAAGGACACCAGAGAGGGAGCTAGAGGTGAGCCTACTGGGGTGCACCTCCTCATTTAGGCTGAGCCAGGATGATCTGAATTTGGCTGTTCCCAGAGCTGAGGGCATGGGATGGACTCGGAGTCTTCTCCTGCAGGATTGGTCCTACACAGGGGTCTTGGGCAAGCAGGACAAAGTGGAAAGAGATGGAATAGGACCAGCTCAGCTGGAGAGAGGCTCAGCTGACCTGGAGATTGGGTTCAAGGTTGGGGCTTTCAACTTGGCTGTGTTATCTGGAAGCAGGAGTGCACAGGCTGCAGATTGACCTGAAGGAGAACTGGTTTGTGTCGTGCAAAGGAAGAGGAAGCAGAAAGCTCTGTTTCAGCCCCACCTTTGCTTGAAGCTCCAGGAAGTCACCCCCAGCAGGGGACAAAGGGCACAGTGCAAAGCTTAAATTCCTCCTTCTGCTCATCAGCATGAGTGTGAGTGTGGCATTGCCTTCCTGAGAGCACCCAGGAGGGCTGTGGTGAGGGAGAGCTGCTCCCTGCAAGCCTGTGGAGCTGTGCCTGCTTTTGGAAAATCTAACCTGCCTGGTGAACATCATTAGAACTTTCTGCCCTGGAGGGTGGTGGCTCTGGTGTAGGTTGGAGCAATTTCAGACATTCTCAGGCAACCCTGGATGTTGAGACAGAGGAGTGGTGCTGACAGCAGGGTTCTGTGCCCTCACTGCTTCTCAGGTAAGCAGGGCAGAAGCTGGAGGTGGGACACGGTGATGTTCAAAACCTGCTGATGGGAAATGCCTTGCCTCTACAAGAGACTGGAGAGATCAGGAGTTGATGCTGAGCTCAGAACCTGCTGCTGCTCTGTCCTAGCACTGGTTTGCTATGCCCTGCTTCAGCTCCAGCATGGAGCTGCTGCTTGCAGGCTAGCCCAGCTTCTGGCCCCAAAGCCACTGGTACCACTGGTGCCACAACAGGCTTTTCTTTGCTTGGTGGGGTCTGGTGAGAAATAACATAGTTATCCCAGTGTGGGTAAGTGGTGTACTATGGGGTAAGTGGGTACCATGGTAGCATGGAGGAGAGGAAAGAGGTAGAAACAGAAAGAGCTGGGCTGGAAGGACACCAAAGGAGGAAAGAAATGACCCTGGGACAGCAGGAGGGCAGAACAGAGTGTTACTTCCCCAGAGAGTTACAAACGAGCTGCATATGGATGAAATGGTGGAGGTTGGGTGCAGAGATAATGCTTGCTCACCAGGGCCAGGAGGATTGCAGGGCTGCTTGTTGTGCCCTTCCTGAGGTGTTTTATGTAGAAGGCAGTGTCTTGCTGTGCTCTTGAAGAAATCACTTGTTGGTTCCAGGAGAACAAGCACCTGGAGGGCAATGACTGGATTGCTAGTTGTTCTCTTCCTGGAAGCAAGGTACCAGGCCAGTGTGGTACCTCTGTGTACTGAGTGACCCTGGCCTCATGCAGTCTTCTCCTTTCTTCCAGCCACTCCCACTCTCCTGGCTCCATGGCTGCTGTCCGTGAGTGGTCCTGCACCCGCTGCACCTTTCTGAACCCCGTGGGCCAGCGGCAGTGCTCCATTTGTGAAGCCCCCCGCCAGAAGCCCGACCTCAACCACATCCTGCGGCTCAGCGTGGAGGAACAGAAATGGGCTTGTGCCCGTTGCACCTTCAGGAACTTTCTGGGCAAAGAAACCTGTGAGGTGTGTGGATTCACTCCTGAGCCAGGGCCCAGTGGCTCCCCCTTGCCTGTCATCAATGGCATCTTGCCCAAGCCCGCTGTGCTTGTGGAACCCAAGGGCACATCCAAGGAGGAGGCTGCCAAGGCAGAAAGCAGCAGCGAGGACTCGGAGGGGAAAAGCCCTGATGAAGCAGAGCTGGAGAGCGGCTGGGCTTGCCAGCGCTGCACTCTGCACAACACACCAGTGGCCAATTCCTGCTCAGCCTGTGGCGGCCCACGCAAGCTCTCCCTGCCCAAGATCCCACCAGAGGCGCTGGTCGTCCCTGAAGTCATCACCCCGGCTGGATTTCACATGGCCCCCTCTACCCCGCAGCGTCTGGTCCCAGCAGAGATCTCTGATGGCGATGCCGTGGCCACCCAGGGCCCGGTGGCTATGGAGCAGGAGGCCCAGAAGATACCACCCTTCAGTCCCTTCTCCCCCGGACTCCAGAACAACCCTGTGCCCCGAAGCCGGCGGGAGGTGCCCCCTCAGCTGCAGATGCCAGGACCCGAAGCCCCCCAGCCTGTGGCTCTGAGCACAGCGGGGCAGAAGGGCTCTCCACAGGGTCAGGCCAGGGCAGCCCCAGCTGCCCGTTTCCAGGAGTTGCTGTCTAACAAGCGTCTGAGCGTGCTGGAGGAGGAGATGGAGGTCAGTCCGTCCCACTGGAAGTGCAGCTCCTGTTCCCTTCTCAACTCTGCCGGGGCCAGCAAATGTGAGGCTTGCAGCTCCCAGAAGAGCAGTGATACCATCAATCTGGTGGGGGACTCGGTGAGATTCACCCCGTGCAGCCCTTCCAGCCCTGACTTCACCACCTGGTCCTGTTCCAAGTGCACCCTCAAGAACCCTACCCTGGCCCAGAAATGCAAAGCCTGCGGCTCCTCCAAGCTGCATGGCTTCCAGGAGCACGGGACGCAGGGTGAGCCGTCCCCCAGCTGCCCCGACTGCGGGGCTTGTGACAAAGGTGGCTGCTCCTCTTGCAGCAGCAAAGCTCCGTCCGCCCGCAAGGTGGCCTGTCTCTTCCCATCCCAGGTGCCCACCAGCCAGGAGAGGACAGGCCAGTGGGCTTGTCCCGCTTGCACCTTGCTCAATGAGGTGAAGGCCAAGCACTGCATGGCCTGCCATACCCCGCAGCAGTACGTAGCCCAGCGCAGGGGGCTCAAACCCCTGAAGAGAAGGGAGAGCATGCACGTGGAGAAGAGACGGCAGACAGACGAGGGAGAGGCCAAAGCCCTGTGGGAAAATATCGTGACATTCTGCCGGGAGGTGAGTGCTTGCTGAACTTGTCTTGGTCCCAATTGCACCAGCATGGAACCCCCTTCCTGCCTGCCCCTGAGTCTAGGGCACAGACAAACTGCCTGCTGGGTCTGGGGTCCCAGGGAGAATCTTAGACTCATAGAATGGCCCAAGTGGGAGGGGACCTTTCAGATCATTGAGTCCAACCATCAACCCTGCTCTGACCAGAACCAGTGGGATCAGGCCTGAAATATGAGTGATGGGAGATGGCCACGATGAATTAGTAGCTTGCTACTGCCAAGAAGGGGAGTTTGCCTGGCCCCATCCAGCTCAGCTCAACTAGAGCCTTGGCTGAGCCCCTTCAGCTTGCTAAGCTGGCAGTAACGGGCTGATATGTCAATGTAGGCCGTCTCCTGAAGATCCCCTTAAAATGAAGTCACTGCAGTGTTCCCTTCATGGTGAGATGAAGCCCAGGGGAAGGACAGTGCTGCTCCTGTACTTGTGCTGGCCCTGCTCTTGGTCCTACCTGCAGCCTCTCACCAATGGGCTGGTGTATGAGGCATCCTCTGAGCTGCCTCCTGGCCACTGTGTTTCCCAGGCTGTTCAACCTTCCCTGGAGGACAGCATCAGGCTGGCCAAGTTCTCATCTGTCTCTTGTTCCCCTGCCCAGTGCCTCGTGGAGCTGCTGGCCTTGCTCCCTGCAGGGATTTTCCTGGTCCTGCTGTGGGTACTCCCTCCTGTGCTGTTCCAGGGGAGCCTTTTCCAACACTCCTCAGTGTGCAGCCCTTGCTTTTAGCTTTACTTTTAGTTTTACCTTTTCTCTTTCATCTGAGAGGAGAACAGAAACAACCTTTTTCAGTAGCTGCCTCCACACTGGGCATTTGCTTCCCTGCCTTTTGTTGTCCCTTGTCTTGTTTATCTCCCTGTCTTGTGCTTCTTCTCTCCAACCCACCTCCCTTTCCCCTTTCTGAACAGCACCATGCTCTGCAGAGCTAGAAAGAGAGCCCCAAGACTCCTGCTGTTGGTGCCATGCTCTGACACCTCTCTGCTTGCAGAGTCTTTCTGTGTGCCCAGGGGAGGTTCCAGCTCTCTTTTCCTTTTTCTCCACTCACTGGAGCTGGCTGTTGGCAGCAGGGCTGTGCTGGGCAAGACAGTAGCCTTCCTCTGCCCCTTTGGTCTCTGGGACCAAGCAGGAGAGAAGGCCACATCCAGAATGGCAGGAAGAGGGTTGTTGGCAGAGAGGAGGAGTGAAGGACAAGAGGAAATGTCCTCAAGTTGTGCCAGGAGAGATTTAGGATGAGTGTTAGGAAAAACATTTACACTGAAAGCATTGGAACAGGCTGCCCAGGGAGGTGGTTGAAGCTGGAAATCACCCTTCTTTGCAGAAGAGAAGCTGGAAGCACTAATTGAGGCACCACGTGGAAAGTGTTCATGGAGGATTTCAACAAAAGAGGGAGGACAACCGCTAGTTTGGTGTGCACAAAAAGCTCATTTAAATGAGAGCTGGCTTTTGCCAAAAGAACTTAATTTCATTTAATTAACAACAACAATGAAATCCCAATTCATATTTCACCCTGCATTAAACTCTCTGAAAAAGCTGCTCATCTCCCCTCACTGAAGCTCTGTGCTTCCCTCCTACCTCTGGCTGGTACCTGTGGGATTGTCCACCCTTCAGTCCCTCCTGTTTCATTTAACAGGCTGCACTTTGACACAGGATACCCTCCCTTGGGTTTGTCATCTGGATGAATGCAATTGCAAAACCTGCCCCTGATGTCCTCGGAGGTGACATGGGACAGCCAGTCCTAGCATGTTTGGCCAGAGGGACAGCTCAGCCCTCAGCACAGGGCTTGCCTTGAGGAGCCTTTGCTTGCCAGGTGGCTTGGGCTTCTTGCTTGCCTGCTTTGTCACTTAGAGTGGCAGCCAAGGTCCCCCACCCTCCAGCTTCTAGCACTAGTGCAATATCCCTGCCCAGGCAGTTTCCTGCAAAAGAGAAAAAGACAGGTGGGAGTGGTGGCCCTGAGAGGTGTGATGGCTCATGGTAGGGCTGTACACTGGCCCTGACCCACAGAGTTCATCTGTACCAAAGCAGCAGACACCCAGCTCCAGTCCTGCTCCCTGGCACGGTGTCAGAAGGAGCTGCCTGGGGCAAATGGGAGCACTGGGGGCCCTGCATTCTCTCCTGGGGTGAGTAGGAGGTTTCCCAGGCCAGCCCCATTCTGGCAGGCTGTGGGGAGCTGTGTGCCGCACAGCTTGCACACTGATGCTCTCCTTGCCTTTCTCTCTCGCAGAACAAAGTCAATTTTGTAGATGACAGTTTCCATCCTGGGCCCAAGTCGGTGGGATTTCCAGACGGTGACAGCGTGCAGCAGAGGGTGAAGCAGTGGCTGCGACCCCATGAAATCAACTGTAGCATCTTCAAGGACCGATCAGTGAAGTGGTCGGTGTTCAGGACACCCAGGCCCTCTGATATCCTGCAGGGTCTGCTGGGAAACTGCTGGTAAGAGGGAGGGACCTGAGCTGACATCCCCCTACCCCTTCCTCCTGCTTCAGGTGGACCCCTCAGCCCTTCTCAAACCCATTTAAATCCCTAAGTACATACCTCATCCTCTTCCTCACCCCTTCCCCTTCACTGCTGGCTCCCTGCCCATACCCCACTGAGGCATGTCCATGTCCCCTACCACTCTCAGGTTCCTGAGTGCCCTGGCTGTGCTGGCAGAGCGACCAGAGCTGGTGGAGAGGGTGATGATCACCAGGACACTGTGCCCCGAGGGTGCCTACCAGGTGCGGCTCTGCAAGGATGGCACATGGACCACGGTGCTGGTGGATGACATGTTGCCCTGTGATGAGTGTGGCTACCTCCTCTTCTCACAGGTCAGCAGCTCCGGGGTGCTGGGAAGGGGTGGGCAGTGCTCCAAGAACAGAGAGAGGCTTGTCCTCTCCCAGGAGAGAAAGCTGATGGAAGGAGTGGGAAAGAGGTGTTGCTGTGGTTCACATGAGGCTGTATGGGGCATTTGCAGCTCAGGACCCTGCTTTTTGCCCACACCTTCAGAATACATGAATTCATTTGGGCCAAATGTATTTGTGGCCCTTTTGGCATTTTCCAGGCTACCACGAAGTTTCATTTGCAGTTGGTTTTCCCTCACTTCTCCCTGCTCCACAGACACTTTGCTCCCAGGAAAAATCTATCCTTATTCTTCACAGTGAAAGGAAAATAGCTGATCCCATGCGTTCTGCCCTGCCAGGGGCTGGGGGAAAGCTGCTTCTTTCCTCTGCGGGTAGATCTGGCAGCTTGGCTTTGCCAGGGAGGGATGATGGAGGGGGAGGAAATCACAGGGCAAATCAGCCTGTTGGGAGCCAGGGCCTGCCCAGTTGCTCTGAGCACATTGGAGTGGCATCTGCCAGGATTAACCAAGCTGCCTCTGCCACTTGGGGATGTCACCGTGTGCTCTGCCCTGCCCCTGCCTGCCAGTTCCAAGGGGCACTTACTGGGATCATGGCCGTGAAGGAGACTGAGAATGCCTTTATTGAAACCCAGGCAGCAAAATCTAACAAACAAAACAAAGCACTGCTGTGGGGAGGAGACAGACAGTTGGGAGTGTTGGGTTGGATTTTGTCCTGTGTTTGTCCTGTGTTTGAAAGTGCTCACAGCCTCAAACTTCATCATGCAAAGGCATCAGGACAAGGCTCTGGTTGGGAGTACAGGGCCCAAAGATGAGTATTTGGGGAGCTTTGATGTCGACACATCTTGCAGAGTCTCCCATTTGTGGGGGCTCAGTGCCACATGGAGGTGACTCGCTCCTGGGGCAACTGCTGATTGTGTGGGTTTTACTTGGAAATAGTTAGCAGCGCTGGCTCCTGAGCCCCTCTGACCCCAGCTGCAGCCAGAGGGACAGGGACTGGGGCAGAGACTTCGTGGACAGTGTGTTACGAAGTCTGAGCCCTCACTGCTTTCTCAGCATTTGGATGGCCAGTGCTGCTGGATGCCTGTCTGGTTAAGGAGAAACTCTGGAGAGGGGAAGGAGTCATAGAATCATAGAATAGTTCAGGTTGGAAGGGACTTTAAAGATCATGGAGTTCCAACCCCCCTGCCATAGGCAGGGACACCTTCCGCTAGATCAGGTTGCTCAGTGCCTTGTCCAGCCTGGCCTTAAACACCTCCAGAGAGAGGGTCACCTATGTCTACATCAGTAGCTTGAGAAGATGCAGCCAGATGCATAATTTTCAGCATAGGATTTGCCTCTCTGGGCTATTTTTTCATTTCCATTCATCTTTCTTAAAATTTCAAGATTTATGGGTTTCACATGAGCAGGTTTTGCCTTGCCTTTGCTTCCAGGGGCACCTGAATCATGACGAGGGTTTTCTGCTGAGTGGTTTAGCTGAATGGGAGCTAAAAATGGAAAAGCAGAGAGCTTTAAAAATAAAATAAAACCAGGCTCTTACTAAAGCTCCCTGGCTGCGGCTCAGGCAGAACTAAACAACGTGGATTTTGTTGAGCAAGGGACTCCAGAAAGCGGTGAAAAGCACTTGAGAGCTTTCTTTATCTATTGCAAACAAATCTTCAGCACCCTCCTCTCATCTCCCAGCTCTCGGCTGCCACCTGTGAGTCGCACACAGTCACTGTGCCCTCTCAGCACTAGGTACTCAACCCGATTTACTGGGGACTAAGAGACCAATAGGTCTCTCCTTGTCTTCTGCCTCTGTCTCCTTGCTTTCTACCCTCGTACACCTTCCTCTTTGTGTCCTCACTGCTGACAGGGGCTGGAGAAAAGGTATCCCTCCCCAGCCCAGGTGTTCCAGGAGTAAAGTGTGGCTGGTGACAGCAGCCTGTGGCACATCAAGAAATTGCAGTGATGACTTGGGTGCCATGGTGAAGGTTGAGCATGCATTGCCATGGCCGATGGAGGTTTTTCAAACCTGTGGGAGCAATAATGCCAGCTATGAGTTTACCCCAAAAACCATGATCAGCCCAGCAAGATCAAGAGCAGGCTGGCACTGGAGCAGAGCGACATCAGGGAAGTTCCCCCTTGCAAAACTTACATCTTATAATTACATCTTTCCACCATCCCTGAGCTGGAGTAGAGGGCTTTGCCCCTCTGCCTGCCTGGTTTGGGAACTTTTCCTTGAAATGGCATCCATGGGTTCCATGGGTGAAATCCAGTCAGACTCCTGGCAGTGTGTGCTCTAGGCAGCCTCCTCCACCAAAGGTGTGGTGAGTTCAGTTTGCAGTGCTCTGCCAGTGAAAGGTAGCTTAACCAAACAGACCGCCTTCATTTTTCCATTATTAAACCTTCTTAAATCCAGACTGAACCAGACAGCCCTCCCGTGACTGCCTGGGCANCCCACATGGAGAAGCTTCTGGTGGCTTGGCCTCGGTGCTGCTGCCTCTCCATCCCCCAGCAAGGCTGGGAAGGGGGGGAGAAGGGGCTTTGCCTTTTCTGCCACTGTCTTTGCTGTCCTGTCTCCTGCTTGGGGAGCTTCCTGATGTGTTTCTCCCTCTTTCCACAGGCTCAGAGGAAGCAGCTGTGGGTGGCCCTCATTGAGAAGGCACTGGCCAAGCTTCATGGTTCGTACTTTGCCCTCCAGGCAGGGCGTGCTATCGAAGGCCTGGCTACACTAACGGGTGCCCCCTGCGAGAGCCTGATGCTGCAGGTCAGCTCCACTAACCCTCGCGAGGAGCCCATTGACACTGACCTCATCTGGGCCAAAATGCTGAGTTCTAAGGAGGCTGGGTAAGACGAGGCAGGAGAACATTGTGGCTGGAGCGTGGGCACTGGGAAATGGGGTTGAGGGGGAGTGCTCTGCTTCATAGAGGCTCGGAGGAGCAGGGCTAGTGGATTGCCTAAGGTGGCAGCCACCACCCTCAGCATTTGTTCCAGAGTGTTGGCAGATCTTCTGCTCTAAGCTCAGAGAAATTACTCCTCTTCCCTTTAATTTTCATACATATATTTAAAATCCTGGTGAACTTCCCTGTGCATATGGACTGCTGTCTTGCAGGAGATGGAAAGGGGCTGGCATGGATCCTGCTTGCTTTGCTTTCAGGCTTTTTTTGTTTTGTGAAGTACTTGGTCCTGTATGTATCTCCCACACATACATGGATGGCATCTTGGCTGGCCATGCCTGGGTGTGATGGTGAGGAGTTTATACAGAGATAAAACAAAAGCAGAGGCCTCTTGGTCCTCACTAGGAGGAGCAGGAGGGCAGTGAGGTTCCTGGGCTCATCGTGGTGGAAATTAGAGTGATTTTTGATGGCTGCTTGCCAGCCTGCAGTACATGGCCATATGGGAGGCTGAGAGGTCCCAAGCCTGGCTGCTGCAGACCTGCTGTCCCAGCTACCTTGTCCTCCCCCCTGGAGAGTGGCTTCCCATGTGGCTGAGCCCTGCAGGCCAGCAGAGATGGGCAGGACCTTGCATGCTGCCAGAAAATGGGTGAGGTTTGGGCAAAGCTGGGCTGTGCATGGGCAGAGCTTTCAGCCCTGCAGGTGAGGACACTGCTTGGAGAAGCACAGTCCAGAGTTTGCACATGAGCAAGTGCAGGGACTTTGTTGATGCCAGGAAAATCACTTCCTAGAGAAACTGGGGCTGTGCTCTGGGGAGGTTTATGGTGTAGCTGCAGAGTGGTAATATCCAGAGTCCCCCTGTGGGGGAGTCTGTCCCATATCTCCAGCAGTTAGGATGAGCTTTCTGGCCATGCCAATCCTAGCAGGACACTGAGGGGTTTGCTGTCTCCCTGTTCAGGTTCCTCATGGGTGCATCCTGTGGTGGAGGCAACATGAAAGTGGATGATGTGGCCTATGAGAGCATGGGTCTGCGTCCACGGCACGCCTACTCCATCCTGGACGTGCGGGATGTCCAAGGCTTCAGGTGAGTTCAGGGGGGAGGCTGGTGGGAGGGGACAGCAGATGTTACTGCCAATCCTGGGGATAGATAACTGAGTGCATGCTGGAGAAAACCTTGGGGACTTTTTGGTGTCCCATCCTCATGGCCAGCAAAGGCTAATTCACCATCCCAGAGTGTGACAGAAATGCTGTTGTGGTAAATGTTGGCCTTGCCTGGCAACTCTTCATCCAGGACTGCTCTGCTCCAGGATACAGGGTGGTGCAGAAGGGTTCATTTGCTCCTTGCACAAGATACAGAGGACTGAGTTGAGCTCTTTCAACTTAGTGAGGCAATTTGAGGATCCTTCTTGACCTATACAGGGTAGGGGGGATAAAAAGGTGTTACCCCAAACAGCCTGGCTGCTGTATGAAGCCCCATTCCCTCCATGTCCCTCCTGGGTTTGTGCAGCTGCAAGCACATGCTGGGCAGTCCCTTCCCAACTTCCCCACTGCCCAGAGAAGGGCAGAGGGAGCAGCAGCAGCTCCAGAGCTGCAGGACATGGACACCTCAGGCTGTGGTGGGGAGGTAAATGAGATCTGGGATGCTCTAAAGGCTTTGGAAGGCAGGGGCAGAAGTGGTGCCCTCTGCGGGGCACTGGGTGAGTCTGCAGAGCTGGGAGAGCACCTCGGATGGCATTTTCCTTCTGCTCTCTTTCCTCCTGGGCCTCTGACACCGTTTTCCCCCTGGCTCCAGGTTACTGCGGCTCCGCAACCCCTGGGGCCGCTTCTCCTGGAACGGCAGCTGGTCGGACGAGTGGCCGCACTGGCCGGCTCCCCTGCGCCATGACCTGATGCCCCACGGCAGCAGCGAGGGGGTCTTCTGGATGGAGTACAGCGATTTCATTAAGTATGGCAGTGCCCTGGAGGCCCGGGGTCAAGGAGCAAGGCAGGGGACAGAGTGTGGGACTTGGGGTTATAGAATCACAGAACAGTTTGGGTTACCTTAAAGGCAAACCAGTGCCACCCACTGCCCTAGACAGGGGCGTCTTCTACCAGCCCAGGTTGCTCCAAGCTCCATCCAACCTGGCCTTGACCCCCTCCTGGGCTGGGGCAGCTACAGCTTTTCTGGGCAGCCTGGGCCACGGGCTCATCCCGCTCACAGCCGGGGGTTTCTCCCTCTGATCTCACCTATATCTCCCTTCTTTGTCAGACTGTTCTCTCTCACACCATGGCTCCCCTCCCTGATTCAGAATCCCTCCCCAGCTTTCCTGGAGCCCCTTTTGGGACTGGAAGGGTCTTTAAGGTCTCCCCACAGCCTTCTTTTCTCCAGGCTGAAATCCCCCAACTCTCTCAGCCCCTCCCACAGCAGAGCAGCTCTAGCCCTCCCAGCATCTCTTGGCCCCATTTTCCTGGCTTTTTCCCATTTGACAAGGGGAGTTTAGAACTGGGTGATCATTAAGTAACCAGGTTACTCAAAGCCCAATTCAATTTGGCTTGGGTCAAACAGGGTTGGGTATCCCTCAGGGGATGCTGGTGGTCTGCCAGCCTTCACTGCTCCCAGCAGCTGTAGCGTGCTGGGGTGGGTAGCAGACCACTTGAAGGACCCTGCCAAGGCTGAGCCCAGCTCCTTCACAGGTATTTTGACTCTGTGGATATCTGCAAGCTCCATTCAGACTGGCATGAGGTGCGTGTGCAGGGCATGTTCCCCAACAAGGCCAACGGGCCAGTGACGGTGACATCGCTGACAGTGTTGGAGCGTGCTGCCCTGGAGTTTGCCCTCTTCCAGGAGGGCAGCAGGTGAGTTGGGCAGTGCAGGGGCTGCAGGCACCAAGGAGATATTCCAAACACATGACCACCCTCGCACCCCGTGCTGGTTTTTTGGGGTGGCAGAGCTCAGTGAGGGGCTCCCATCGCCATTTCTCCAGTTCTTGGGGCCTGCTCATGGTTTAGCACAAGCCATGAATGTATTTCTGGGGCTGGTTATTTGGGGCAGTGGGTGGAGTCTTGCTCTGTGTCCACCACCCTGCCCATGATCTCTGTGTGCTCTGTGTGGTGGTGTGTGACCTGTCTCTTCCCTTCCCGATGCAGGCGGTCAGAAACAGTGGACAGCCACTTGCTGGATCTGTGCATCATGGTTTTTCGGGCCACCTTCACCAGTGGGAACAAGCTGAGCCTGGGCCGGCTGATGGCCCACAGCAAACGAGCTGTCAAGAAGTTTGTCAACTGTGATGTGATGCTGGAGCCCGGCGAGTACGCTGTCGTCTGCTGTGCCTTCAACCACTGGAGCTCTGTCCTGGCTGGCCCCACCAACGCCCAGGGTAAGGGACTGGTCTGGGGGACAGCCTGGGGAGGCAGAAGTGACAAAGCCCTTCATGGGCTTTGAAATTTGGGGTTGTTCAGCCTGGAGAAGAGAAGGCTGATAGCAGCCTACCAGTACCTGTAGGGGCTTCAGGAAAGCTGGGGAGGGGCTGTTTGCCAGGGCATGGAGTGATAGCACAAGGGGCAACAGTTTGAAACCAGAGCAGGGCAGGGTTAGATGAGACAATAGGAAGAAGCTCTGCCCCATGAGGATGGTGAGATAATGAAATAGGTTGCCCAGAGAGGTGGTAGAGGCCCCATCCCTGGAGACATTCAAGGCCAGGTTTGATGAGGCTCTGCAGCCTGATGCAGTGCAGGATGTCCCTGCTCACTTCAGGGAGTTGGACTCAATGGCCTTTGAAGCTCTCTTCAGACTCACTGCGGTACATGGTTGCCTCTCTGGAGGTGTTTAAAGCCAGGCTGGATGAGACACTGAGCTGCCTGGTTTAGTGGGAGGTGTCCCTGCCTATGGCAGGAGGGTTGGAACTTGATGATCTTTAAGGTCCCTTCCAACCCAAACTATTCTGTGGTTCTATGATTCTGTGGTCTCCACTGTGGATACCTTGCCTGCTTGTGCAGCAGCCCAGCAGCACCCTGCTCACAGAAGCTTTGGGCTTGGTGACACTTTCACTGATTTCCCCCCATCCCATCATGTGTGTCTCTGCAGTATCCAGTCCCACCAGCAGTCGACTGGCCACAGATTATTCCAGCTATATTCTGGCCATCTACAGCTCCCGCCTGGTGATGGTGGAGCAGGTGGAGGCACAGCCCACCACCTTGGCAGATGCCATCATCCTGCTGACTGAGAACAAGGGCGAGCGCCATGAGGTGGGTGTGGGCAGGGGCTGGAGGGGGGTGATACTAGTAGGAGCCTGAAATCTACCTCTGCTGTATTCTTGGTCTGGCAAGAGTTGGGCTGGGCTATGTCACCACCCAGTTCTGTGGTGCCAAGGTCTCTAAAGCAGCACCAGGTACCCCAGCAGATGGGCAGACCTTAGCTGGAGGTGGAAGTTACTGGTTCAAAGGCCGAGATTTGGAGGAGGGGCTTCATCCTTCAGTTCTTCGAGGCATCACACCCAGTTCTGACACTGTTGTTTGCCCCAGGGCCGCGAGGGAATGACCTGCTACTACTTGACACATGGCTGGGCAGGACTCATTGTGGTGGTGGAGAACCGGCATCCCAAATCCTACCTGCATGTCCAGTGTGACTGCACTGACAGCTTCAACGTCGTCTCCACTCGTGGCAGCCTCAAAACACAGGACAGCGTCCCCCCCCTGCACAGGTCTGGGGTAGGCAGGGATGGGTCGGCGAGGGGTGGGGGTGGGAAGTGAGGGGAGAAGGGCAACAGAACTGGTGAGGAGTCTGGAGCATGAGTCTTGTGAGGAGCAGCTGGTTTTGATCTGGAGAAAAGGAGGCTGAGGGGGGACCTCACTCTCTGCAGCTCCCTGAAAGGAGAGTGTAAGAGTCTGGCTCTTCTCCCAAGGAACAGGGCATGGGACAAGAGGGAATGGCCTCAAGGCTAGGGTAAGGTTGGGTAGGATGAGAAATTTCTTCACCAAAAGGGTTTATTCAGCATTTCAACAGCCTGTCCATGTGAGTAGTGGAATCATCAGCTGGGGAGGTATTTTAACAGAAGGCAGATGTGGTGCTGAGGTGGACTTGGCTGTGCTGGATAACACACTGGATAATCTTTAAGATCTTTTCTGATTGGAACTATTCCACTGTTCAGTCTGGAGAAGAGAAGGCTGAAGGGAGACCTCATAGCAGCCTACTAGTACCTGAAGGGGCTACAGGAAAGCTGGGGAAGGGCTGTTTGCCAGGGTGTGCAGCAATAGGACAAGGGGCAATGGTTTGAAACCAGAGCAGGGCAGGGTTAGATGAGACATTCAGAAGTTTTGCATGAAAGTGGTAAGACACTGGAACAGGTTGCCCAGAGAGGTAGTGGAGGCCACATCCTTGGAGCCATTCAAGGCCAGGCTTGATGAAACTGAGCAACCTGATGCAGTGGATGATGTCCCTGCTCACTGCAGGGGGCTGAACTAGGTGGCCTTTGAAGGTCTCTACCAGCCCTGTGATTCTGTGACTTTGTGGACTGCCTGGCCCTGAGCCCCTGGCTGTCTTTGCAGGCAGGTCTTGGTCATCCTCTCCCAGCTGGAGGGTAATGCTGGCTTCTCCATCACCCACCGCCTGGCACACCGCAAAGCCACCCAGGCCTTCCTCAACGACTGGATGTCAACCAAGGGCACCCACAACCCCCTGCTGACGCCCGAGGTGGCCGGCCTCCACGGTCCCCGGCCCCTATGACGAAGAGCCTCCCCCTCCCCACTCTGCTCCCCCATCCTTTTCACCTGGGGTCACCCCCCACAAGCTGCCAGCGCTGAGCCGTGGGGCAGAGCTGGAGCATCATCCCCAGCACTTTGCCCTGTGCCGTGGGGCTGAGACCAGCTCTCAGGGCCAGGACCAGCTCTGCCCAAACCCACCAGCCCCCTGCCACGTACTTTATGGAGGAGTGGCTGGG
>VZTY01003291.1:0-25962 GCA_013400935.1 Turnix velox
CTATTAAAAAGTCCTAACCCAGTTTTCCTATAGGCCCCCCTCAGGTATTGATAAGCTCCTATGAGGTCCTCCTTGAGCCTTCTTTTCTCCAGGCTGAACAACCCCAACTCCTTCAGCCTGTCCTCATAAGGGAGGTGCTCCAGCCCTTTGATCATTTTCATGGCCCTCCTCTGGACCAGCTCCAACAGCTCAATGTCCTTCCTTGTGGGTTCCAGAACTGGACACGATACTCCAGGTGGGGCCTCACTAGTGCTGAGTAGAGGGGCAAGATCTTTAAAGTCCCTTCCAACCCAAACCATTCTATGATTCTATATATGGACAAGCCACCGGAATGTTGCAAAGAGAGAATCACAGAAATATTTCTGGGTTGGGTGACTGTTTAAACAGGGCATATATAGAGGACATACAACATACAACCATAGGAAATGAAACCTCTTTAACTTAGCTGTCTACGATATGGGTGATGTAGGGATATAAATGTGCTGAACCTCCTTTTGGCTTTTTAGTTGGGCAATTAGTATTCAATTCTATAGTTGAAAAATGTTTTTACCAGCTTTAAAGTTGCCTTGATTTCAAAAAGCAATGAGAAACTTCATGAAAAATCTAAGTTGGATGACCTACCTTACCATGGTAACAAATCTGGAATTCTTTCAAGGATAACTTCCTTTGGACCTGCAGAAAGGAATCTCTTCCAATTCAAACTCTTGTATTTGGCCAAATGGTACAGAGCAAATAAGTTCAGGAAGAATCAGAGAATATTTTGTGGGTTTTTTCTTGTTTGTATCTTTAAGATAGAAAATTAATAAGTTGTGCTTATGACCAAACTACTAAGACTCCACTTAAAATATGTCAAGTAGCAATCTGTGTTGTGACAGTGCCTGATATTTCCCTAATTGTAAGAAACATCAAGCAAAAACCTCAACACTTAGAAAGAAAAAATTGCTAGTGAATTCTATGATTTTTTTTTTTAGCCACTCTAAAGTACTTCATGATTCTTCACAGATGTTTGATGTAAGATAAAGATGAACAGTCTGTCTGAAAACACACTGAAGAGCAGCAGAACATCTCCATCCACTTAGGTTGATGGGTTGAACTGATGTATTCGCTTCAGTTGCAATTTGAGATGGATCTAGATTA
Source organism: Turnix velox (assembly GCA_013400935.1). NCBI lineage: Eukaryota > Metazoa > Chordata > Aves > Charadriiformes > Turnicidae > Turnix > Turnix velox. The sequence goes on from VZTY01003291.1 coordinate 1,138, forward strand.
AAAAAAAATGAAGTTTCATTCAGATGCTACACACACTGAGAGATGAAAAGAAAATGTAAATATCACAGAGACTGAAATCAAAGTTGATTTTGTCATCATTGATCTATTGTAGTAGCATCCTGGATTTTGCTTTTCCCATTTCACATGTTGACTTGATTTTTCCAATTTCGGAATAAATTATCCCATGATGTAAGCCTCTCAGCACTGAATTCTACTTAATCTGCTCCACTCCAGTAAACAGAGTATAAAAACATCAACATATTTTGCAATGTGCCCAATTTCAGCATAAATTCCCAACACACTGGCTGACTGTGGAAATGCCAGAAGGCCCCACCTGGAGTATCGTGTCCAGTTTTGGAGCCCTCAACATAAGAAGGACATTGAGCGGTTGGAGCCGTGCCAAGCAGTGACCACGAAGATTATCAAAGGGCTGGAGCACCCCGCTTATGAGGACAGGCTGAAGGGGACCTACAAGAAGGCTGGGTTAGGACTTTTTAATAGGATATGTGATGGAAGGACTAGGAATAATGGACGTAAATGGGAAGAGGGTAGATTCAGGCTGGAGTTAAGAAAAGAAGTTCTTTACAGTGGGGGTGGTGAGACACTGGAACAGGTTGCCCAGAGAGGTTGTGGATTCTCCTTCTCTGGAGGTGTTTAAGGCCAGGCTGGACGAGGCTCTGAGCAACCTGATCTAGTGGGAGGTGTTCCTGCCTATGATCTTTAAGGTCCCTTCCAACCCAAACTATTCTATGTTTGTGTTTTACTTTCTGATATCATCAGTGGATTCTGGGCTGTCTTGAATCTCCTTCCTATTCTCCATGTGCCTTGGCACAGCTTCTGTGAGGATCTGTTTGATGATCTTCCCAGACATAGAGGTAAGGCTGAAAGGCTGGCATTTGTCCTATTTGACAACACCTTTTCTAGCATGAATCACAGGAAAAGCATAACAACCAGGTCCACTAATTAGAGTTCCACTGCTGCTACTGGGAATACAAGATTCGGTGTAGTTCAGCCTTAGAGTTTGGGGGAAAAAAAATCTTCAAAGTGAATCATTTGAATGGAAGCACTTAAAAAGCTCCATGGGACTTTCTCCTCAGAAACTTCACAGAAAATGTGTGTACAGAACAAGAGACTGGTGAACATTTGGTAAGAAAGATGTGTGCTGTGGCTATGCTTTGACCCTCATTTTTGTGTTCTCAGTGCTAGCCATCTGCAGATCTACCAGCATCATTATTATGCCTGTTTTACACTGCACATAAATTAGAGTTGGTTCTTCTGGTTTTGCAACCAGGCAGGCAGCCATCTGACTTTTTAATTACGAATTTTGCTGTGATTGATAATAAAGTTCCAATGTGCTTCCATATTTAAATGAAAGTGCATCAGCAGTATAAGATTTTCAAAGGGAAAAACATCCACAAAAATTTATCAGCCACCTCTGAAGTGTAGATGAATTGAATCATGACATCAGCTATGAAAGAAATCCAGGCTGTCTGATTTTCCTGCACAGATCAGTAGAAATCCTCTGAAGCAATCAAGTCCATTTTTTCCCCATTCATTTTATTTTAATTTCCATGAATTCAAGACTTTGTGTTGTGTTTGTGTACATATAAAAATGCTGATATCCTGTGTCATATTCAGAACCTTCTGTCTTATTTTCAGCAGCTTCTGCCTTATTTTCAGCATCTGCTCTCAGCTTCAGGTATTTAATTACTTTAAAAAGAAATCACTCTCCCTTATGTCTGTAGCATAAAGTCATGGAGTTGGAAGGGACCTTCAAAGATCAGATAGTCCAATCCCACTGCAGTGAGCAGGGACATCCTGCACTAGTTCAGGTTGCTCAGAGCCTCAGCAAGTCTGGCCTTGAATGTCTCCAGGAAAGGGGCCTCTGATCACCTCTCTGGGCAACATTTTCCAGCACCTCACAACCCTAGTAAAAACTGTATTAATCTCTCTTAAATAATCTCTCATTATTCTAAATAAAAATAAATGTCAATTAAATTTATTATTACAATTTAGCTCAATCTGGCACTTCTTACATGATATTCAGTCACTGTCAAGCCTTTTTGAAACTTCTCAAAGTGTGTCTGCAGTAAAGGATTCTAGATCTTCTAGATCGATCAATCAATTATATCAAACTTCATTTTTTTTCCCCTGAATCTTGGATCTGACCTGAACATTCTCAAAGTGATATTGAAGTGTCAGAGTTTCCTGAGATATATCAAGGTGCACCTTATAGATGTGAACTCATAGTCAGATTACTTTGTGCTGACTGTGCTGGGGTGATTTCTGTGAGGCTGGAGGTAATATCTCATATTTTATCAGCTGTGATGAGACACAGAATTACAAACCTGTGATCTGTAAAGCAAATTCTTCCTCTATGTCAGTGTTTGACAATATAAAATGTTGAAAATAGTGGTTGTTCCCTGATACAGCCTCAGGAAGTCAGCAACAGTAGCATATCCAGACCAAGACAAGGCTCCAGGGAGGTCTTTTCTCTGACTTCCAGTAGCAAAAAGGGACCTACAGGAGAGATTGGAATGGACTCTTTACCAAGGAAGGTAGCGGTAGGACCAGGAGTAATGGTTTTGAACAGAAGGAGCATAGATTTTTATTAGATAATAAGAGGAAATTGTTTACTGTGAAAGTGGTGAGACAATGGAACAGGTTGCGCACAAAAGCTGTGAATCCCCCATCCCTGGAAGTGTTCAAGGCCAGGATGGACGGGGCTTTGAGCAACCTTATCTAGTGGGAGGTGTCCCTGCCCATGAAGGAGGTTGGAACAAGTTGATCTTTAAGATTGTTAGATGGCTTTACAGAGCAACATTAGGTCTCCTTTTCTTACAGGTTCTCAATGGTCTCTTGTCTTTTGTATAATGTCAAGCACTGAGCCCACATATTTATACAGCTCTTTATAGGGAGCTGGAGTTTTATTTCCTGAGTTTCAATAGCTATACTAGAATCTACTGCTATCCACTGACAGATCAATCTGATTTAGATAGAATTATTTTCTCCTTTGTATTTACAGACATTGAACTATAGTTTCATTCAAGCACCTGACCGATGGGATTTTCATAAATTTTTGTACTCTTCTCAGACATTTTGAGATGAGTCTCAAATTGAGGCTAGTGCAAGTCATTTCTGTCACCTCCAGATTTAGCTCAGTGAATGCTATCATCTCATTATTCATCTTCTTTTCTGGACAGTTTGAGAAGATGTCAGGCAGCTCATCTTTGAGCACAGGTCTCTCTGGGGATCCACGGATAATCCTCTTCTATTGTGAAAAAAATGACCATTTATTTCTACTGCTTCCTGTGTTTCAGAAATTCTTAATCCTTGAGGTGACCTTCCTTCTTATGTTGTGACAGCTTAGTTCCCTTCCTAATCTTTCAACCTCATCAAAAGCTTTTTTGAAAAACTGAGTTCATTGTATCAACTAGAACATTCTTTTCCACATACTCCCTAAAAATATTTCTGTTTGAGTTGAAATATTGACAGTAAGACTTTCAAGTGATGAGTGATTTCAGTTGCTTTCATTTTTAGTATCTTATCTGAGATTTCTTTAGTGTGCAGTGATTTTTCACTTCCTCGGTAAGTACATTTCCTTGGAGGAGTTTAAACTTGAACATATTCTATATGGGATCATCATTTCCTGCTTAAAAACTTGATTTTCTTGCATGGAAATACACAAATAGAAAGTAGAAATCAGTGGCATTTCTGATTATGCAGATGAAAGAATCTGGTAAGGAGTCTCAAAAACATGACTTCTGAAAGGCACAAAATAGAAACTTCTTACCTCCCTCCCTTTGGTCAATTCAGGTAAGTTCAGTGTGTAAGAGTTTCTTGCAATGCAGATAGATAGGATAAGAAAGTTGTTAGGAGAGAAGTAGGGTCCTCCCTGCCTTTCTGGACTGGAGTTGTGGTGGAGGCAGAACATGCTGAAATGCCAAAGACACCGAAGTGCAGGAACCCTTCAAGCCCTTTAGTCTATGTCACCTTCTGACAGTAAATAGCTGGGACCTTTGCAGGCCAGTGCCAGACAGCTGCAATCTTCCCTTCCTCAGTAGCTTGTCTGCAAATAATTTTCCAAAAATGTCATTTTCAATGGGAAGATCCTTCCAGCAGAGAAGTTCTCCAACAGCCAGCAGTGCAAATTTTGACTTTTACCTTTAGAAAACCATTTTCAGATTCCTTTTTAAATTTTTTGCAAAGGCAATGGACTCTTATTCTACATTAACGCTGGAAGGAGCTGAATGTTCTCTTATCCTCTTCAGACTTGAAAGAACACATCATTTGCATGCCAATAGTTTTGAGTAGATCCACTTTGTACATCATTTGCATGCGTTTGACTGTGTGACAATTAACAAATTAGTATCTGCATATGATGTATCTTTTTGGGAAATGATAAGAGGTCGGTGAGAAGTTTTACCATATTCATCATATTCCTTGGCATTTCAGGGGGAAGCAATTACAGTGGCTCCACTATATTTATTACTGCACTCTGTCAGGGGATTCAGACCTTGACAGTTTACCCTTGGATATTTTGAGAGTGTCATGCAGAAACATGGCAGACCATAAAACATGCAAGTTTAGACCTTACTGAAGAAACTAATTGTATATTCCATTGTAAATAATTGTGGAGTGATGTATGACTTGTAATTCTAAATATAGCTTTCCAAATGGCAGTAGCAAATACATCAATGAATCTGAGAACATCAGTCAGGAGAAAGAGCTGTGGTCTGAATACAGGATTTTTCAAACAGGTGCTAATCCTTCTTCCATTGAATCTTAATGAACTTGGGTAGTTTTTATTGATTTTCTCCTTCATTTTGGCATTTCAAGATGAGAAACACTGTGCAGGCAAGAATCCAACTGCATCTCCATGCACAGGTGTTGAGAACTTGTCAAGAGGGTCTAATAGGGTACAGGGTGGCAGGACTAGGAGTAATGGATGCAAATTGGAAGAGGGGAGATTTAGGCTGGATATAAGAAAGTTCTTTACTGTGAGGGTGGTGAGACACTGGAATAGGCTGCCCAGAGAGGTTGTGGATTCCCCCTCTCTGGAGATGTCTAAGGCCAGGCTGGATGAGACATTGAGCAACCTGATCTAATAGAAGGTGTCCCTGCCCATGGCAGGGGGGTTGGAACTAGATGATCTTTAAGGTCCCTTTCAACCCAAACCATTCTAGGATTCTATTAATATGAATTCTTATTGCATCTCCACATCATATAAATCCATTCTGATATCCCCTCACCATCTCTCCCAATGTATATTATTTGCTCTGAAGAATATCTGGAGATCTATATGCTGAACTTCATGAACAAAGATAAAAGAATTTCAAAGGGAACAAACTTTCCAATATCTCGCTACAACTACAAAATGAACAGAAACGCATCAAATTCCTGCATTTCTCTCTGACATTTCCATGATTAGCAAGGTGAGTTCTAATGGAGAGAAATGCTGACTGTTATTTTCCCCCATCCATATTCTAAAGTCCTTCAACAGGAGGAGAGATGAGCCAATACTGTAACATGACAGAAAATATTTACTTGCGTTTATTGGTACAGCAAGGGAAAGTTTTATGGTCAGCAAAAAGGTGGTTTTCTGCATCCAGTCATTTTTCCTCTACATTTAAAAGTTTCCAGGCTAAATTTCACTATGAGAATTCTGCTGTTAGAGACAGAGTGGTTTAAGGGTCTGAAACATAAAAAGAAAGATCTCCATGCCCTTCTTGATTCTGATACTGGCTTTCTTATGAGTTGTGAGTTTGAAGAACAGACTATATCCCGTTGGATGGATTTGATTTAATGATCCTTGGGGGAAAATATCTCCAGCTGGCTTATGCTGGGTTTTCTAAGTAGGGTACAGTTTTGATCAGACATTCATGGCTTCTCCCAAGACTCCCACTGCAGTGTCCAGAGCATCACACTCCAATGGTGCTGTTCTTCTTTGGTGCTTGAATGACTATTCATATAAGAAAAGTAAAGGAAGTCTGTAGCATCCCAGACACTTGTTGGAAGACTTCTGGCTGGTAGTGATGGAGGGAGTCAGATGGTGGGTGACACTAGAAAGCTAAAGGAAAGTGATTTTTCAGCATGCAGTACTCACCCATACTTAGCATCTCTTGCTCTTTGATAAGAAGGGAGGATTTGAGCACTTTGGTGAAATAAGCTCATAGAGAACAAACCTTTGCTTGTTAAATACATGACACATCAGTTGTTTGTACATGCATCTAATTGGCACAGGATTTTGAGACATGTCTGAGGGGAGCCAGAGAGTAAAGGAGACATCACATTCTGCTTGTTTGTCACTTTTTCTTTGTCAAATTTATGTAAAATGCCAGATTAGCTATAGCCTGACTTTCTGACATGCAAAAATACATCCCTTTGAAACTAAGCTGCCTGGATTATGCAAGACCTAAGACACATTTCTTGCAGCCTTGCAATGGATTAGCCTCTTACCAGCTCAGTGAACAATGGCATTGTTTTTGTTTGATAGCTCTGCATATTTTGTTGCTGAAGAAACTGAGACCCCATTTTTTATGCTCTCTAGGTGCAGTACCAGGGTGCAGTGACAACATGCAGTCAAGCAGCAAAATATTTCAGTCAGGTATTTTATGGAAAACTTTTAGTTTGGCTACAACTTCCGTGTATTCAGCCTTATACACTCTTGTTAGTTTAAAATCCTAAGCAATCTAAGCAGTTTGCCTATCCCATGTCCCCATGTCACAATATCTTCAAACAGTTGACTGTCTGATATGTGCATTACCACAACTGACAGTCTTAGAGATTAAAAAAAGGTTTTGCAACCCATTTTCTGCTGGGAAACTGAAAAGGGAGGTCACTGTCATCAAGAGCAGGCATTGCAAGTCCCACCAATAGCTATACTAACACAGGAGCTAAAGAAGGAGTCTACAGAGAAGCCAGACGAGGAATGTGGAAAACAGTACTTCAAAATACTCAGTATTATTTGAGAACACAGGCCCACAGAGATAAAGGTCACCCAGGAAATTGGGAGGTGAATATGTAGTGTGAAAAACCTCATCAAATAGACCCAGAGGTGCTGTTCTGGCATCAGCTAGGATAGAGTTGTGTTTGATTTAGTATGAGAAGAACATTGAGGAATAGTGATAACACATATTGGTTCAGTTGTTGCTTGATAATGTTTATATTAGTCAAGGACTTTTTCAGCTTCCTATAGAAGCAGAGATGGAGCACAGGCAAGCTGACCAGGAAGATATTTTATATCATAAATGTCATATTTAGTATATAAATGGATGTCGGTCAAGAAGCTGCAATCTGCTATCACTGTTCAGGATGGATTGGAGCAACTGATCATTGGGTGAGAGTGATTTTATCATTTCCTTTTATTTTCTATATTCCATCATTATTACTGAATTATAAAATCATAGAATCATACAATTATAAAGTTGGAAGGAACCTTCAAGGGTCATCTGCTCCAACCACACTGCAGGGAGCAGGGACATCTTGCATGAACTCAGGTTGCTCAGAGCCTCATCAAGCCTGGCCTTGAATGGGGTTTCACCACCCCTCTGGGCAACCTTTTCCAGTGTCTCACCATCTTCATGGTGAGTAACTTCTTTCTAACATCTGGTCTGAACCTGCCCTGCTCTAGTTTAAAACCACTGCCCCTCATCCTATTGCTCCATACCCTGGCAAACAGACCCTCCCCAGCTTTCCTGTAGCCCAGTCAGGTACTGGGAAGCTGCTATGAGGTCTCCTTGGTACCTTTTTTTCTGCTGGCTGTACAGCCCCATCTTTCTCAGCCTGTCCTCATAGATAGCACCCTGATCATCCTCATGGCCCTCCTCTGCAGATCCATATCCTTCCTTTTCCCCCTCAATTTGCCTCTCAATAGGCTCCATGTACCTCTTTTTCTCCCCATCTCCTGCCCAGACACCTGGGCTCCACTGGAGACTCCTTCCTCCCTCCCCAGCTGCTCCCACTTTGTCTCCTCCACCCACTTTCCTATTTCCCAGCGCCGGGGAGGGGCAGCAGCCACCAACAGCCCCCTCGTGGGATGCTCCTCCTGGTGTCACTTCTCCAGGACATCACTGGTGAGTTGCTTCGGCACATCCCAGGGGAACACGGTGGGAGGAGAAAGGCTGGGGGGCCTGCTGGCCCCCCAGCTGGTTAGGCAGGGGGAGGAATGGCCGGGAGGGTGATGGTTCTGGCTAACCCCTTCTGTGTGTTATTGGGATGGTGGCAGGGGCCTCACTCTGGGGAGGACAAGAGGCATCAGTAAGGCAGAAGCTCCTCAAAGATGTGTAGAACCAATTTTGCCTGTTGAGATTCCTTTTTCACAAACAGAAAGATGAAGGAAAAAAAAGGATGTGAAGTTTTCTGCTCCATTTGTAAAGAAGACATCAGAAAATGGAGGCAAATTTCATCTCTGGGTCATTAGTCCTTGACTGATATCCTTCTGAATTGAAATACATAGAAAACTTGTGGTGTTTCTTGAATGTTTTAATCACAAATGGGTTTAGGTGCTGCAGCATAAAACAAAGCTGGAAGCCATCATATGCTCATAGATACAGTTAACAAATTAAAAAAAATCTCAGAATAATAGCAGTGATTAATATTATAGTATCACACAGTGTGTTGAGTTGAAAGGGACATCCAAAGGCCATCTAGTCCAATCTCCCTGTAGTGAGGGAGCAGGAACATCCTACATTAGGTCAGATTGCTCAGAGCCTCATCAAGCCTGGCTTTGAATGTTTCCAGAGATGGAGCTTCCACCACTTCAAATAATAACTGTTCCTCTTTTGTTACGGGTCTATTAAACAGCCTCACACCTCAACCTGTGAGTGTTCTTTCTTTCACTTTTTCTCCTTCTTTCTTCCCTGGCAGAGGAGTAAGGAGTGAGCATCTGCATGGTCCTTGTTGCTGCCTGGCTTTAAAGATGTGCTTGTAAGTTATTTGTAGAGCTTCTGTAGTCAGAGAGGCCATTACATGCCCCTCATGGATGCTATGCAAACGGGACCTGTGAAGAGATCCCACTCTCAGCACATCACTGGTATTCAATGGATTCAATGGATTTGCTGGTGCACTCAAATAGCATTAATTGAACTTCAGACTCTCTACGAGTGAGGCTGCTTGAACTCGCTCCTGTCCACATTGTTATTCTAATGCAGAGCAGGGAAGAATATCACCAAGATTGTGAGGCTTTGATTCCTTTGCATTAGGCTCTGAAGATGGTGGAAAGTAAACCATGGTATCTGAAGGAGGTCAGGAGCAGTGAAGCTATGGTTGATACCATGTAGAGCAAGCACAGTTTTTGGGTGATATGAAAGGCAGATGTGACATTTCATCCAGTGATATCAGTAAACATTTTCAATGATGCCAATGATCCTCTAGCTCACTGCAAAAACTGCACTGGCTCCAGATGTCTGGTTAGCATCACATTGCTGAGCAAATGGAAAGCCACACAATGCAGAGAGAAATACACAGAACCTCAAGCATTTCAGAGACAAGGAATGCCAGAAGACATGACTCTCCACAGAAAATCAGCTCTTCTCTAGTGCATGCACCTGGCAGTCTGAAAAAAGACTTTCTTGTCTTTGTATAGAATGAAAGAATGAATGAATGTATATATAATTAAAAGATAGGGGTGAATTTGGACTGAAATGAACTGTCATAACAGTAAAAATTCCTGGGTTTTTTTATATACCTAAAATAGCTTCTTTCAATAATACTTGGTTACTCTTTTATTTCAGAATAAATTTAATTGAAAATAATTTTTTAAGCTCCAGATGTACCTTGCAAGAAGTCACAGACAATTTTATGTTCCTGCTTAATATTCAGGAGAAAGAGGAAAGAAGCTGCTAAAACTATCCGCGGTCTATGCCAGAGCTCCAAGTGTCTGCTCTGAAAACTAATTACATCTTGGCATATGGAGCCCTGGCAAAAGCACTGCAATAAAAATAGAGAAAAAGAAAAGAACTAATTCTCTCAATTTAAAAAAAATAATTCGTAGAGCAAACCTCCTTGGTCTCCTGCTGCTTGCAAGCTGTTAATATAGAGTAAAGAGGAACGTTTCCTAATTTAGTATGGACATTCTTCCAAGAGCTGCCAATTCTTCAGATGTTGGGGGAGAAGGAGAGTAGCAGAGCTGTCTGGAATATCAGATTTAGAGTTGTTTTTGTCAGTCTGCTGCCTATCAGCAGAGATACTTGTAAGTCATCCAACTTAACCAGGCATCTCCTATTTTCAGGCTTGAACCCACCGAGGAAATACATGTTCCAATGAAGAAAATGACAGTTTGTCATCAACTTTAGTGAAACCAGGTTTGAAAGAACTGGCTTTGATTTTTTAGAAATAATTGGTGGATTTGAAGTATATTTGAAGTATATGCTTAAAACTAAGCTGCTATCTACCACCCATTGACTTCAGATTGAGAATTGGGTAGCTATGAGACACTTTGAGGAGATTCATCTACCTTTAGATTTCTAACATGTAGATTTCTCTCTCCTTATTGCTTTTACAGCCATAGAAAGGAAGAAGCAGCTTCAAGATGTGAGTAATCAACTTCCAGTGCTCATTTATCCAGATTAACTAAAAAAGGACTCTTGGGGTATGTCCCTGCTGCTAAGTTAAGACTGTTGATTTTTCCACAGGGTTCCAGATGCATTTTCTGCCTGGGGCCAACTGACATGTTCCCAGGTAGTCCCCAAGCACAGCTGAGGAGTTAACACAAGCTGGGATCGTTCCCCATGGGCACTATGGTTGCAGCTCTTTTATGCCACTGAGGGGAAAAAACTTCTTCACATAGAAGAGATGCAGACATAACTGCTATGGTTCTGCTTGCAGGTTGGATTCTTACTTATCTGTATTCAGACACCAGATGTGTCTGAGAGTAATGTGTACTTTTTTTTTTTTTTTCCCTCAGATAAATATGTTCTGCAGCACGAAACCAGGATCTAACATGGCAAGGGCATATGTAACAATCCAACAAGCAGCATCCTGGGTTTTAAAGATTAACAAGATAGTATTGTCAGCAGCATCTGAACTGAATTTCCTGGCAGTTTTAGTGCAGTTGTGATCCTCACTGTGCCTGACCTGGCAGGTAGGAATCTAGAGTCTAGGAAACGCATCCAGTGAGTTGCAGTTGCTCTGCAGTCCTTAGTCTGCATTTCTTAGAGCAAATAGGGACCCACTGTGTGCTTCATGCATGTCTTTATAAGAACTTTCAATCCTTATCTTACTATGGCTGGAAAAATGTAATTAGCATTCTGACATTCATAGGGAATGAGAGTTAAAGCTAAATTGATACTGAGTTGTCACATGGTGACAGCACATTCTTGAACACTTCTCTTGTCTCACACAGTTTATGCCTTTGAATGCCTGACTATTTTTTTTTCCAAGATTTATTTAGAATAAAGCTAATCTTGAAACACTTGTGACTTTGGGTATGTGTTTGTGAGATTCTATTTGACAGAGAATAAGGATATATATTAGTGTTACTAAGGCCATGGCGAAAATCAACTTCAGTTCCCAATCCCAGATCAGTTTAGAAGAGTGTAATCTTTCTAGACTCTGAGTAGTTATGCTATATAAAGAAGAACATTTTGACCATCCAAGCAGCAATATTATGAGGTATTTTTGGAATCAGCCAAGAGATTTTAAGCCAATGAAATAAAAGTGACAGAAGTTCAATTACCAGTACTATTTAATTTGAAGTAGACTGCATATTAATGATGTCACTTTTCACCAAGAGTCACTATGGAAAGGTAATGCTGCTGCATGTTTAAACTTTTTTCATTATATATAATGGAAGCATAATAATGCAATTATGTCACTTTTCATTTTAAATACAAAAAAAACATACACTCTTACTGCACTCTTAGTGATTAGACAAAGCTTGGTTGATACTTGCTCCCTTTGCTAGTTTGGAGTTTGGTCTATCACAGAGAATTATTACATAAGATTCTGGAATCATCTAGATTAAAATGAAGAGGTAGAGTCCTACCTGTTTTCCTTGAAATTAAGGAGGTATGTACTTTGTTTAGCTTAATGTCCTCTGTATTAATGAGGACAGTATGGCAGGTAGGAATTCTGCCCTGGGGAAAAGAGCAGGAAACCAGTTCCCTTATATTGATTACATGTACACAAAATTATTCAAATTTACAACAATTTTATCAAGATCATATTATTTCTACAGCTTCACCTTGTATTTCATTACCAAGGACAACAGTACCAAACAATCAAAGCATTCTCATTTATGCTAATGTTTTCATTTTATTTTGCTTTTTCATTCAGCAAACAGGGTTGTACTAATCTTCCCTCAGCAACAGGAACACTTCAGACTATTAATAGAACTAGATTCAGCTACCAAATGAGGTTAAGCATAATTCTTATTCCAGAATTAAACAGCAATAAAGAGGAATAGAGGGTAAAACTTAGTGCAAATCAGATATTTTTATTAACATGACGACTGAAAGTGATGAGATTTGTAAATGTTTCTGAAATACCTAGTGGTTTCTCCCATGTTTGCAAATAGCAGACAGTAGGGCACCAAAGTCAGAAAACTAAATGTATGTGTTAGATTCATAAGTCAATTAATTGGGTTGTAATGAGAGCTGGTTATTCAAAGGAAGGGCAGCCAGTGATGCTTCTGTGAGCCAGCAGCACAGGCTGAGAGGGGTTTGAGCTCTGAGAATCACAGGCTACAGTGAGAGCCCTGGACCCCACCTACACATGGGGAACCCACAGGCTCTGCTGCAATGCTCCCTGACAGCCTTCTGGAAGAGCTGACAGATGACCACAGGCTTTCCAGTCCAGTGGTAAAGAGTAGGTTGAGTCCCAGAGTCTGTAAACTGAAGCTGTGGCTATAGGTTGGGCCAAATAGGTCACTCCAAATGACAGATGCCTCCTGTACTCCTGTCTCAAAAGAGAGAAGAGGAAGGAATGAAGAGATTTATGGGTTTGGGAAAATTCCAAAGTACTTTAATGAATAATGAAATAATAAAATTAAAAGGATAGAGAAAAAGTAGTATGCAATGTATACAAAACTGTGTCAAGCACCCAGGATGATGGTAATGTCCCTAGGAGATGCAGGAAAGATCCCAGACTGGGATCAGTGACTGTCAAGAGCTGGATTCTGGATCTACAGTCAAGAGTGCCTGGATAAGGCACACAAACAAATATGGTCTTTCCTGGATGCTGCCCCTTTGGTCCCTCAGCTTTTATACTGAGTATGGGGAAGATGGGATGGAATGCTCCTGTTGATCAATTTTGGGTCATCTGCCCTGTCTGCTCCTCCTTGCAGGTGGGACCTTTCTGCATCCAGCCCCTGGTGGGGCAAATGATGAATTTGCTGACCTTGATTGCAATAATGATAAATGAAAATGAGACCCTCTCGCAAATACCATTCCTTGGTATAATCAGGTCTATAATCAGAGGAAATAGCAAATATTTTCTTTACAATATACTCTTAATTTCAGAATTTAGTCAGAAAGAAGAGGCCCAGCTGAAAAGTAAAGTTAGAAATGTGAAGATTTCCTGTATTTTATCTCAAATCAGGACAAGCTGCCAGGAATGGAAAAATTAAGCTAGTGTTTAACTAAGATGGGAGTTAACCATCACAATTTCCTGATAAATAAGATAAAGACTTTGTGATTTCAGACCTTAAGGCCTTCCACTGTAACAATGGTAGGTCACTCTAAGTTAAACTATTGTATGTGCTCTATCTTGTGATGTGGTATTAACTTTACCCCACCTACACATTGAGATACTTGCTTCGGTTTTTAGGGAGACGATTTAAAGGTCACTATATCCTTAATTTTATCCTTCGCCCAATGTCCTGGTTTCAGCCAGGGAAAAGTTAGTTTTCTTTCTTCTAGCTGCTGTGTGCTGGATTTGGTATAAGAAGAATGTTGAGTAATATTGATATTATTTTAGTTGTTGCTACTAGGTAATGTTTATATTAATCAAAGATCTTTTCAGCTTCCCTTAGAAGTTTAGAGGGAGTATAAACAGGACAAGCTGATAGGAGGATGCTCCATACCATAGGGGTCATGCTCAGTATATCAAAGGAGGATTAGACACAGGGCAGTGATTTGTAGTCACTGCTTGGGATGCGTTGGGCACTTGACCACCAGGTGCTGAGACTGCATGGTATTGTTTCTCCTTATACCATTATTTTAATTTTTTTTATTTTCCTATTCTGTTACTATTCTATGAAACTGTAAGGTTTCTTCGTTCCTCTCCTTTATTCTTCTCCCTGCTCTGCTTGAGGGGCAGAAGGGGGCTGAGTTAGTTGCTGCCTGGGATAAATCCCAGCATCCTGCTATCATGCTACCTTACCAATAATTTGTCTTAAAAACCACTGTGAAACTTACTGCTCAGTGGTGTAGATAAGGCCCACTGCTCTTCTGCAGTCCATTGCAAATGTCCCTTTCATGAGCAGAGTAGAAGAAGTAATCATTTATGTTTAAACAAGGAGAATGAGGTTTGTGGACGGAGGTCAGTTTAGTCACATTATGATTCTCTGCTAAGGAAAAACAGCAAGACCAGTACTGAGTGGCATGACCATTGGCCAGGACTATATGTCACTTGTGAGTTAAAACTTAGACTTCCAGTAAAGCTCAAAGGCATTTTATTTCACTGAGAGCAAAATGTTGTGCATGATGTTCAGAAATAGCACAGTATGTAAATGCAATTAAACAGCATCATTGATGACTCCGAGAGACTGTGCCAGCAGAATAAGTCCCAACAAAGCTGTGGCTGACTCTGAGACTCCCAATGGAATAACACATGAACAGCCACAAAGACTATGGTCTTGTTGGTGATGTGGCTTTTAGGCTGTATCACACTGTAGCATCTCTGTCAAGTGCTCCCTCTGCCCACCCACACTCCATAGGATAGGCCCAATGTCTGGTTCTCAGCACTGCTGTGGGATCCCTCAGAGCCATGGGATCACACAGTGAGTTTTTCATATGATATGGAACAGCCCTTTGGTCAGTTGTGGTCATCTGTCCAGGCTGTGCTCCCTCCCAACTTCTTTTGAGATCCCAGCCCTCGCAGATAGGGTGATGTGAGGAGCAGAAAAAGGCCTCACAAGCTTAGCAACAAGAAAAGCTACTACTGTGGTATCACCATTTCTCATCCCAAATCTGAAATGCAGCACTATATTAACTGCTAGTAAGCAAGTTAACTTCATCCCGGCTGAAACCACACCACTAGTGCTCAATCACTACGTAGGAAACAGGTATTTCAAAAAACATAGGGTTAAAGAAGATTTTACAGACATCTCCAACTAGCTGATGGCCAGTATGTAGGGAAAGGTAGCATGTGAAGGCAATGATATTTTAATAGTCAATCCCAGCAGAGATAAAGATCCAGACTGAAAAGAAATGTCTTACTTCACAAATGTGTTTTTGGTATGCTGGAAGAGTATAAGAAAAAAGGTTTCAATTGAGATGCTCTACTTCTGTTGCACTCAATTTGGGAAGTGCACTGCTAAGCAATTGCAGGTACTGATGAGATAACAAGGAAAACTAGAGAAGGCAGAGGCATTTAGGGCTCCACTCTCAGCAATGATCCCAGCTGATGGACACAAAATAGGCACAAAAGACAGGCTCAAAGCCCTTTTAGAAGATAAAAATAAGAGCAGGAAACAACAAAATGGGATTCAACGGTGATGTAAGTACAGATATCTGGGAAGGAAGAAATCAAGTGAAACACTGAATAGGATTCAAACAGGGAGAAAGCAATAATGATGAAGGAGGTATAAGGAAACCATGAGAAGTGAACTATGCATGAACCTGAAAAGCAGTAAGAATAAAAACTACTGTTTCATAACAAAATAACAATGTAATTTTGGACTGAAGGTTTCTCCTGCTACAGACTGTGTGGAAAGTAGTGAAGTAGTGGCTCCTGACATCCATAATTTGCAAAAATTTATTCTTTGTAATGTGTTCCTCCTTCAGCTTACCTATTTCAGGGCACAGCAGCCTATTTGCATTATCAAATATGAGTTTGCATCCCTCTGTTCCAAGGTAATGGTATATTGACTTCACTTTAGTTTCAGGTTTCTTTAGGCATTTTTATTTGAATACATTCAAGGACAAGAACAAAGAGCCTTTTTGAATATTCTGCTACCATGCAAGCCAACCTCTTACAAAGCCTGCTCAGTTCATGTTTAAAACCTTTAGCTACAGTCTGAAGGACTTAGTTGCCCACAATCCATTTTCAAAACACTCTTGGGAAGTTTCTTGTGTTTGATGTTGGTTCTCCTCCTGGCTGTACTGACAGCAGTATGTGCAATTGTGTGTTGAGATTGATCTAGAATCCTACAATCACAGAGTTGGGAGGGACCTTCAAAGGCCATCTAGTCTGACCCTAGTTCAGGTTGCTCAGAGCCTTGTAATGAGGAAAATCCTAAATTTCTTTAGTCAGTACTTAGCACTGCAGAAATATCTCCAGTGATCTTGCAGGCAGCTCTTTTAATGATGAACACTTAGGAGCATGTAGAAATTAGTTTACTTTGATTTCAGTAGCATCAAACACTTAAACCACTTTTAGGAAACTAGATTTAAAAAAAACTGTCAGCTTTTGATTCCACACAATAGTTTATGTGGGAGATGATTCCCTACAAAAAGCCTTTCAGCTATCCCAGATGGATGTAAGTAAAGGGATACAGTCCAGAAACATCACCTCATAACAGACTGTTCTAAAGTGACAAGAATGTGATGCATCTCTTTTCATCCAAGATTCAGTGGTAAAATGAAAGTAATAAAAAGTAACAAACAGTAATAGGAAAAATAAAAACCTGAAAGGAGAAATCAAAACTCGACTGAGTTGTTAACTCTACCTGTATGTCATTCTACATAATATGAACAATCAAGTACTTATGAGCTTATATACATATATAAGCATATAAATACATATAAATGTGTCCTAAATTATCAGCATGTCTGCCAACATAACTTAGCAAAGACAAGCAGCATTGTCTATTTCTTCTGGAGGTGACCACAAACACCTCCTCTGAGTGGTGTCTCCAACTGCCACTCATCATTATCCTTGACAGGAGCAGTTCTATTTTTCTCCATTAGGATATTTGCGATGTGACCTGCTGTCATTCACAGTGACTTGCAGTCACAGAACAGAAACATTGTCCTTGTGCTAGAGAGCTCAGAAGGAGCATATGTGTAATTGTGGACATGTATTTCCCATTTGAGACATGGGGTTGGGTAATATTTGTCAAATAATGTCAAATCTAGAAGGGCAAGTTAGATTAGACATTAGGAATTCTTCACCATGAGGGTGGTGAGGCACTGGAAATGGTTGCCCAGGGAGGTGGTGGAGGCCACGTCCCTGGAGACATTCAAAGCCAGGCTCTATGAGGCTCTGAGCAACCTGATCTATTGTAGGATGTCCCTGCTCACTGCAGGGGGGTTGTACTAGATGACTTTGAAGGACCCTTCCAACTCTACAGTTCTATATTTCAACTCAAAACATTCTATGCTATTAATGAGAGAAAGTTCTGCTACTGAATACATTGACAGGCCAGGCAGACAAGGGATATTTTCATCTGTTCTTCATCTCTGTGTAGATCACCTTAATGACAGTAAATGTTGCCAGATTAACCTTGGAGGCACAGGCAGCAGTGTTGCAATTTGTCTCTACTCTTCAAAATAAGTGTGACCAGTAGGTCCAGGGAAGTAATTCTGCCCCTCTGTTCTGCTGTGGTGAGACATCAACTGGAGCACTGTGCTCAGCTGTGGAATATCCAACATAAGAAGGATATGTCCAAA
Source organism: Turnix velox (assembly GCA_013400935.1). Classification (NCBI taxonomy): domain Eukaryota; kingdom Metazoa; phylum Chordata; class Aves; order Charadriiformes; family Turnicidae; genus Turnix; species Turnix velox. Next base: position 18,912 of record VZTY01003291.1, read on the forward strand.
AGGGAGAATCCCCTCTATGAGGACAGGCTGAGAGAATTAGGGTTGGTCAGCCTAGAGAGGAGAAAGGTCCAGAGAAAACTTGTAGCTGTGCCTAAAGGCCCATTGGAGAGATGGGGAAGGACTGTTCATGAGGTGGTATAACAGTAGGACCAAGGGTAACTGAAAGAGTGTACATCTAGATCAGATATTAAGAGGAAATGCTTTATTATGAGGGTGAACCAGGTTGCCCTGAGAAGTCGAGGATGCTCCATCCCTGGACATGGTCAAGGACAGGCTTTTAGCAACCTGGTCTAGTGGGAAGTGTACCTGCTCATGACATAGGGGTTGGAACTAGATGATCTTTAAGGTCCCTTCCAACACAAACCATTTTATCATCCTATGATTCTTCTGCTAGAATACTTTATTCCACAAAGCAAGAGACCTGCAGGGAGGAGAAGGAATTGAATTTCTGCCTTTCCTGTATTTATGTTGCTAATGAAAGACACTCGGGGACACATTCATTCTGCACCATAGACACCTATTTTTTGAGAAATGGGACTGAGAGCACAGTTTATCAGAGTAACTCATCACTTGTGATCAAACCTGCTTGCAGCCTTCCTCTGGAGGTTTACTGGGAGGGGTGGAAGCTGTGTGACAACATTAGTTGATGCAAAAGCTTGTGCATAACACCCTACTCAGGAAAGGGAATCAGAAGGTACTGAGACAGATGCATGGACTGCAGAGTTAAGACACCTTCTTTCCACTGTATGTAGTACATCCCAAATAGCTAGTGGTTTTTGGTTGAGGTCTTTTGTTCATAAAGTGACCAAGTTAGATGGTTTTCATTCCTACATTGGTATACAGCATCAACCATGGTATGGGAGGGCACAGGGAGACAAGTTAATCCCCCCAAAACAAATTCTCCCCCCATACGAGTTAAATGCTCTTAAATAATGCCTCTTAGCATTAGCTTTGCTTCATCACTGTGGTCCTGATATAAATCTCCATCTGAGCTGAGTATTTGTAAAGCCAAAATCTATAGTGTTCACTGAGGGCTTTGGATTTATGCAATGAAGGGTTCTTACACCGGCTCTCCTTAACAGCACAGAGAAAGCTGTGACTATGAATAAAAATAAGCAATCAATTCTATTTTCTGCAAAGACTATGAAGAGGGGAAATTCTGTGGAGACATTCCTTAAACCTTTTTCTTCCCATCATAGACCATGAGAAATGCATGTACCAAAGATGTGTATATAGAAAATAAGTCACTGCTCAATGTGCATTGTGGCATATGGATGGGCTGAGCCTTTCTGTAAGCCCTCTTCAGGTATTGAGAAGCTACTGTGAGGTCCTCCCCCCCAAGCCTTCTTTTCTCCAGGCTGAGCAACCCAAACTCCTTCAGCCTGTCCTCATAAGGGCAGTGCACCATCTTCATGGTTCTCCTCAGGACCAGCTCCAACAGCTCAGTGTCCTTCTTACATTGAGTCATCAATCAGCATTTACTGTGTAAAGTCTCCTTATGTGTCTTCCAGTTACAGGTTGGTAAATTTCCACACTACAATCAGTACAGTCAGGAGTTCCCCATCGTTAACACTAATCATGTCTCTCCCAGCCGTCTTTTGTTTATCTCAATGTTCCTGGCCAAGCCCCTCCTCTACTTCCAGGACGTCTACATCCATTGAGCCAACAGAATCTGTTAACTCTAGAGTTAACCCCACAGTGCATGTGAATGGAGTAAAGAAATGCTGTCCTTTGCTGGAAATCTAATGGTGATATTGAATCCAACCAACATGGAAAAGCCTCTTCCAACAGCATCTAAGAGCCACCCCTTTAGAAAACTGCCGGAAACATGTACCTGTGATAACCCAACCAGCCACTGAGTGTCATCTTTGCTCCACAAACCCATCTAAACTAGTACATGTATGAGAGAGAGGATGCTTGACCCTCAGGGGAAGCTCAGATGGAACAACTGTTAGGAGACAGACACAATCCTTGTTCTAAACTGAAGCTTTAATGAACTCACCTGCTTTAATAACCCGGCTCTCGGCTTCTCTGATCTGCAATTTCTCTCTGACAAAAAGTAGATCAGACAGCTTGCTTCTAGAGAAGGAAAAAACTGCTGTTGACTCCACTGACATCATCCATGTCAAACCAGGGATGGATCTGACCCAGTGATTCTTAGGGCTGTGCTGATAGGACCCAAAGTAATAGTTTCACATCTTCCTTTTCATAATTAGCAGCTGTATCTCACAATGCATTGTGTGATTGTTCCATTTCCTTCCTCAGTAATTCATTGCAGTATATTGTTTTGATGACCTGCAACTCTTTTGAATTGCCACGGACTTTTCTATTTTCCACTGAATGCTGGTCAAGGTTTTCTGCCCAGAGATCAAGTGCTACATCATTTGAATCAAGACTCTCTTCTCAATGACCGTAATACTCACAATGGACTCAGCTTCCTTGTGGGTGCCCATGGCTGTTCCCTGTGAAGTCAGACTATGCTGCCAAGACCCTGGGGGTCCACAACACATTTCATGGCCTCCCAGGAAACTAGCTGTGTTAGTTCAAGTCACTCACAGATGACATGGGATTCTGGGCAAGCTCTTCCATCTCTCTCCCAAAGTTTCTAGTCATGGTTCTACATGGGCAAGGCTACGTCCAACCCCATTTCCAACTGTTCTGAGATGTTCAAAGTAATTTCCTTCTATCATGAGTCTGTTTTGTCTTCACTTAGCTATAGGAGTCTTAGCACCTTGATTGTTACTTCCTAATCCTTCTCTATTACTATCTCAAGATGATCCTGGGCAGCACTTCCTCTTTGTTGCTGTATCAAGAGGTACAGCTGAGCATCACTGCAGTAATCAAAATGTATTCATTCATTTCTTGTTACTATATATAAGCTGTTAGGAAGATTGAATCCCTGCTGGGGCCACTCAGGAAATCATTAGACTGAAGTAGAAGAAAATTAATTTATAGAGGATACCATGCTTAAACTGTACCATAAGAAGAGAAAAAATATGGAGATTCATGCAAGAGAAGGGCCCTGGATGCCAGAGGAACTTCTCCCCCACAAACTTCTGATGGAAGAAGAGGCAGAAGAACAGCAGTATCTGTGAGTATATTTCCCATTTCAGTTTGATCTGTGTTGGCACATAAAGAGTTACTGTGTTGAGACAGCAAAAGTACAGTATCCAGTTTCCACAGCAATTTATCCTGGTCTAATTAGAACTGTAAACTCAGAACATCCAATGGGACTGTTCTGCAAGTGGACAAATGTGGCTGAAACCTGAACAATGGCACCTGAAGATAATGAGTTATGGGGCTATTATTTCAGCCAACAGGGCAACATGCTAATTACAAGAACACATCCCAGTGTCAGATAAATTGGTCCAGTCTCATAGGTGGAGCTCTGTACTTAAACCTGAGGGCTGACTTAAATTTCTAGGTAAATTTTTCAGTAGAACTGGTGAAATATCACGTGCTTAATAATTATGTAATGCCACTATGTGATTTAAAGATTTGAGCGTGTCAAATCCAGAGCCCAAGACCTTAGACCTTAGCTGGGATGAAGCCAGTGACTTAGGATATCTGTGTGACTTAGGATAATTTCCTTCATTGAAGTACTGAGAGAAAAGCCCTTTTCACCCCTTTCTTTCATGTATCTTCAGAATATAAGTTATGCAGCAACTGACTTTGAACTAAAGAATATATGAAAGCCTTTTTGCATCCAGTCACCATGGAGGCTGGGCTCTCTGTACTTCACAATATCCCCAGGATTTCTCCAATATATATTATTTTATCAGAGATAAGAAAGTATGTGATGTTCTCCTGAGTCAGAGTTGAAGAAATACTCTGTTAATAAACCTTGTCCATCCTTCTGGAGACAAGAATGCAGCGTGCTGCCCTAATCTGTGTTTTTACCTAAGTTCTCTTATGTTTGTCACTTTGGTTTTTGCATTCCTCCTAAAACTGGATGAGATGCACAAAGCTGTAGGAGAGACAATGTGACACAATGTGCAGGCCTGCTTCCACTTTGTAAGCACAGTTTCCTCTCACATCAAACAGGTTGTGGAATTATTCATCATCCTCCTTTTATAAAGGTTTGGGACCTGATGAAGCATAATTAGATAATTTTTTTAAGGGAAGAACCAGAGTCAAGTCACTGATTCCAGAGCTACAAGGCATTAAACACCACTTGCCTTTACACACAAGCTGTATCCCCTGGAGTATTTTTTCATTACCTGTGATTGCTTACTAAAGATTGAAGGAATAAGGACAAAAATCCTGTCTTCCAGGTTCACTTTAAAATCCGTATGGAGCTTGCAATGCCAATATTAATAAAGGGTTGCAACAGTTCAGCTATTAATACATTTTCTCTGGCAGAGCTTAGCAGAATATCATGAATTCTGGGTAGAGTGTGTTATGCTAATTAGCATAAATATAGGAAAGACCTTTTCCCATCTGAATATAAGAATACTCAAAGTGAATCCTGCAGCTAACATATGCACACAGGAACATAAGATTATCTCTATCACTGGCAACATCATCTTATTAGCTGTGAGCATATGTTTTGTACCAAGAGAAGCTCTACTCATTAAAGGAAGGGCAGAATACTGGCAGATGAGGTGAGGAGAAAGAAGAGATGGAGCTTTTAGTTTGCAGTTCATAGAAACAACCTCGGAGACTTCTTAGACTTAAACCTACCTGTTTCTGTACAGTATTTAGCATGGTGGTTTTGGGATCAAGAGAGAAAAAAACTCCCAATGACACAACTATGTGCCCCCTCCTCCCCATCACATTTATATCAATTAGTGAGGATTGCTTTTTCCCCCCTTCCAATGAGAGTTATCCTGCAAAGAAAAAGGAGAAAAAACAAACCACCAAAAGGTATCTTTCCTCACAATATTCCAGGGATTCACTTTGGTCAAAAGGAACTGCTTTGCCTGAAATGTTTCCCTGTATCATTCCCAAGAATGCAGTAACTCCATAGGAGTAAACAATTGTTTTATTTATTTATTTTTCCTTTTAAATACTGTCTTGAAGTAAGACATGGAGAAACATCCAAAGCTTTGGTAATCAATTGACAGAATTGGATGCTGTGCATGAAATATTTCTTCCAGAGAGATAACCAGGACTGTGTCACAGCGGGAGCTACAGCAGGATAATGAAGCACAATCCTCCTAATTACAAGACCAAAACAAAACAAAACGTTAATGCTTCTCAAATGACATGTAGTGTACAGACATAGTAGATGCTGTTAAATTGGAGGTCTTTATGTCTCCCCCCTTGCCTTAAGTGTCCCTTTGAGCCAACAAGAAGTTCTCTGCTATTGTTGTATTTATTCACATAAAGCAGAGCTGCGCTCATGTTAAATGATGGCACTGAGACACAGTGGTTTAACTACCTGAACCAAAGTAGGCATTTAATGAGCAGTGAGACCTTTGGATTTGAGGACATGAGGGGCATAAGGTTGAGCACAAGGATATCTTAGAAAAATCTGAGGGTCTCCAGCATATGCTGCAAAAATTTGCTTTGTTGTTACTGAATGGAGTTTACTGTAGTTTTCCATCTGATGGAAAAGGCCATTAGGATTGGTGGAATTATTAGGTGGCCTTTGGGTCAGATTTGATGAAGAGATCATTCTAGTTTCTTGAGATTGAATTCTAATTTCTCTGTGAATGCTGATGAGAATTTTTATGTATGAGCAATGAGAGGAAGTAGAAACAAATGGACAGCAGAAGTAATTTTAATTTTTTATTTAGAAACTGCCAGAAAAATCTAGTTTCTTCATCTCAAAACTAGAAAATGGCATCAGATACCATATTTGAAGGACTCTGACTGGATAAGGATATGAGCAGCCTGTACTAGCAAAGTTCCCCACTGACTTCCTACAGGTTTACGTGATTTTTTTAAAGTTTGAATGGTTCTATTTGACCTGAACGGTAAAGCTGCATCATAAAAAATTAAGGTGATACCCAAGATCTTCTATTATTCAGCATTGCTCTGAAGATGCATCAAATAGAGTTTGTTTTCCAAACACAGGATGGTCCATCTGCTGTTACTTATGTTGCAGTAAATTCTCTGAGGGATACATTATATGATTCAGAATCATCTTGAAATAACACAGTCCTGCTTGGTCCTGGTAATCACTTTGGAGATGCACTTTGCCCTTGCTTTCCACAGAACTCATTGGTTTATTCAGATCCATCTCTTTTTTTTTGCCTCTGCTTCCTTTCAAGCACAAGGAACAGAGGGTCAAGACAACAAAAGTTCAGGCTTTGGTAAGGCAGAATTTGTGATTATGGTTCTAGCCTGTGTATATAATAAAAGGTGGTGAAGGGTCTGGAAAAGAAAGCTTATGAGGAGAGGTTGACGGAGATGGGGCTGTTTGGCCCAGAACAAAAGAGGCTGAGGGGAGACCTCATCATTCTCTACAAATGCCTGAAAGGATATGTAGAGAGGTGGAGGTCAGTCTCTTCTCGCAAGTAATAGGCAATAGAACAAGAAGAAATGGCCTCAAGTTGTGCCAGGGGAGGGTTAGACTGGACATTAGGAAAAATGTTTACACTGAAAGGTTTCTCAAACAATGCAACAGACACCAGCTGCAACAGACATCAGGTTGAGGCACCATCCCTGGAAGTGTTTAAAAGATAAGTAGACATAGAGCTTAGATATATGGTTTAGTGATGATTCTTATCAGAGTTAGGTTGATGGTTGGACTTGATGTGAAAGGTCCCTTCCAGCCAAGGTGATTTTATGATTCTGTGTGGCTACACTATGACCCTGACTGCTCCTTGTCCTTTCTGCTCTAGGGTGAAAGTGGAAGGAAAGGGAAGGCAGAACAGAACAAAATAATTCAGATACTGTTTCTATTTTACATTAGATGGTAAATATTTTTACCTACAAAACTTCTCTATCATTTGTTCTTGACCCAACTGGTATAGACTTTTATATATGATACAATGTAAGTGTGATAAAGGGAAAAAATAATCTTAAATTGAAGGTATTCTCATCACAGCTCCTTTGCCTGTAACTGACCTTTCCTCTTTAAAAGAGACTTAATTCTTTCAGA
>VZTY01003293.1:5192-39320 GCA_013400935.1 Turnix velox
GCAAAGTGTCAGAATCCCCTCTCTATCTTCTGATGCAGCCCAGGATACCGTTGGCCTTCTGGGTTGCAAGCACACACTGGCATAAATGACATTGTTAGGAATGTCACCTTTAAATCAGAGGCTGGTAAAAATTATTTTAGCCCAATGGAAGTAATGAGGACATTTTAGCTGGTTGCAGAGCAGCAAGTAGCTCACTCAGGATGTTCTTTTCCAAAAAAGGATGACAGTGCTACTCATCAACCAGAAGCTGGAAACATTGTATGTCCCCATAGTACACAGGTTGTTAAATGGTGAGCTTGATGTAAATCTGTGGATGTTGCATGCTGGGCTAAAAATATTTCTTCATACTGCACTTGGCCAGTTTCACAATCAAATACAGAAAAGCTCCAAAATACAAGACAGAAAGGGCTTGAGTGGCTTGGTTCATTCTCTAAGAAAATCTTGCTCATCCTGCACATTACGAAGGTGCAGATTTAATTTTTGGTGTAAGGACACCATCTCCACTTATGCTGGCAGACATAATGCTGAGCCAAATCTCTTTAGAGAAAGATTCAATGATGCAGATGATTGTTTGTCTCCAATAACCTGTCAGTGGAAGGCTTATCATTTATGGGATTTTCTCCTAAACAAGTGTTTGGGAGGTGGATGTATCATGGGATGTGGAAGGTCAGCAGATATTCATGGTGGCTCCATGATGTAGGGACCACTGGTGGCCCTAATGGCATTGGTTACATGGTCAAAAAGAGAAGATCCATAGGAACAACAGGGAAGGATATGTTCCAGCTTTCCCTCCTGCTGCCCATTGTGGCACACCCTGACATAGGCTTATGGCTGTGCTCAAAGTCCCTCTTTTGGGGCAGGGTGGGGAGGAGGAGAGTGGGGGGAGAAATGTAATGTCTTTATTTGTTGCCATGATAGAAACATCTGATGTGAGTGGTGTCATTCTGCTGGTGTTATGCTATCCAAACAAAATGACAGTTCACCAGGTGGCATTATTTTCTGACAGTGAAAAAGAAGACCAAGGTTGACCTGTGGCTCCTATGCTGCCAAGAGTTTTCTCTCTTGCAGTATCACAACAGCTGGTAACAGGCAGATTGCTGTTGTCCTAGTGAACAACAAACTTCACAAAGCATTGTTTGTATCACATGCTAGAACTTTTCTGTAATTTTTCTTTTCTTCAGCACTGGCAACAAAGTTTTTGGAAATTTTGAAAATAAAGGGATTACCCTCCTGTATAATATGGCTTATTTCCTCACTTGTTAATATGCACTGCCCTCTTGTGATAAAATATAGTTTTGTTTTTGTCTGGATGTTTTCTTCCATTTTCTTTTCATAGTTTCTTGGGGCTTTTTTTGGTTTGGGTTTCTCAGTGTTCCCAGGGCTTTCTTTAAGGCTTTCTCTCTAAGGCAGAAATAGTTCTTGAAAAAGCAACAAAAACCTTGGTCAAGATATTCTTACACAATATATCCCCCTTTCATACAGTTAACATGTTCCTACATCATTTCACAGAGAAGTAAAATAATTGGATTGATGTGCAGGCAGGAATAGCTCTCACAAAAAATGTAGACCTGAAAGGATGAGGAAAATATTTAGCAGTTCATCGCAAAAGCAGTGCTTGAAGAAAGAGGTCCAGTGTTCAGCAATGTACTCAGTTTCATAACCACCATCATAACAGTCTGAAGAACTAAAATCTCCCAGGACACAGCAAGGGAAAGCTACTGAATGATGTTAACCTGATCTCCAAAACCAAGCAGAGGGAAAAGTCACCTCCCAATGCTAAGCAGCCAGGCAAAACTATTCATGAGTTGAAAGCAATGGATGAAAAATCATCAATTCCTGGGAAGGAAAGGAGGAGAACAAACCCTTCAGAAGCTGGAGAAAAGGCAGTATGACATACACCCTAGCAGGCGAAGTGATGACACAGAAAAAAGCCCAGAGAGAGACCTTTTGGGTTAAGTGGTGCTTAGAAAAGAGTGGCCTCTTCATGCATTTTGTTTGGTCAAAGTGCCTCAAAGATATTAAATCATAATCCTCTTGTCCTCTGAACAGAAACAACACTCTGGGACTATGAATGATGTCTTCCTTCTGGTTGTCCTAGACACACAGACATAAATGAATTTCTGTGATTTATTTTCTGGACTTAGCTACCAGATAAGATGTTAAGTTTTTCTACCATTTTCATAACAACAGCTTGCATTAGACAGTGTCCTCAATTTAGTGAGCCTATTTTCTCTGGTATTTCCACTTTTTATATTTAATAATTAATATTGTGGCCATCACTGAAGGATCAATCATCTTGTAATCAACTTACTGTGATTTTGAGATCTAGGGGGAATTTTCAGAATGAAAGAATCAATGGACAGTTACCGGGTAGATGCCTCAGAAGCTGCATGATTGAAAGGAAATTTTCAGGTAAGTTAGCGCTACTTGCATTTCCAAAGATAAATTGAATGTCATTATAATTTAGGATGAAAAATTCAGGAATTATATCCAGAGATGTATTCTTGAAAGCTTCCTGTTAGTCAGCAGCGCTGACTCTCAGTATTTTCAGATTTCTTCAGAGAATATGAATAATTTTAAAAAAATCCCAGTCACAAGAAGCAACAAAACAAAACTGGTGAATGTTTAACAGGAAGAATTTAGCTCCAGGGCCAGAAAAGAAAAGTATATTGGTACAAAGTCCAAAGTAAGGACTTTCAGAATCAGTCATCTCTCTCACACACATCTATCAATGCTCATGCAGTATCAATGGTTTTTAGTTATGTAATTATATACCGAGTAACTTCACAGTGAGTGAAAAAATTAGTATGGGATCCTGTAAATAAAGGCATTATGTGTGATGGTTTGATGAGAGAATAAGGGAGAAAAATTTAAAAAATAAGGCTGATAGAAAACCTAAATCCTGGCCATTTTAAACTTCTGGTTGCTAGACCATACAAACTGTAAGATTTTTTTGAGATTTTGCTAAGGCAATTTCTCTTTACATATAAGCAACAAACAAAAAGTATATTGACTTCCCTAGTTTGAGACTTTGTGATCTTAAGTAATAAGCTTGATTTTCTGTCTCCATTGCAAATCACAAGTCAGCAGCACTCCTCACAAACCCCCAATTTTTGAATTATGTAACCGTAAAAGTAGGAATATTTTTCCTGACCTTATTTTTAATATGAATGAATCATTCAATCACAATATTCAAGAAAATAGATCCCAATGTAAGCACCCTACTCAGGAAAATTGTAACAAACTGCAACAAGGATTCTTTAAGGGGCAGTATCAGGCCATCACAAATGGATTCATCACGAGTAAGCAAAGGACTCACTGGTAGTGTATGTGTGTGTAGGCTTGGAGATGATTCACTTGAACGCTTAGTTTAACTCGAGTTTTCCAAAGCCAGATGGATATTATTGTCCTGCTCATTCCATTAGACGCTGCAGGACTCAGACTTGTCAGTGCCAATGAATATGGAAAAGAGGATCGAAACTGAAGTACCTCAGTGCCATCTGCCTCAGATGCGCTCCAGCAATCGACAGGCTGGGCACAGGGGCCCAGTTGGGAAAATGGCTGTGCACAGCACTGCACTTCTCTTTGGCTCCAGAAGTACCTGGAGGCAGCTGACTGCACCCAGTATTTTCCTCAACAGATTTCCTTGTCATCGAGGCATTTCCCCTCCATCCTTTCTGCTATTTCTGGGAAAAAAAACCTCTTGAGATATTTGCAAGAGTCACTGCTTGGAAACTCTGTAGCACAAATGCTGAGAAAAACAAGGAAGAGATCTGTCTATACAGCCTGGACTTAATCATACAAAACCCCATAGTCTGCATATTTCCATCCTTTCTACTGGCTGTTACCTTTGGGGTTGTCCCAGAACATTGCATACTCACTGTCTTGAGGAATGTATGTAAGGTGAGCCTGGGAGATCTGCTATGTGTGTGGCCCTTTGAGTTTCTGACCTTTTGGGACTAGATATCCCTGTAAATGGGAGTATGGATCCAGACTGAGATGAGGATATACAACTGCACCAGATAAGGATAATAAAGAACCCAAGATAAAGAGGTAGACCACTGTGCCATGAAGACCTAGTACTGTATAAATGGTTCACTCTAGAAAAACATTCAAGAAATATTTGAACTCTGTCTGAACTTCATAGTGTAACTTTGTAGTGTTGGATCTGCAAAGCTGACCTTGAATAGTCACAAGAAAAATCTCACTTCTACTTCCTGCTTTCAGCAGTGCTGATAGACTTTCTATGGTATTTTGGCACATAGGCAGCTTAGGGTGAAGTGAACGACCCCAGCTTTTGCTCAAAAACTGCAGCAGAACTGAAGATGAAAATAGCTTTGTGTCTTTACCTCCTCAGTTTTCCAGGCTCATTGCAAACCAAAACACCCAAAATCTCATTTCTGTGAACTTCTCTGAAATGGAAGAAAAACAAAGTGTGAAAAAGAAATTCCCACATGTATGGTAGCTGGATATCAGGTACAGCAATAATGCAAGGAGAGCAATAGGCCATTTTTCCTTTCCCAGTTTGCCCACATTTTTGACTGCTGTGTTCCTAGGACTCGCATCACATCACCTCCTGAACTCATTGCAAGGGCTGGCCAGAAATGGTGAATATCAAAGCTCTGTGCTTTCCTACAGGCACAAGGTTCTTATTCATCTTGTACCTTGCCTGCATGCAGGGAGCCAGTTCCCATTACTGAAACCTGGGAATTCCATGCTGTCATGAGGAAGAGAGCTTGGAAACTTGGGAAAGATTGCACACGCCAGCTCAGAAAAAGCCCCTGTGGTGTGCACTGACACAACTGGCACTTCCATTTTAATTTTTCTGACAGCTTGTAAAATAATACTGTATATTTGGAGACAAATCATTCCAAGTGAAAATTCCCAACCAGTCCCATCATGGGCTACTCTTGATGTAAATGAATTTTGGGAACAAACAAGAAGGACTGGGCATTTCCCTTACCACTGATGGTTGCAACACACTCAGCATCTTTTTTCAGTGCCAATCTTAGCATCACCTTGGTATTCCGTACAGTCAGCAGAGAGTCTGTGACCAATTAAATATCAAAATACTAGTTCTTTATCTAGTGTCAGCTAGGAATCAGCTAGGAAACACTAATTTCTTCCCCATTAATTCTTGATATGTTGGCGGAAAAGTCTGTTTCTTAACAGCTCAGCTGAGTTCATGATCTGTAGCAGACTCATGGTGGGGCAGGGCTGCCTGGTAACAAGTAGTGACCTGCCCTTATTACCATGGCAGATGTCCCTTCACAAGAAGACCTGGGCAGTGAATATCACCCTGAAAAGAACCCACAAACACTGAAAGTGCTAAACTAGCCACCACCCTTCCTCCATTTTGTCCCTTTGAGTGTCACAAAGTACAGTTAAATTAACAGAGGGATGAGGTTGAGTAAATAATTGTTTCATGATACATTCGCCCTGTAATTTATCAGCTCAATGAATAAAAAGAATGAGAAGTCCTTCTCTGAAAGCATCAAAAGCAGAAAAACAACATCCTGGTTTCTTAACAAGTTTAGGTTTTTGTTTCCAGGGATACTCTGCCAAACAAATTTGGAGTGACACGTCTGGTAGAGCTGGTGTCTCTGTGCTTCTCCTCAGTGTTTTTGATGGCTGGGCACAAGTCCTACAAACCTGGGCACTTGACTGCATGTGGCAGTGCCAGCCTTGATCATGAAGAATTTATTTATTCCAACATCTGCACAACTTGGTGCTCTCTTAAACTCCACTCCCATCCTCACTGGGATGTAACACAAGCCTGGGACTGGCTATGGCCACGGTGGTGAGCTGGGCTGGTTGTCTTTGGCGACTGTTCCCACATGTGTCCCAGAGTCTTGCTCCCCTTTAGTGAGGTGCTGTTACACTACCTGTGGTTTCTGCTGCCTTAAGCAGAGGGCGACACATCCACCTTACATGGGAGCGGCACATCTGCTTGGCTTTTCAAATGTTCTTTTTCCCTCACTAACACTCTTTTCACTCCCTGCTTTCTCTACAGTGAACACCTAGTATTACTGCCTTTGAAGGACGACAAAGATTGTCATTAAATAGTTGGTGACCTCTCGGCAGCCTGAGTAGACACCACTGTGACTCCCTGCAGGCAGCTTCAGCCAGGAGAGCAGGCAAGGGCTCAGGGTGGCAAAGCAAATACTCACGGTGTGGCTGGAGGGGAGGTGGTACTTGCCTGGGATGACAGTGCCCTGCCAGCCTATTATGCCATAAGGCAGCAGTTAGCCACTGACATGACAGGTGACATGGAGGCAGCAGTGTGGATCCTCAACTTGGCATAGCAAATGGTCTAGATGCCCTCATGGGACTTGCGGCTCCCTACACAGCCACCTCAGCCCACTGCTTTCTGCCAGGATTCACACATGTTTCTGGTTCAACCAGCCCAGGCTCCCCATGCCATCCACTGGCACATAGAGAGGCACCTAAGGGCAAAGAACTTGCGGGGGTGAGTCATTACATGGAGTTTCTAGAGAAACTTCTTTGTGGCCAGGGGTACGATGAGAATAACACAGCCCCTGAGGCTTTTCTGATAGAATCCCCTCTATGCAGGCAGAGGAATGCAGACAGTGTCTTTCCCATGACAGCCCCCACACGGGATCCCTCCACCCTCCTTTGCCTCAGTCCCTATGGCATTTGCATCAGACTTTCCACAGGCTGCCCAGTGCCACTGTCCACAGTGCACAGAAAGTGAAAAATATTTCCTGAATCATCCTTTCCTTTGCACATTGCAGCAGACATTTTTGGAGGTGTATGATCTTCTCTGAAGCATTTTTCTACTTCTTTGATGAGCAGAGGTGGAGTGACATGAGGGGCTCCTTGCATCTCTCCCATCACCTCTTTGGTTTTTAAGTTGCATGTGCTTCCTGGGCCTGTCGGCACTTTCCTATGAGTAAGATGTTACCACAAATATCTGACACACTCTCAGCTTAATGTCTGAGCCTAGTTTGGGAAAGGGGCAACAAGGCTTATGATAACAAGTGGGTACAGTGGTGGGAAGATATGAGAACTAGTTTGTAAAAGCTGTGGTGGCTGACCGTGGGGGAGCTTGGTACATGCAAAGCAAGAGGGCTGAAGTGAGAAACCTCTGTCAGAGTCAGACAGAGGGTACTGCACCACACTTCATGCTCTGTTTTAATAAACCTGTCTCTCAAATGACGAGCTGACCTTACCCCATCCCTACTTAATATCTTCCACTCATTAAACAGTTTAAGCATGGCATGGTTTTTACACAGTATGTTATTCCAAAAGCCATACGCAATCTTTCTTAAAAACATCTGCCTACAGCAAATCCAGGAGCATGTGTTGAGGTCACTGTATACTTTCAAGTACATGATTTCACATGGTGATAGTTTCCACTCTGATGACCTCTTTGCTCCTTGCTCTACTGCTACAACTCAATGCAATATTCACAAGAAGAGATGGATATGTTGTAGAGTGTAGTCCCGGATTAAGAATTTTTTTTAATTCTTTCTGCTGAAGGGACAGTTCTTGAACTAGCAAGAAGGATGCACTTGGAGCATTGCTGAGAAAGGTGAGCAACCAGAATGTAACAACACCACTGTATGAAGAACAGTCATCTCCTGACCCAAGATGTCATGTTTTAGAGGTTTTTCCACCTAAGATGTAGATGGCAAGGAGCTAATACCTCACTGAGCAATGCCACACTTCCAACCAGCCTTTGGCTCCCCAAGTCACTCAACGGAAACGACTGAGGGGCTCCCAGAATGTTTTGACTTAGAAAAAGGGTGCTCTTGGCTGATGTTAATTATATGTGCAGGCTACCCTTCCCTGCAGCCAAAAAGTATGGGGATGGAGGGTGTCAGGATGTGGGCTCACCAAACACCTTTGCTGAGTTTACATACAGAAGACAGCATTTTTTATACTCCCCCATAGCATTTTTCTCTTTATACATCTTCATTAAAAGAACAGCTCTGTCCGTATCCATCAGGATAACTTGCATCATTGCTAAAGTGTAAAACACTATTTGTTGTTGTATATTTTATTGAAATCTGCAACATAAGAAAATGATACATTAAGGCTGTCAGTGAAAAAAATATAATTATGCACTTTTCAAACAGAAAATAGTAACAGTTTTAAGGGCACCCATGCTGCTACTTCAATTATGCAAAACAAATTTCAAATAAGGAAAATAAATTTCAAACAAAAACTAACAGAAACAATAAACTGGATAAATAAGTTGACAGTTTCACCCACTGACAGGCTCTCTATCAGGGAGTCCTGATCCCCCAAGGGTGGCCTAGTTGCCTTCAGGGGGATATCATATGTGCAATATGCACTATTTCCCATTAAGAGCCAAATTTAAGATCAGATTTGACTATCCCTATGCTCTACCAGAAGCGTTCAGATTACCCATATAGTGAAAAACACTGGCAGATAGCAGTGTGAGCTGACAAGCCTGGGTCTTGTGGCCTTATGAGTCAGAACAGATTCTGCCCTATATGCTGGAGCGAGGGACTTCCACAGTCCTCATCAGAGTGTCTCATGCTTGTTCAGTTCTGCATAAAGATACCAAAGTTCACTGGTCAGGTAGAAATGAGTCTCGATGAGCTTTTGAGTAAGTTCAAAATTATTTTAGGGAAAATAGTACAGTCTCCTGCTGCAAATATACACAAAAGTCATCCAAAACTACACTGTGACACCCTTCACTCACACACTGCTGCAGGCTTGCCTCCTTTCTAATTTGTGACAGAAAAGAAAAAAATAATAGAAAGTCTTTGAGGCATAATATAATAATTTGTATTCTATTTAAACTTATATTTTGCCCTGAAAGAAGACTTCAAAGTAAGGCTTCTCTAGTGGTTTTAGACAATTACTATATCACTTCTTAAAATCATGAATAAGTCATGGCCAAATTACCACTACAAATCTGTTAGGAGTGTGATGAATCCTTGAGGAAAAAGGGCTAACTTCAGCAGATACATTTGGGTTGAGAGAGCCCAAGCAAGATTTGTCTTTAGATTGCTTAGATTACCTCCATAAATCTCAACACCAGATATGTTCAACAGAAGAGTGTATAATGGAAAAAGAGTTAGGGGAGGTGAGCTCAAGGATCCAACTGGATAGCATCTTGCCTGTGAAAGTGGCCATCAGCAGAAGTCTGGCCTAGAGCAAAGAAGTGGGGAAAGCACACATGAATCTCATTTAGCCTCCAGTAGTCAGGGGCACCTTCACATGAGGACAAATCTCTGTGAATTTATCCCACTCCAAAGCAGCATTTTCACACTTGTGGTTCCCACAGTACACAGTGGCAGGGATAAACGCCTCCCATCCCTTGCTCTGCACTGCTCATTTGTGCAGCTGGACCGGTCATTTTTCCACATTGAGGAGGCTTTGAGGTTTTAGAACTTCATCAATTATTACTTTCTTTTTGCAAGTTGGCATTACCAGAATTGCACAAATTATTGGGAGTACAGATATGTACATACAGATTTATTTGCTACCAAAATGGTGAGCCCCTTTTGTACTATATGCTTTTCTTAAGAAATCTTACATTCAATTTGCCTTTTCATAGCTCCCGTGTGTTACAGAAATTGTCAAAGAACTTTCCACAGTGAAGTCAAAACCACTTTCCCAAGTGTTAGCAATGAAGGTCTGTCATGTTTCTTATCTTTTTTGTTCAGTGCTTGTCAGCCTTTTTTATTGCTTATCAACTTTATCACCTTCTTTGCTTATTGCCCTGTGACTCAGCACCATGAAGTAATTTTGCAGGACTCCAAAATCAGCTTCAGGTTGAAGTGCCCTGAATAATATGGTATTGTCTGCAATTTTGACCACCTCCCTAAGTCTCTATAGCTCATGTAGAATTCCAGAAACAATATGAGTTCCAGTAAACATCTGTAGGGTCCCATAGGTAAAACTGCTTCCTGATGGCCTTTCCATTGAAAAAAAAAAATAAATTCTGTCCTCTGTCCCTGATTTCTGAAGCTTTGGTACATCATTCCTTAGCATAGGGCATGTGTTTGAAGGCAGCATCTGGGTCACCTCAGCATATAGTGCACTTCCACTCAGAGGAAACTGCCCCGGCACCTGTGGGCTCAGAGGAATGGCTGACTTTGATATTTCAGACAGCTTTGACAAACCCAGTAGTTACATTTGAATCATAGCACAATGAATATTACTGCAGATACACTCCCTTAAAAAGTCAGGCCACCTGGTGGGCAGCTGTCCCATGGCCAGGAGAAGACCACTTCTGCTCCACCACAGAGACTTACATACAGGTGCATATATTGGTAGCTCCAAGGTGCTGAGTCATTGCTCTGATTTTGAACAGAGTGCCTGAGCATTGTCAAAAAGTCTTATCTGAGATGTTGGGCTTCATGTTTAAGCAGCAGATTTGCCTGAGTCAGCACAGCAGGATCAAGCCTTTCATGCCCAACTAAGCACTTTCCTCTGGCTGCAAATCCTTTCTACTCACCTTCAGCAGGAACTGGTGGTTTCTATCACTTGTTACCAGGGATATGGAGAACATTTAGGTTTGCCCAGCACACTCCCTCCCCCCTTTTTCTTTCATTTTGTTTGATTCAGTGCTTTTCAGTTTCTCAGGAAGATCCCCTTAAAGACAAGGGGACGTTGAGTTACTAACATTTCTGTTCGTGTTTCATTTTGTAAAAATAAGACTTTCTCTGCAAAACACAGAGGGAAACCAGCATAAAAACCAGGAAGTGTCTTCAGACTGCTGCCTCTGCTTGCTCAGCTCACCCAAGCCTCTCTACACAATGGGGCACTGAGGGTCAGCCCTATTCTATCCACCCCAAGGTTTTTCCTAGTACTGCAAACCATTTAGAGTTCTGAAACCATTTAGAGTTTAAGAGTACATTGTACATTGAGTTGATGGCAGCAGCCAGATGAGCCCTAGGAATGCCTCAGATCCTCCAGTGCTGGGCACCTAGCAAAGAAAGAATTGGTTGTGACCAAACCCTGAGGGGGTCTGCAGGAGGGGACAGCCATGGAGAGAGATAGGCACTATGTGGTAGAATGTCCTCTCACTGCTCAGTTGTCCATCAAATGCAGCCTCAAGAAAAGCTCCCCTTAGAGATTGCAGCACGCATAAAGATGGAGATCAGCTGTGAATTCACTGCCCTGCTGCATTGCACTCTCTCTGCACTGGGGCAGAGCAGCATACACGCTGGTGGGATGTACCATGATCATTGTCCTCAGGTGTGCTAGGTCTATATGCAGCTAAGGGGCTGAGGATTCATGCTGCTTATTTGAGCACATGTTGCTTATTTGAGACTGTGAGAGCTTTGTGGATGTGGTTTGTCTGGGCTGGATGGGAAAAAGGCCTCCCTATGCATCTTGAAATAAACACAGATGTCTCTTTTGCACAGGGCTGGAAGACGGTTAATAATGGGTGGCAACTCCTATGCTCACCAGTTTGTCTCCCTGTGCAGTGTCTGCACAGATGCTTTCTCTGTAATGATGCTCTTTGGGCCTCATTTGCTGAGGTTCTCAGTGCCTTCGTGTCCTCTGGCTTCAGCGCTTGTTACCTCTGGAGAATAAAATCATGCATAACATTTTGGCTATCTCACAGGTAATGTAAAATTTCCCTTTATTTCGTCATGTGGAAAATTGCACTCCTATTCTCCAGCTTTCAACTCTGACACACATGGACCACTGTACCCCAAGACAAGAGCTTGCTTGTCCCTGGCTCTCTGTGAGTGGTTCTTGCTCTGAACTGCTGTGCAGGGAAGGCAGAGCTGCTGTGATTCTGTTGCTTCCTTTAGGGGAAAAAATACTGTCACTGGAGATCTCCATTCAGTCTTCTGTTTCATGGCCACATTTTGAAGAAGGAATTGGAAATACTGTATGCAATCACTGGCAGATAAGTTCAAGCAGAAACAAACTGAGATCAGGTTCTACTGATAGGCAACTAAAAGGCATCTGGACAGACGGTGCCAGTTGATTCAACTGCAGCTGCAATGCTTAACAGGGTAGAAAATGCAAGTAAAAAGCTAATGGGAGCCCTGTCCCATTAAATCAGCTTTTAAACTTATTTTTTAACTTATCAGCAATAATAATTGTGAACAAATTCCATTTAAACCAATGATGGAAAAGAGGAACTGTTTTGTTAGGTTTTTGAAGTAAACTTAGTAAGGCAGTGAGCCTTAAAAAATTAAGTGTGTAAACGCATATATAAAAATATACACACATGCATACATATCTATAATGAAAAGCTGAGGTGATTTGTGTTATTAAGCCTGAAAGATGAGGAGGAACCGTTTTTCAGGGAAAGTTATAATAAGATGAGGGGTAAATAGTTTTAAACTGAAAGAGTGAAGATTTAGATTAAATATAAGGAATGAGTTCTTTACTTTGAGGGTTGTGAAACACTGGAACCGATTGCCCCATCCCTGGAGGTGTTTGAGGCTAGGCTGGATGGAACTGGTCAAGTTGAGAATATCTCTGCTTGTGTCAGGAGAGATGGAAGTAAATGATTCTTATGGTCCCTTCCACCCTAAACCATTTTACAAGTCTATGATTGTATATTAAGTAAATAACATACTGACATCCCATTTTTTCCAACATCTGCACAACTTGGTGCTCTCTTAAACTCCACTCCCATCCTCACTGGGATGTAACGCAAGAGATAGATTTTATTTAGATTGATTTAAACATATGTAAAAGTCTGTCAAACAAACAAGAGAAATCAGCATTGTTGTTTTAAACCCCGGGGATGAAAAGGGAACAAGAAGTGTGGTGGAGGAGAGGAAAAAGAGTGTGAAGAGGATAAGAGAATAGAGGCAAAAGTCTGGAATGGATTCTTGCAGCTTCTCTTCAGTCACTGCAAATGATGTCACAAAGCTGTTTTCCTGGGTTGCTCTTCTTATGGTCCCTCCCATGTGGGCAAGGTCCCCTGCTGCCACAGTAGCACATGGCAGGGAGCCATGAAGTCAAAATGTGCAGAATATGCAGCATTTTGTGTGCAATTCCTCTCCTTACTGACTATGTTTAGTGCCTTTAGAAGTTAATGTGTCCAGGCAAAATAACTGGGGATTACAGGTGCTGGGGAACAGCTGGAAAGTCAGTGTTTTACTATAACTCATCACAGTAGCAGTCACCGGAAATAACGCCTCTTCTCCTGGGATGTCTATGGATTTCTGTTCATCAAAAAGCAGCATCTGAGTTGCACATTGCTTAGTCACCTGCAACATTCCTTGAAGAAAGCAGCCCATACAACCTGTCCCCACAGCTTCCCATACAGGCCACCATAAGATACTATTTGATGTTTCTGACAGTTCAGGTTTAGGCTCTCAGATGTGGGGTCCTTATCAAAACTATGCAGTGTGCTAGGTAGAGCTTTCAAAAAGATATCACACAGAAAACTTTACATTAAGAGTAGAAGTTGCAGTGATTTTAGTGGGGTTTCTGTTTCCTATGAATCCTTTGTAGGGTTTTGACGCAAATTATGTGGGGGGATTTACTCTGACACCTTCCAGCAAGTTTTATTTTCTGAAAATGAACAGACCAAAAGATTTCCATTAGAAAAATTCTTTTTTTGAAGGTAAACAGGAACTCTATTTAGATTAAGTCTTTCTAGAA
Source organism: Turnix velox (assembly GCA_013400935.1). NCBI lineage: Eukaryota > Metazoa > Chordata > Aves > Charadriiformes > Turnicidae > Turnix > Turnix velox. The sequence goes on from VZTY01003293.1 coordinate 18,777, forward strand.
ATACATAATTTCTTTGAACATTGTTGATTTTCATTGAAACAGTGCTTCTAGAAAACCCCTGAATTTTTGGCACTGTTTGTGATTTTCATGTGAGTAGCAGCTTCCCAAAATGAGACCTGCAACTTTGACAATCCACCTCAGCAGAAGGTATTTCTGCAGCTGGCTGAAAGGAGCTACAACCTGGGTTATCCAATCACTATGATCAGCTCCAAGGACTCCAGCCATGGTACATCAAATAGTCAGGTCTCTCTACCTGTCTTCTCTCTAATTAATCACTGAATAAGCTAGGAATAGATGAAAAACATGTATAATTCTGCTACAGAAATAGACTTTCACAAATGTACACTGCAGCATTCTCTTTCACTTGTTTATTATAGGTTATTGCAATTTGCATGCATTTTCTCCCAAAAATTAATTTGAGATTAATGTCACATGTTGCTCATATTTAATAACAGTGCGCTCATTGCCAGCCATCTGTGTCAGGCTCAGCAGGCTTCCAAATGGCTGCCATAAATTAACTGGATAGTAGAATCTACTTTGTAGCTCACAGGGTGAAGGTATTTCTCTACGCTTTTGTTGGCATGACTCATGGTTCTCAAGGAAAAGCATAATATGTGGAAAATAATGAAGGAATTGTGATTTAATTAATAGTGATTTTTTTTTAAATGGCATTTTTAATATTAATACAAACAGTTTCATTATAGTGTGGTAGGATCAAAAAGAGACCTGCCTCCCAGCACTGGGACTGCTAAGGAGCTAGTAGTCTATAATACAACCTATTCATGCTCTTAGATTATTCTGTCAAAGATAATTAATCAAAATACAAAAAGACTCTTCTTCTCAAAATAGAAATGTATACAAAGTTAATGTTGTGGTTGTATTACTAAAATTTTACTGAAGTTTTCTTCTTATGTTTTGCAGAAGTTATAGGTGGAGGTCTGAAAAACATAGACCGGCTAGCACAGGCAAAGAGCAAAGGGAAGGATAAAACCAGAAATATATTTTGTTTGCAAATACTTATTCAAATAACATGCCCATTCATTTAAAATGCTGGTATTTACAGAAACTACATTTATTCATGCACTTTAAAATACGTTTTACAAATGCATTTGCAATAAGCATGCAGGACTGTAGAATACCATCATTCAAACACAAATAATCTCATTGATTTTAATGGTATTGTACCAGCATTGCTGAGGGCAAAGTTGTGAACTATTCAGGGATTTCATTTTTTCAAGATAACTGGAAACATCTCTGAATAGAAAGAAATGGGATTTTCCTTTAGGAACTTTTTAAAATACAAAATATTACTTGATAGTGTGTAGTTGGTTTAGGTATTGTGTCCTTTCTTATTTCATAAAGAGAGGCTAGAAGGGAGTAAATTTTATGAAGAAATAACTGAGACAATTATTTCCTTCAGTGCTAATTTGGGGATGGTATTTCCACATTACTAGGTTGCTTACAAAAATTCGATGGACTTCCTCTGAAAAGACTGAGTGACTATTTAGGAACAGATGTTTAGTTCCATTTACCTCTGATCACATTTGATTTGTTCAACTGGAAAAGACCATAAAAAGCAAGGGTCAGGCTGTGTAAGGGTGCAGCAGGGCTGTACTGTCCTGGGACACACTTCCTTGGCAATGAATCTGCAGCCCCATCTGTCTCAGGTCCTCTGGCATGGTGGCAATGCCCTGTGTGTGGCCTGGAGCTGGAGGCAAGTGCTCCATGTGTCACAGGCAGCTCCACCCTCCTTCGGCAGTACCACAGCATCCACCTTGTCTTGCCACCAAGCTATACTGTTCTAAGTAGGATATCTGGAATGCCTGATTTTTTTTTAATTTTGAGGTGAAACTTAATGTTATGTCAGAATGCCCTTGGACTAAAAATCACAGATCCTGACTCTCTGTGGTAAACAATTTGGACTATGAATACAGATGGGGCATGTGCCAGCTTCTACACTGATGCACATTCAAATAAATGATGTGACTGGAGCATGCTTTTGCTGATGATTTCTCATTCATTTCTAGTCTCAGAAGTTCGCGTTCTTTGTCTGAGAGTCCTAATGGAAGGACTTTAATAAAGGGGTTTGTTTCTGACAAAATTTTAAGTGAGCCTTCTTTTTTTTTCAAAAATGCTGCATTACCACTGGCTTAACATTTCTGGCACTAGCTCCCTGGACACATACAGTCTAATTGCCTCTGACTACTTGCTACTGCCATGCAAAGCCATTCAGCATGCAGTTAAATCTCCCCCCCTTGCCTTTTATCACCCAGCAGGGAAGCACATCAGAAAAGGTTTGGAGACAGTATAAAATTATAGTCAAGGCATTTGTTTCTTAATGCATTCACCTTTCTCAGAAATTCAAGTGGCATCTTGCCATGAATTATGTCTGCTCAATAGTTTGGCCCCCTTGTAATCAGAAGACAGCAGTCGGAATTGTGATGGATAATGGCCTCATGTCAGATGTCAGTGCTATGTCTGCCTGCTCTATCACCTGCTGTTGCAATCATCCATCATGATATTCCACTGACTTGCCTACTGCCTCTTGCGAGCTGTAAGGGGCTTGCATTGAACTGGTGGTTAATTTCCTGTATGTAGAGCCTTCTTCAGCTGTGTCCTGCAGAGAAAGTCCATTTTGGTTGTCTTGTGTGAAAACTGACATAGGAGTCTCAGGTCAAACTTCATCACCACCACTGCAAAAAACACAGCTTCCTTGCAAAAACAAACAGAGTAATTCAGCTAAGGCTTAATAAAGCTCCATAGATTTGATCATGGACAAAGCTGCTAAATTTCCTGAAAATATCACTGTGTGTAAAGATCAAACTTGTTCTCCAGCAGTCTTCAAGGTCCATATCAACACAGTCACAATATTTGCTACACCAAGATTCCCAGTCAGTCTGGGGAAAGAGATTTGTCAGATCATGAAACTGCAAATAACTATCATTAAGCATCATACAAATCTCAAATATCTTAAACCTGCTTCTGCTGTGTGTGCTTTTTCATTTTATTTCTTTAAAAAGAGAGAATAGAGGAGGCACAACCAATAAAGATAGCCAGGAAAGAGGCACAGACAAATGCAGTCCCAGACCCTTCACTGCTGCTCTTCACTACTAAGGACCACAGGCTTTGGTGACTGGATATGCAATACCCACCTCCCATCAGTGGTGCTTTTTCCTGGGCACAGGAAGATACCTCTGAGTTTGCTTGCTAACATTTTCTGTGCTACTATGGCTACTTTATGACTACCAAGTCTGTTATGTAACATCCTAGAATGCCCCAAAAAGATTACCTTGGATTGACTGCCCAAGGCTAGCTTTTGGATAACTACATAATGGAGGTTAGTTTTGTACCTTTCCAAAAAGCAAGGACAACAGTGTTTAACGACTCTTTGAGTCAGGGAAACCTATTGTAAGAATTTGTTTCTGATGTTCACTGCTAAAAAATTCTCTGTTTTATACTTTTTTTTCAAATTTTTCATAGAATTGGAGCTGGAGTTTTACTAACATTCTAAGAAGATGCATATATTTGGCTACTGGTTGGGCTACCTAGTAGTGAGAATTCTAACTTGCAAAACCTTGTAAGGTTTCAGCAGTTGTTTCAGTTAAATTGGTGATCAAATGGCTGTTGAAATTCTTCACAAAAATAAATGAGGGAAAAGAGAGAAAGCATTTGTGTCATTCACTTAGTGAGAGACTTCAAACCCAGGCAATGCTCAGTACTATCTCTATCTGTTTGTGTCTTTCTCCTATTCAGAAAAACCATTCTGAATCCCCAAACATTTCTGACAAATATTCCAACCACAGATAGAAATTTCCTTGAAAAGTTTCGGTTTTAATGAAACAACCTTTTCTGGTGAAAAGTTCCATCCAGCTCTTGTTTTGACATCCTCTTCAAGCACTATAGGTTTGTAGGCAGTGAATCAGAGAGAAACAATGAAGCAAGCATTTTATTTTGTCTTTTATTTATTCAAGTTACACAAACAGTTACAGTGATAGTAATTATATGTTTTATATTTATATTGATTGTGGGTGCTGAGACATCCTCACTGCAGTCATTTACAGGGATTAAGCCCACTAGCATCACTAGCTCTCCAGCCACAGTCAATTGGTTGCTGGTGAAACTGTAGGAGGTGGATGGCAGGTGGTCTTCAGAAGCTTGTTTAAACATGACTTTCAGCAATGATTTTAGAAAAAGATATCTTGGGGAGCCTACATGGTGTTTCACAAAACCACTTGTGATTTGATGGTAGTCCATCAATCCCTCACTTTTATAAATGTATTAAAAAGGGGGTGACTTGACTCAAACTCACCAAACCCATTCATATTTATACAGGCTCTCTGGTGCTGAAGCTTTATAAGAAGTTTAGCTGAAGTCCTTCAGGAATGGTATTATTTATCAGCTTCCTTATTCCCTTATGTCTTTTCTAATTTTTATTCTTTTTCTGATAAAACTTTTGATTGGGACATATTTTTCCTGAAATTTCACGGAAAGAAAGAGCTCCCAGTGGTGTGAATCAACAGGATTAAGGAAGAGGCAATGTCAAGAATTATACCTATTTAATTCCAACCAGGCCTGAGCAGATCCTCCCTTTTTAAGGAGATGCTGGGTGCAGATGTTTTCAGAAAAAGTGGTCAATACTATCCCTGCAGTGCTGCAGGATGAAGGGTGGAGGCTGGAGGTGTGTAGCAGGGGCCCAGGACACTTCTGGTAAAACAGTCACAGCAAAGAGTTGCAGTATCAGCAGTGATACCATTGTCAACTATGGGAAAACATTTCCATTTCCTACCAACACTTAACAGACAATATGCAAGTTTAGTATGATATGATCTACAGCTACCCCCACTCAGTGAGACTAGTAGCACGGCACAGAAATCCATTGAGAAGGTTCTTGCACAGAGCAGAAGGGAAGCAGTGAGTGGGGACAAAAATCTGGAGGGGTTTGCTGTCCCACCACAAGGAGGCATGAGGGGGAGCAACAAAGCCTTGGTGTGCAGACGGGCTCCTGTGTTAGCTACCACACAGCTGCATTAGGAAAGATTCAGCTTAAGATGGCAGTATCTGCACTTAAGTGTTTACAAAGAGATGTTGACACTTGAGTTTGGAGAGTTATTCAACTGGCTCCATGGAGAATTCTCATGTTGCCTGAGATGCTACAGGGAATTTGAGATATCAACAAGGAGGTGGCAGATGCAACATGGGACTTTTCAGTGCAGTACATCAAGCCCAAAAGAATCCTCTGGAGCACCTAGGCTGACAGTCAGTACCTATCAGCAGCCATGCCAAGTCCAAGGTTATTTAGCTTCCCAATACTGTCCAAGGAGTTTGATGAGAACCAGACTCTTAATGAGATGGAAAAGAGCTGTCTATATTGACCAGATCTTTGCTGTGAGAACCTTAGATATTCAGCTCACATGGAGATGCCTAAATGCAGACATTTCAGACTTCTAGCCGTTCCCCTATCAAGAAAGGTGGGAAATCGGGATCTGTGCACGTCAAAAGTACTCTGCTACCCAAGGCTGAGCTGCTGCCAGAAGCCTCCTTTGCAGCAGCAAGACCTAACGCCTCTTGAAGTTAACAAGAATTGCTATTTGCTACACTGTGCCCCCTCAGGCAGATTTTTACTAGGGTGTTTTAAAATCAAACCAAGGGAGTAAGTCCAGAAAAATTAGTTCCCTACATATATTCAGTCTGCAAAAGTCTTATCGCTATGTTCTGAGCCAACCTCTTTCTGGTATGCACCAAGTAGTGCATGTGCAATGATGAAACAGATGAATATTGAGTGGCCAAAGTCCTCTTTTTCCAGGGCCCATTCTCACTCAGTGAGTCAAGTCACTGTATTACAAAGGGATTTGGCACTGCTCCTAATCATATTCTTGTGCTGATGTTAAGAAAGCACCTGAAAGCTCACATGGCTACTCTGGGATTGCCTTGGTGCCTTGCTGCCAGAAGCCATATCTGCACGCTAATACAAGTAGTGTTGCCAGGATTTCTTCAGGAGTAGCACGTTTTTCCAGGATGGGCTTTAACTGGCAGCTACCAAGGTACTCTGTGAAGGACTAAGCCCCTCCCTTGGCCTCAGATCCCTGGACAGGCTGTCTTTCTTGCACCTTAGGAACTAGGTTATGCCCCCTCTGCAATTATCATTTTTACTGCTTCATGCCTTTTCTCCACCACCAACTGCTTGCCTCTGACAGCAATGTAGTCTGAACTAGCATAGTGCTTTTTAAAACTAGTTTCTGTCTTGGAAGTAGAAGAGAAGATGAAGTCCAAGCAGTTCCAGGAAGCACAGAGTTGTTTTGAGTCTGTGATGGCAAAAGCTAACACCCAGTTAAGTGTTTTAAAGAAGGTCATCTCAGAAGGACTGTGAGTGGATTTATGAAGGTAGGTGCCAAGTGACTGTGTAGGTGTAGGGGCCATGGTAAAGCAAATTCTCAACCTTTATTGTTGGGTTTGTGTTTGGGGTTATATTTTTTTAACTAGTCTAAACACTACTGTGCTAATAGGAGGTTTAAATGACAGGGAGTTCAGAATTCCTGTATAATTCAAAGGCATGCCAAGGAGGAAAGCCTGCCAGTACTCTGAGAGCCAGTATAAAGTTCAGCAAATAGTGAATATGCTCAGGAAAGGGAAAGAATAATCCATCATTAAGCAGCTGCTACACCTGCTGCAGCACCATCTTTGCCTTATAATGTTCTTGCACCGGCCAGGCCCATGAGTTATGCACATGATAAGGGGTCATGATGCCAGTTTCTTAACATTTACCCAGGGTGATGAGGGTTTCTGTGAGTTAGGCAGTGAAAAACAGCTGCACTACATTTCAAATGGTAGCTGAGCTCTGCTTTGCCATGGTGAAATTGTCTCTGCAAGGGCCAAGTCAATGAAGCAACCAACCTCAATGTCAGCAATGTCACCTTGTTTATTTACCCTACATGTTTTTATTACGTTTTGTGTTTCTGTAACAAACTGCAACCTCAGGCTTGGACCATTGCCTCCCTGTAGATGCTTCATATATGTTGGACAAAAATATGATGCTCATGCCATAGAGCTCGCAATCCATAGATATGCTGGTGATGGACACATCTGGGCCCTTCTCTAGCCAGGCCAGAAGTGTGAACCAGTAGCATGCAAGAAGTCATAAAGCTGCTTTAGCATGAGGGCTGTTTTCTGTGGGGTACTGACTTAAGTCAATGGGATAACCAGTCCTGCACTGGCAGACAGAGATGCTTTGTACAGGATTGCACTCACCTATGTAACACAGAATCATGGAATTATTTATGCTGGAAAAATCTTTAAAAAATGGAGTCCAACTGATAATCTACCACAGACAAGTCCACTGCTAAACCTTGTCCCTTTGTGCTATATCTACATGCCTTTTAAGTACTACAGGTAGTCTCAACTACTTCCCTAGGCAGCCTGTTCCAATGCTTGACAATCCTTTCGGTGAATAAATTTTACATAATATTCAATCTAAACCTCCCCTGGTGCAATTTGAGGCCATTACCTTTCATACTATCACTTAAAAACTGGGAGAAGAGAACAACACCCACCTGGCTACAACCTCTTCTCAAGAAGTAGTAAAGAGCAATAACCCTGGTGACACAGAGCTTGGTGAAAAGCAGTCTGGGCACATGTGCTATCCTTCTTCTACAAAGTGCTGTCACAGCTGCAGAATGTCAAATCTGAGGCACATTCTGAGAACAGGGCTGTGTGGGCAGCTGACAGACACACTGCCTTTGGGCACAGGGAGTGGGAAGGGAGGTCAGCAAGTTTGGGCAAGAAGCTCAGCTGAGGCAAGAGAAGGGCTCCCCAAGCAAGGCCTTGCTCACGGCTCCATCTCTAGGTGTCATCACCCACCATCTCTTGGTGTGACTATGGCTCCTATTGGCTGCTGATGCTTCTTGGGAGGGTGAAACTGGAGGCCTTGCAGGAGCATTTCTCATAGGATACTCATTCCAGCTTCAGCAAAATGCTTCCTACCATTCCCACTGGTCTTTTCAGGCATCTGAAACACAAGGCTATCAACCATATAAACAGCTGGACAGCTTGCAAAGAAAAAAAATAGTATCTTAAAGCTCTACTCTTTTCTTACCACAAGTATAATCTTCTCCTACAAGCATAATCTTTTCTCTGAGCCTCATCCTGCCCTGAAAACCATCAGGCAGCTCCTGCCTTTTTATTTTTCCCATCAGGTATGCAGCCTGCTTTTGAGATCTGCAAGATTGGCACAGTTGTCACTAACATTACAAAGTAAAGCAGGCAGGTATTCAGTTTACAACAAACTCAGCTGCAAGATTTCAGACCCTGTGGCAGTGGAGCAAACTCAGCCCTTACTATGTTCTGATGGTAGCATTCAATGTAGTCTTTTTCTTTCTTGCAACAAGGTCTTTTCCAAACGAATGACGTTGTGATAATAATAAATCTAACAATTAAAATATTGCATGCACGGCTGAAAGCCATTGCAGAGAGCACTGAGAGGAAACATACTGGGCTGGAAAATCTTTCACTGCACAAAGTCAGCTGTCCACATTATGGATCCTTACAAGTATGTAGGACAAATAGCTATATGAACCATCTGAGACTCACTCAGCAATAAAGTGAAAGACTGTTAGACTTGCAAGATCAGTATGCAAGAATGACTGCTGATCAGTCACTGCTGCTTCGCAGAGAAAACAAAAGCTTTAACATTTATGCTGTTAATAGTTTTCACCTAGTGTTGCAAAGTGAATTTATTACCCAAGACTATAAATTTAAAATTTGTTACATATTTTTACAGATTGCAGTTTCGAAATAGGTTTAATCTGATCTGTATTCAGCGGTTTGAATGTCTGTTACACACCAGCATTAGTGTCTCTGAAGTCCCTGAATAAGCGGCATCTGGCTAAGAACTAACCAGATATAAAACACGGCAAAACTTCTTTTCAGATGGTAATTCCCTGAATCGGCTCACTCCACAGCTACAGGGACACTGCTGCTGGGAGACTGATGTTTTAACAAGGGGGTGCAGGCAGGTTTTTTTAAGGTCAGCTTCTGCTTAGTCCAATTTATGCTGGTTTTGAATGCTTAATCTGAGTGTATATTAAAACTGAATGAGAGAATACTTCAAAGCAGTAATGGACAGATGCTTTGACCAGGTTTGTACCCACCTGTGTAACATAGAATCGTGGAATTACTTATGCGGGAAAAACCTTTAAGATCATGGAGTCCAACTGTTAACCTACCACAGACAAATCCACTGCTAAACTTTGTCCCTAAGCGCTCTATCTACATGTCTTTTAAATACCGAAGCACAAAATGCGCTATTTCAGTATAACTATTTTATGTGATTTCTTCTAACTAAAGAAAAATCAGTGCCTGACTGTTACCTCCTCATAAAAAAAGACGGCGAAGAACATTAAAGTGGTTAATGATTTCCTAATCAGGGGAGATTTTGTATATTGCCCCCACAAGGCTGCACTTTTCAGTCAAGGTTCATTGCAGAACCTCTTGTGTCCCACACTCATTTGGCACAATCTGAGAAGCAGAAAAAAGGCTGTTTGGAAATACTTAATATAACTTCCCAGTGGAAAAACAGGACTGAGATTGGACTCCAGATGAAGGAATTTGCGTGTGGGTGTCAATATATAGGAATCTGCCTTAGCGCCACTGATCCAGGCTCTTTCCAGCTACTTAGGTTCAGAGGCTGCAGAACGGAGCTGCCATCTACGACCGCCAGGGTGCAGTAACCTCCTGAGTGGGCCAACAGCCGTGATAGAGGGCTCACTCTACTTGGGGAACAGACACGTACAGCAGAACTACAGGCCTCTGTTCACGTAGTTGAATTCTGCTAGCCCGTAACTAGCCTTATTTGACAGGAGCAGGTTCAGCTGCCCACACATAAGTACCTGGTACCAAGAAGCTTTCAAGCATCCAGAACACCTACATGGAGGGGTCAGTGGATGTGATATAGGATTTCTATGAAACCTTTCTCTACCCAATGAGTGGGTAGATGAGATTTCAGACAGCACTTGATGCCTATGTCGAAGCAGTGGAGGTGACTGCTGAACCTGGCTTTCCCTCCCTTCACAAGCTGCAATGAGAGGATCATCATGCTGGACCAAGCTTTGTTATCACAGCTCAAATTCAGGGACCACTTGTGTAGCATGTGTAGTGTAAAATTGTCCTTGGTGCCTACCAGGGCATCATAACCTACTTCTTAGAAAATGACAATCAGTAAGTGATGTTAATCACATGGCAATGATCAGTGCATACTTGTTGCTTTGCTAGGGTTGAAAATAACAATCCTTGCTAGGCTCTGATGCTGCTGTCCTGCACTCCAGGATAATACTCTGACTTTAGCAAGGCGATTAGATTGAATAATGAGATCCCATTACAGATGTCACAGAACTCACCTCCTAGCAGACTTTTGGCCTGGAAGGCTGGTCTGTGAGCCAAAACCACCCTCTTCCTGCTAAGGTCAGCATGTGTCCCCAGTGACCTGTAATATTATCTTGACTGATGACTGATGAGCCTTACAAAAATATTTCAACAGCTGGAAAAGCTGAACATCTGGCCATGAAAACTTTCCTCAGAATGTTGGTTTCTGGAAGCAATAAAGATGGACTTAAAGCAATGTGAGGGCTCTGCTCTCTCTAAAAAAATTGCTTCTTCCTTTTGGAATGAGGTAGTCCTCACAGAGGCCTGTTTATTCAAGGCACACTGAAACCATGAGAAAATCTTACTGATTGCAAATTTACAAGTATAAAGGAGCAGAACTAATGCAGAGATGAAAAAGATGAGCACTGTTTTCCACTGTGCTCTGAACTGCTGTCTCTGAGACAGACCATCATGACACACAAATTCAGGAGATGTAATTAGAAGTACATAGTTCTGGCAAAAAAGGAGGAAGGATAGTTAGCAGAAATATACCTTTACCAGAGAAGGCTAATGATTAACCCACAAATTAATCAAAGCAGGTGTAAGTCAACCATGAACAAATAAACTGAAATGAAAGCAGCCAAGAGAAAAACTGGCTGAGTAGAACTGATTGATGTGTGGGATTCGAATGTGCTTACAAGCCTAGGAAATCTCTAAAAAAGCAAAGCCCAAAGCTAGGAAAATTTAGTTAGTCTTTTGAGGCTTTTTGCCATTTGCAAAGTGCCTTAAAGGCTGGTCATGGGATATTCACTTCTCCTTAATATAAAAGAGAAATGTTGATCCTATTTCTGCTCAGCTATTTATCACTTTTTTTCAGACTCTCCACAGAGAAGAAGCAGAGGGAGAGGGAAGGCATTGTGCAAAACACAAGCGGGGAGAGGAACTGGGAGATCCTGTGCAGTGGTATTTGATGTAGGAGTGTGCTGCTGAAGTATCACTCCTGTTTGGCACTAATGCCACAAGGGAGCATTTATGCAGCCTCATATGTCAGCAGAGGAACTTGAAAATCAGTGGTCACCACAGCTCTACCAGACCAGAACTACCTGTTTTGAAAGCAGCCCCAATTATGACAGGCATCTTCAAGGCTCCAGTCACAAAAGCCATTTGAGTATATCACTATTTACATGGCATGGGACGTCCTGGACAAGGTCAGTAGACTGTGCTGCCATTCTCAACCACAGCATGAGCTATTCCTTGGGCTGGTAATTGATGGCAATAAGTTGTATTCACCATTAATTACTGGGGTTTTTTTTTGGGTAGCAGAATCAACAGTAATTCCCATGATGAAATTAAATCCTAAGTCATTAATTTATGTTGGTTTTTATTTCCCAGTCAACCTACAAATATACCTTTCCTCTGAAATTAGGAACTTCAAAATTCAGGGTGGGTTTTCCCCACGTGAACCCTTTTTTTTTAAGCACCTTTCTTTGTCCTTTTTTGGCTATCCTAGCCTAAGTGTATACCAGACACACATACACAGTTTGCTCAACAGATTCCAGACAGATTATTTTATTCTGAGGGGGAAAAAAAGGTAGGCTCAATGTATCAGATAAACAAAATATCCTTCGTACCAAACATTCTGGGATCTGAAGGTCAGCAGCAGGAAAGGTTATGAGCAGATGCTTCTTCAACATTATTGATAATAGAATATCCACTAGATGAAGGAGACCATCACTAGGACAGAAAATTAAGACTAAAACATAAGGAAAAAATTTGTTAGGACAAGGGATTAAACTGTTATGAAAGATGCAGAGGAAATCGTAACTGGTCTGAAGCTGTTCTGTAAAAATTTATTGCCTTGTGCTGATTACACTCAAGTTTCTGGATTTAGCTGAGTGTTTTTATGTTCCAAACACCCTTTTCCCATGTGCTCTGTGTTGATGGCATCAGGCTGACCTCTACTTTCCATTTGTTCTTGTTGCGATGAAGTTCATTAGTAGTGCAATACATCACACATGTTATTGTGAATCCAGACTTCTGAATTCTCTCATGATAAAGGGACACTCTCAGTGTCAGATTTCCTGAACTTAAAAGCAAGCACTCTGTGATGGAAAACAGGGCCTAAGCACTGATGGAGAGCACAAAGACCTAGCACACACACATTCTTGATCATACCCACCTGGGCCTGAGTGGGTTTTCATTTCTGATTTTGAAATTCCTGCTGTTCATTTGGTGCTGGGTGGCAGGTGTATGCTAACACCAAAGGCACCTGGCAAACAAAGGGAAGAACAGGCATAATTGCAGGAAAAAGTGCCTGAAGTCCATCCTCTGCTGTTGAAGTACACTCTCCTCCTATGCAGCCCACCAGGAAAGAAACCATGCAATATTTAATCCTGTCACCAACTCCAATGAGCTCAGCAACAGAGCTGGAGGTGAGATGCTGCTTGGGAAGAATCAAGCTGTGCTGGGTTGGGGATGATATTGTTTCTCTGGTAGAGTGTGAAAGGAATTAAGAGGCCTTTATATCTAGTATTACCTTGGACTGATTTAGTTCATCTCCAAAACTGGCTGAATGCTTCTTGCTACTAGTCATTATTTGTGCTGTGTGCAGAGCTGTGTAGTCTCTCTGTGCTTTCCCTCTCATGACTGGGAGAAGATAATAACAAATGGTGAAGCATTTAATTTCAGGCACGAATTCTTAGGTGAATGATCATTCATGCTAAAATTAGCCATGCTCACAAGGACAAAAAAAATGGTCAAGTATTGTCCAAATAGCTTCTAATAAGAAATATCATTAACTGGAATAAGTTAGACTTTGCACTTTTATTCATTAAAAACCTATATTGAATATTTTTATTTGACATATAACCATATCACTCTAAAATTATTTAGGTTCTAAATGATCAATATTTACCTGTTACTTATGAAAACAGTTTATGGTGCATAGCAACAGCAGTACTATTCCAGGTATTAAAATATGGGGCTCAGCCTATACATGCTTCTGATTTGGAATCCATAAATAGCATTTATTGCATCTGGGATAGCAGAATTACATTGTTTTGTAAACATTAGAGCATTGTATCAGGCAAAGGACTGTCTATCATTCCTGAGGGCAGTCTTGCCCTCCAGGCTGGCTCAATTATGCACGCTCCCATTATTTTCAGTGGAATGGCAGCTAAAGAAGACTGTGTAGCATGTCTCAAGGCCACGTGAGGGTCATCACTTTGTAGCACTAAAGCAGTTATGTATTCCTTTATAGCTCACTTAAACCGTAAGTATTCCCAGATCAGACATATAACATTTTTCGTGGGATACAGTATTTCTCTCCACAGATTATGCTCTTCGCTTTTAAATACCTTAGGCTGTATTTTCTGACAGCATCAGGCTGTCCTGTAAGGATGAATGCACTTTGCACTTATGTACGTGTCTTTGCACACCCACAGATACACACATGCCATGTTTTTTCTTGTGTAAATAGGATGATTTTCCAGATAGGATTTGAATCAGCCCCTGGTGAATCTGCTCTCTCCCCAAGGTGGATGCTGCTCCTGCCTCAGGTGCCTCAGTCGACTGCCTGAAGATATGCACCAAAAGTTTAGGCTTCAGAGCACACAAGTATAACGTGCACACACAGTGTGATGAACCTGAAGTTTTGCAGAAGGAGTGCTCAGAAACATCTTTGCAGGCAGGTGCACTGAGCGGATAGGAGAGCGAGCCATGAATTTTATTAATCAGGAATTTTCCTCCTTGATATCTGAGCCCCATGGAACCCATACCAGATTCATTCAGAGGGTCTATGATTGCTGAGGGGAACAGCACTCATTGCTGTTTAAAGAGAAAAACACTGTCCTGGATTTGGAAATATATGTGTGTAGATCATCCTGCAGGAACACCCAGGAACCGAGGCCACAGCATCTGCAACCTAATTCCTCTTGGCAATGGACCTGACAGATTTTTGTAGTTTGAGAAGAGCATATATTCAGATGTGATATTTTATGACCCAGTCCTTCCTAAGGACAGTGCTGACATTAACCTCTTGCCTGTAGACAGCTCACCCAATCATGTGGCTGAATTTAGCCACGATCACCAGTGGCCTGTTCACTCTGACATGCTTGTTTCTATATTAACACAGGGAACCTGCCTGCATTAAAATAGATGCACTTCTGTGTGATAGCCCATTTAATTAAAGGCATCCATGAAAAACAACTTATTAAGGAAGATCTGGACAAAGTGTGTGTGAGAAAGGTAGCGCACCCTGCTTCAGCTGAACTTTTTCTACCTGTTTGCTCATCCTGAGAGCGTATCTGCTATCTTATCTTTTTAAATCCCAAATTTCACAAGTTAAATCCAGTGTAAGTTCTTTTGTGTCAGATTCCAGGCATGAGGCATGAAGAATTCTGCAAGTTCTTGTGTAATGTCACCAAAACCCTTTATCTGTGCCTGCAGCTCTTGATTGCGTGGGGCAAAGAGTGGTAGAGCTTCCTGGGGTTTGGAGGTATGTCCTGCTGCTCCAGAGGTTCAGCTTTGCTCTAATCTCCTCTGCAGAGGAAACATTGCTGCCCTGGGCCCAGTAGAAGTGGAACACTGAGGTCTGCGGGCATAAGGGAGAAAAGGATGTCAAAAGTAAAACCAAAAAAGCAAAAAATGCGGTTACTTTGGCCAAAAGTATGTTATTTCTGTCACTGATGGTGCCTTCTCTCTGGGTTAGACAGTGCTTACAGCATAGATAAAGCTGAAACATTCCAACTCAGATTTTGAGCCTACAGAAAGGATATTAATATCTCAAGTATCTGCTCCACAGTGATGCCTCATTTCAGGCAAAGATATATTCTTATGGCTAGTCGTCTTCTGGTCCTCTTGTTGCAACACAGTCTCTTTGAGTCATCATTTAGTTCATGTCTTCATTTGCCTATTTTATATTTGTTTAACAGGATTTTAATGAAGACCAGAGACAGGCAGAAGATGAACTGAAATGAGACTGAACAAGACACCTCTTCTTCTGGTAGCCATTTTCCTCAGACAGCTGAGCAAAATCATCTGCCTAGGATTTTTTTCAAAGAAGCACAGAATACTCAAAATAAATTAGCCCTCATATAGCCCTTCATATCTTTCCCATGTTACTCATTTTGATTCTTCAGCTTTCAATTTCAGTGTGATTTCTAATCATGAGGAATATACAAAATGATTCACAGTGGCCAGCAGGTTGATGGGTGTTATGGTACTATGCTACTATGTACTAAAAATTTCAGATGAAGAGGCAAAACATACAAAATCTCCTATTTCACCTCAGGCAGAAGAGTGAGTTTAAACTCAGAAAAATCCATCAGATTATAGCACAGTGAGTACATGTTTCAGTAGGGTTGGCTGAAACTGCTTACTTGCAGAGTGACTCTCTGTGTGGAAAGCTGTTTGGGAGACAAACATCCTACAGTTTGAGATTCTATTCATTAATTTTTGAAGCTGGAAAATATTATAACATTCTTCCTTGTTACCCCAAGAAGAAATGTGAATAAAATATTTCATTACTGAGTTTAATTTTAAGCATGAAGCAATGGCCATGTGATATTTCCGATGTTGAAATTAAGTTGCTGAAGTCAAAGAAGGAGGTTCATCAAGGACACAGCAAACTCAACAAGACAGACTGGAGCCACTGGTGATGGAGAGGTGATGGCAGATTGTACTGAGGGGAGGCTGCACTCCTCTCCCATCACTTCCTTACACAGACCTTAATAGAAACTACTGGAAGCCTGCACTGCAGTTACAGGGAGTACCTGTGCTGACACACTGCTCCCAGGGGCTTTAGTTAGGGTACAGGCAGAGCAAAAAGGAGATGTGAAGCAAAACTAGAGCTATGAGAAGTGGGTGTATCCTAGAGCTCCTTACTTCTGCATGGGCACAACTGGTGCTTGTTACTTGCAGACATGAGACAGGACAAAGAAGTTGTCACCCCAAAAACATGTACAAGTGATCTTAGAGCCCTTATTCCCTTGCAGATTTTCTAAGTTTTTCACAATACCCCTTTTTTTCATAAGACTGCTAAAAACTACCAAGGAACACTGAGAATTATACAACAGTAAAAGTGACACCTACTCATCTGCTGAGAAAAACACTTCTGAATTAGTGTCCTTTTCATTAAATATTGGGGTGTACTCAATGAGTTTTGTTTGCATTGTGTGATCAGAAAGATGTGAGAAATTCTCCCATTTCCAAACATCAGATGTGAACTTATAATTCTATGTCAAAACCAAGAATCTTCATCAGCACACAAAATCATCAATGATTAGTTAATTCATAGAAAACATCTTTTCACTAAATGTGCTTTCATGTTTGACTTTCCTGAGGTTTGAGTTGTCCTTAAAGCATTTAATGCATCACAAATGAGTGCAAGCTTGCTGATATTTTCTCCTATCTCTTGCACATAACATGGAAGAGCTACATAATTTATCTTCCTTTTCATTCCTCTTTCTTCAAGCATGATTCCTCTATGAGCTGAAGGACATGATTACTGTCCTAGCACTTCTTCATACCTTTCTTACAGTGACCCGTGCAGTGGACTGTTCTGAACTCAGCTTCATGACCAACTTTGTTTTCCCCATTTGTTATACCAATTAAGTCTGACCCAGATTGTTTATGTTTATTTTTTCATATTTTGTGCACTAAGTATAACACGCCTTGTGAGGCATGTGTTCACCTCTTCTACCCTTATGCTAAAACAATACAGAGAAAACATGCCTGCACATTCACTTACAAATCCAGTGTTGAGTCCAATTATAATGATATTATGTCTGTAAGTGGGGCAAAGTTCTAGAAGTTGGCTACTGCAGGTTTTTTCCTAGTCAATTATTAAACAGTTTAATTTTGAAGAAAGAAAGATCACATTTCAAAAGTTGTCTTCCTGAAATTACTCGATAAATTTTTTATCAGATATAGGTTTTTTTAACCAAAAAGACTTTCAAAGATGAGCATGAGTTGCATTCCTGTTCTGAGTGTAACGTTGTTTTTCTCTAGGCCTGTTTTTCCTGCTAGGAGCAGGTGTCTGGCATTTGCTTTCTCTTTCACCTTCATCTGCGTATTGGGCTTATTATCAAAATACATCTGAGAATCTTGCCAAATGCCTTGATAGCCCTTTCCCTTGGATGTGTCCACCAAAGCCTCCTCACTCTGTATGTTAGTTATTTATAGTGATGCTAATGTTGAAATACAAGTAAATAAATTCTGGGGACTCATCCTATTTGGCACTGGGAAAGACCCAGAGGCAGAATACACACTGGAAATCTCATGACCAACACAAGCTGGGGCTTGTGCAGGATGCAAGTCGTGGCTCCAGTGAGCCCAATGGAGTACAGTGGGCTGCAAATGGCCAGGCAAATGCATGCTAGGACAATGCAGCTCATGCACCATGGACCCAGCTTAGAATGCATACTTCAGTGTCCATCATTAGAAGATGTGCAAGGAGTAGAGCAGCCAAAACCAAACAGTTCAGCTTTATATGAGCCATATTTTTAATTGTAATGATTTTAGTGTGATGGACATTATTGTAATACTAACCTCTGCAAGCCCTAAACTTTGCCAGGCTTTAGATTGCTGCCATGGCAAACACTGAGTGTGCACCATGGGGAGGAAGAGCTTTGGCTCTGGCCCCACTGATGCACTTGAAACCCTCCTTCCAAAACAGGCCCTTTTGATGGCAAGCACAAGCTGGAGATGGTCACAGGTTATTTTTAAGATAAGGATCAGATCAGCATGAGTTCTGGGAACATGAAGTGGGCTGAGAGACCTCCTTCTGCTATCATTGGCCTTGCATGAACTGCAGCTCAGCAAAACCCAAACCCCAGGAACATGATTGACAGGGTGCACCAGTGACTGATACCTACAGATGCACATTCCTTCTCAGTACGAACAGCTTTTGAAGTGCTTTTGCTAGCTGTGTAAATATAAGCACTGAGCATGCTGGTATATTACACTCTTCTGATGGGCACAATATCACCACAGGATTTATTTCACATTTCTGTCTCTGGTACATCCACACTGTACATTGATAATACTTGTTTCTATGGAGATTTATCTATGTCAGTAGCTAAAAGCTCTTCACAAGTTCTAACAACTTTCATTTTCAACAATAATCCATTTCCTGAAAAGAGGTATATATTTTAGCCATGTTTTGTCTTTTATTTCTTGAAATCATAGAACTGTAGAACTTCTATCCTGGATTTGTTGCATTTCTAACATGGTAAACACTGGGAATACGAGAGCTGTGGACATTATTTAGATAACAGAATTGCTTCTCTTTCAGAACTGAGGAATAGCAGACCGGCAATGACATTTACCTTGTAAAGGCACAAGTTTCAGGCAAGTTTCACCCTTAATCTTAGGCCACCATTCATTCTATGCAGCAAGCTATGGTATGAAAGTATCTGCAGAGATGTGATATTTGGTCCTCATCTCACAGGTAGAAATAGCTGTGCAATGACTTCACATCACAAGTGGGAAGTCTGTTCCTGGGGCTGTGTGAGATGCTATTTGGCCACAACTCCTCCTGGTCATCCTTGGAGCCAGCTCTCCCTGGGATGTCCACCCAGCAGCAAGGAGCAGGACAGCAGTACCCACAACTCTCCTGGCTCCTGTCTCCAAACATCATCAGGAGGAGGAGTAACAGACAATTTCTGTAATTGGACCCTGAGCAATAAATCCATTTTGAAAGCACCGGTAGCCACCAGCAATCAGAAAAGAAACACGTTTTTAGCAGACGATACAGTCAGATGAAGGCAGACAACACTTCTATCCCCACAGGCATTTGCAGCCAGGCTGCATTTTCCTTCTATATTGCAATCAGTGGTGAAGGAAAGTACAAAACACTTATATTCCTCTGCAAGTGATGTGTGCAATTCCTTTCCTGCTAAAATGAGAAGAGTAATTCAGCACCTGTGGCTATTCATGGCTGCGGGGGACTAATTAACCTCAGTGATTAACTGGTCTGTTTTGACACCTAGGCTGCTTTTCTTTGCCACAGTCAATCAACATCACATAAAATCTGTAAGGCCTGCTTAGTGCTGTCCCCTTTATTACTATACTGAGAAAGAGGAGGATGCTGACTAACACATCACCAAGCAAAACAGTTTTCAGAGACTTTTGTCTGCAGCACTGGAAGTGCCAGACTGTTCCATTTCCCTCTGAGCTACATTAACCAGCTATTTCTTCTCAATTAGGGAGAAGAAATCAGTTGGCATAGTCTGTTCCCTGTGCAATGGACCAAGAAATATCACATTATTTATTCTGGATTAACTGAATGAGGTTGCAAAGATTAATTTCTTCTCAGTTTGCTTTGACAATGTAATTTGTTACATGGCATTTAATTCTACAAGCTAGAATTAAGCCAGGAAAATGCAGAATATCAGAAACCATTGGCAAGCAATTTCAGCGTCCATGAAGGACTCAGTGCCCTGGAGCCTCACAGGCCCAGTGATGGCCATATGCACAACACCAGTGAGCTGCTGGCCCAGTAAGTCCACGACAATGGGATGTGAGCCACATATCCTTATTTTATAAGTGGATGAGCATTACTTTCACATAATCCTTTTATGGGCCTTTCTCTAATTATTGCCATCTATGGTACCAGTTAGCAGAGGTTTCAGTGATGCAGAGACCTGATGCAGGCTCAGGGAAGAGTGGCTGGAGAGCTTCCCAGTGGAAAAGGACCTGGGGATGTTGGTTGACAGCTGGCTGGATATGAGCCAGCAATGTGCCCAAGTGGCCAAGAAGGCCAACAGCATCCTGGCCTGTGGCCAGCAGGACTAGGGAAGAGATTGCCTCCTTGTACTTGGCACTGGCAAGGATCCGCCCCAAGTACTGAGTCCAGTTTTGGACCCCTCACTACAAGAAAGACATTGAGGCACTAGAATGTGTGCAGGGAAGGGTAACAAAGCTGCAGAAACATCCAGAGCACAAGTCTTACAAGAAGCAGCTGAGGGAACAGTGATTGTTTAGCCTGGACGAAAGGAGGCTGAGGGGAGACCTTATCACTCTCTACAACAACCTGAAAAGAGGTTGTAGCAAAGTGGGGGTTATTTTTTCTCACAAGTAACAAGAAATAGGGTAAAAGGAAACAGCCTCAAGTTGTGCCAGGGAAGGTTTAGATTGGGTGTTCAGAAAAATTTCTTCACTGAAAAGATTGTCAAGTATTGAAATAGGCTG
>VZTY01003293.1:48930-63061 GCA_013400935.1 Turnix velox
GGAATGTCATCCCAGATCTACCAGGCTTTCAATCCTGTTTTTCACCTCACAGCAAGAAATAGTAATGCCATTGCTCATCCTGGAAGGTGCCACAGCTTCTATTTCCACCCAAAGTCTTCCCAAGCACCTTGGTATCTGTATTGCACAAGCCAAGTCCTCACCTACAGCTGAACACAACTCTCCTGGCTTGAAGTGCTGAGCATCTCCGCTCCATCTCAGCTGCACCCAGAGCAGGCCTCGATGTTGCATGGTATATGGGAAGCCCAACAGCAACAGAACTACATTGCTCCCTGGGCCATGGTGCCTTGTCCACCTTATGCAACCTGCAGGGCAAGGCGTCAGATTCAGCAATGTGCTACAGGTAAGCTAAGAGACGTGTCAGCACAAGGAAAAGGAGATGCAGAGGAACAGCAATACTAGCTTTGCCATGGTTTCTTCAGGGCACATGCAGTGAGATAAGTGCACTGAAGGGAACTGCAGACTCAGCCTGCCCTAAAGTAGGCTCCCTGACTGTCCAACTGTACCATTCCTGTGCAAGCTCCAATATAGGCTCCAAGACCAAGGTGCAGGAGGTGTTTGAACCCCTAGGACACCACTTGAGATGTTAGGGCAGCAGATCACTGACACAGCCCACAAGTGTGAAGTTTGCTGACAATTTCTCTCCACCAACACACCACTGCTGTGCCTGACCAGACTGGAGCCATCTCCCTCCTCTCTTGCCCATCGGCTAGCAGCAGTGAAGCCAAACAACCAGCAAAGCACCACAGCTCATCCTGCCATCAACCTGTAGGTGCAGCAGAGGCTTTTCTTGTATCATTTTGCACATTTCACACCTCCAGAAATTTACTTGGCAATTTGTATAGACTTTTTTTACAGTTCAAAATCCTCAAACTGCAACTGCTCTTTACCTATTTGCTTTAAAGGTTTGCATGATTTCATGTCAAAACCATGTGAAAGTGCTGAGCTTTCAAGTCTCTCAAAAAAAAAAAATCCCACAATCCAAACCTCTAATTCATGACTGAACAGTTTCACCCTAAGTTAATAAATTTTATTGTGAAGATTGAAACTAGTTGACTTGCGTGTATTCATTCAAAAATATCTGTCCTTGTAGCTGTTCTGTAAAGCATGTCTTTATACCTTGGTTTTCTCCACTGCCAAGTGAAGTATGAGATGAAATTGTAGTATAAACATTAGCTTTTAAAATATCTTTTTAGAAATTTAGCTAGTCATTATGGATTCTTGGACAAGCAGGGTAAAGAAAAGAACAATGGCAGCAGAAGAGGCAGCTGGCAGCTGCTTGGGGAGGAGCTGGAATGCTGGGATGAACAGTACTGAAAGCTGGAGTGAAAAGTGAAGGGTCTAGACTTTATCCGGAGAAGGCAAGGGAAGATGAAAAGGAAAACAGGCTGTAAAATCCATAAATTAAATGCTATCCTGGGGAACCTGGGCAGCTCTATTATTCATAGCTTCACACCCTGCTTCCCTTGGAACTGAACAGCAGTTCAGTTTTTATTGAAAAGCCTCCGGAGCTGGAGAGAGAAAACTCCTGATGGAAGAAGAAACATTTTAGGTGATAACAGCCCTTTCATTCTGAGTGAGTGGCATCGTAAGGCAGTGTGGGCTTTCTCCTTTCTGAAGAGACACCTGCTGCTCCTGTCACAGAAGGAATTTTGTGCAGTCAATCAATGAGGAAGGAAGCCCATTCAGAAGACAGAACTGAATTCTGTTGGGTGAACAGCAGTGAGGGGCTTTACCATTCCTGCTCATTTGCCTGGGCTGGCAATGTGAGGCACACATTGAGCTGTGCTCCCTGCTTCGCCTTGCTTTGCCACAATTTCTCACAATGAGAAGCAATGCAGCAGGAGTGGGAGGACATAGGACCGCACCCCTGTGCAGAGAGATGTTCCTACCTGTCCTTACACAAACAACTCTGGTACAGAAAAGCTGCTGATGTGCCCTGGTGCCATGGTCAAGTTGTCCCTTAGAGGGGCTGCGCAGCAAGGAATGAGGGAGGAAAGATCAGGAAGACATGACAATTAAGAGACTTTACTCTTTGACCTGGGGGTAAGGACTGGGATTTCATCCCCATATCAACACTGCTGTCACTTGGCTACACTGAATGGCATGAGCCATGCCACCCTGTGCATTTTCTCCCGTAGAGGCAGCCCCTGAGATTTCACTCCTGTGAGGACAGGGAGAGTTTTCACCTCAACGGACACATCTCTGTATATGTTTCTGAGGCCTGAAGGTTGTGATGAGGCCATTGGCTGATTTTCCATGATTTCACAGATGCCTCAAGCTCCGTTTGCTTGGGTGGTATCTGCTGTGCCACAGCCCTGCTAGCCAGATGTGGGTTTTTAGGCGGTGTGCTGGAGAACAGCCATGTTCTGGCTTGCATGCAGCTGAGGGATCAACACATCTTTCTATAGGCACACGGAGGCAGCAAGATTTCTCAGGAGATCCATGCCCTAACAGAGCACTGTGCCAAGGCCTCCCTCTGCTCAGCCTCCAGGGAAAATTGTGAGGCATGAAAAACTCTTGGAGGATGGGAACAAAAATGCTGACTTTTTTTTGAAGCTCGACTATGTTACCAGCTGTGAGGGGTCACAAGCAAGGATACATGCTGAACTGTGCAAAGAGGCTTACAAATGCCTGGCAAGGGATGCAGCTGCATTTTTGCACATAAACTTGCATTTCACTTCAGACACAGCCAGCAAATAGAGAGCACTCCTCCTTGGAGGGTGTGCTCCTCTTCTTAGACTTAACTCAGAGGGATGCCGACCTCTCACCACACCCCTCCAGCCTGCATGACTTATGCCATCACAGGCATGCCATCCAGTGGGCCACTGCCAAGGACTGTGAGAAATGTTCTTGCATACACCTTCCTGTGTCCTGCTTCCAGCTGCTGCAGAGCAAAAGCATCATGTGAATGCACAGAACCTGGCTTGGGACATGCCAGGCAAAGCAAGGCAGCTCCATCAGCCCCATGCCCACACCAGAAGCCACCAATAAATCTGTCCTCCTGTATGTGCACCACATCCATAGGCATTTGGGAACTGCAGTAGTAAGTCTTATTTTGTATGCAGCCTATTAAGCCTTTATGTGGTTCAGCTGCTCCAAAAATAGCAGCTTTCTAGAATAAGAATAAGCTGCTGCCTGAGCATGACTGGCCAAACCCCAGCACTTCTAACTTATTAGCACTCAGCCAATTATGTGCTGAAGGATGTGCATTAGCCACGCAAGCTGGCATTCAAACTTGATGGTTTCCACATCAAAATATAGAAGCTTTATGGTCTCTAATTGATGAGTAGGAGTTAGCAAAGGATGTCAAATGTTACCTTTGTTTTACTGTGAGTCACTAGCAATGTTGGCAAGCATAGTAAAAGCAGAGGAATGCATTAGGCACCAGATATTGTACTTTTTGATTTAAAAGACACTAATCATGGGGATTAAGATGTTAGGCCGTCTATGCAGACTGATGTCATGGCAATTTGATTGCTTTACTGCTAAGTGCTGTATCTCAAAACTTGGTATGTCTCACTTGGTCACACATTTTAGGAGGCAATATTTAGTATTACAAGTAATAGAATTACACTCAGTTTTACACTTACCTCTGGATTTTTAAGTATCTATGGATTCAGAACTACCTATTTCCCATACCTCTGCAGTGAGCAACTGCAATGGTTTCCTTGCTACAACTGAAAGGAATTCAAGGGATGAACTTCCCTAAAATAAGTTGTACATCTGAATATGAGCCCTTTTCTAAAGAAACATTTTAGCCGATGGGGTAACTGGATTGGTGTTCTATGCACAGACAAACTGGGGGGGGGATACATAGGGATTATGCCAGCCTCTCACCTGCACCTGATGTGATTCTTGCCACACACAACTGAACTGGTGAAACTCCTGCAGTCAGAACACTAGGGCTCATTAGCTATTCCAATGACTAGGAAGGTTAAATCCACATTACCACAAACAGCATTTCCTCCTAATCTCTTTCTTTTGTTTCTTTACCCATGAGCTCAAGTTGACAGGACACCATTGACTGCCACAAGAGACTTTGATGACAGAGTCCTTTACATTTCTTTGCAAGCCCTGCTTACAATTAATGTTCTTCTGTCACAAAACCTGACACAATTGTCTCCCTTTGAACAGTAAAAGCTCAACAGTGGAGAGTTTAATAAGTAATAAAGAACTGAGCATAAGTCCTCTTCAGCCAAATCATCAGGGATTAAGAATATCAATGTTTAATGCTGTCATTTTAATTTCATTGTATGCATTGATTTATTTCGGCATGCAGGAATAAAATCAGAAACTAATCTAGCTAATGAGTTCAGTTAAGCTTTTCTTTTAAAATGGTAATGGAAATAAGTTACAGGAGGTCTGATGCTTTAAAAGGAAGGAAGTTGCACTCAGAAGAAGAGGTGTTCTGATCAAATCAGAGTCAGTTGTCAGGGGCATTTAGGGACACACGGAAGAGTTTAATTTTTTTTTTACATAAGCTACAAAGATTTGACATGAATGAATGAGCTGATTAAAATCCCCACATGGTCTTTGCAGACACTGGTGCTGAGTTGCCAGTACAGCGATAATAGTTAATCTCCAGTAACATCTATTTTAAAAGTCAGTTTTAAACATATGTTCAGTTCTGATATATTTTCCTGTAGGTGTGTGGCTTTCTTTTAGCACAGTCTGTAGTTTACAGTGTTTCAGCCGATTTCCCTCTGGGATATAAGCTTTCGAGCTAATTGTCTTCATGGGGAAACTAAAACTCCTCAGATGAACAGGCTGACATTCAGAAATCATGTCTGGATCATTTTCAGTATGGTACAAGCCCACATGAAAGCCTGAGCTAGAGAAGGGAAGACCAGGTGTGGTTACATCCTACCTTGTTATAAATACCAGGGAAAAATTAATTCACTTCTAAATAAGTTCATAATGTGTCCTATAAGTACATACCCTAAGCTACATTTCTGTGGATATGATACCCTTTGAAGTAGTAAATCTCTTTTTGGAGACAAGTAGCACCTACCTGGGAAAGTCAACCAGTTTTTTATTGCCCTCTCCCCATCCTCCCTCCCCTCACTGTACCCAATGCTCAGAAATTTTGGCAGGAAGGGGCAAGTCCTGGCCATACCTCAAATGCAAGGTCTTCTAAGAGAAGTTGGAGTAGGGAACCAACGCAGTAGTTTAGAAGCATCGGGAGCTGGCAAGAGGCTGAGAGCTGGCTGTGTGACTTCACAAGGCAAGGAACTCTCCCCTTGGTTTCAAGCACCAAGTCTGCTGCGGAAGAAAAGGATGATGATCACTGAATTACAGGAATGAGCTCTGGTGGAGCACAGGGGGCTGAAAGTGGGACATTGTGCCCGTAAAAGGGGGACAAATTATGAAAAGGCAAAATAAAATCCATGGGGGAAGCACTCTTTAAGAACCACTACCCTCATGGAATTTCCTGGAGAATGCTGCAGATGCCCCAGAGCAGCTAAATATTTCAAACCTCTTTTTCCTGGCAATTAACCCAGACAGCGATAAACGTAGTATTAAGAATGTTCTTAAGTTTTGGATATCCATAAAGATAGTGGTGTTAAGAGCATATATTTATCTGAACATTGCTTAAGCAACCTCTTGGCAAGGCAGCTCAGCACCCATCCCATCTGAGCCATGAACAACTGTTACCCAAAAAAAACTACCACGCATTTTCAATGGGTGTTACGGTTTCTGCCATGAACCCTCGATTTTTACACTTTGAATGTGTTTTTCCCAGCACAACAATTTTAGGCTGCTGCCACCTTTTTGATCTCAACTATGCTCTTCACTTCAAGGAAGTCATCACAGAAGCGCTCTCAATGTATTTTCAAGACCATGTTCCTCAAAGCAGCAAACAGCTTTCCCATTAAAGCACCTTCTTTATAAATAGAAGTCCTATGCAGAAATACTCTTCTTCACTACCAGCATGTTCCCTTGAAAAAAGAGAAGTAACAGTTTATACAATCCACACCAAGATAGGAAGAGACCAACCCCAGTTCTTTATTCAGGAGCTGGGGATCATCCTGACATGCCATAGCTTCTGGGTGGGTGTTCAAGCAACCTGTCTAAGGCTGCCCACTGTCTTTGCCCACTGGTCTTTGCCCACATGCACCACGGAGGTGCCCTGATTCATGCAGCTGACACATGAGGTGTCCTTGCACACTGACAGGTCACCCTGGGAGTCCTGAGTTTCTCGGCTTTTGCAGATTCAGCAGGATCATTGGTGTCCAGGGTTTCACAACCTCTGCAGCACACATGGTTTCTCTCTTGGACCGGATGTATTCTGGTGACTGTTTCCACATCCACAGGTCCCTAAAGATCTCCCTCACACACGCCTACTTAGAAGAGACATTCAGGATGCTTCGTGCCTCAACACTCCCTCAGTTCATATAGATGTTCAAAACTCTAAGAACCTCTAAAATGAAGTGGCAAACACTTTTATTTGAAGAAACACTTCTCATTAGAACTCCTTTTCTAGAAGCGGAACATGTCCTGAGGTGAAATTTATAACATATTCATGATGTAATCTTTGCTTTTATGTCCTCTAGGGAGCGAGGTTCTGTCTACAATGGAAAGAAGGAGAGAAAAGAGAAATTCTTTTGCCTTAGGAAATAAACAGAAAAAATATTATGATTTTTCCAGGCCCTTTCCAAAACCTATGGAATGAAATTTTATATGTGATAGGCAATATGCTGGATATTTACAAAACAAATTGCATGCATTTTATTTAGTAACTTCTAATAAAAGGTATGAAAAAATTTATTGTGGACCAGGACATGCATTCATAAGACTGTAAATTATTTAATTTTTTTCCATTTAGATTTTTCTTTTGCTTCCAATGCAGGCAGTTTCTGACTACCCAGCAACCAGAGCCCTGAGAAAGTGCTCTCTGTGTAAATCAAGGGTACTTGAATACAGTGAAAAAATGATCTGTTTATTACTTATCAGTTTCTTATTGTGAGTTTTGAGCTTTCTTGCACTGTATCTATGGTTTATCTGCCCTTGACCATTCCTTCCCCTTGCACTCCTGGGCTGCTCAAGGAGGGCAGGAGCCTGTGAGCCTTAGCTGCTCTGGGAAGGGAGTTTCTTCTGAACTCATTGCATTTGTTTAGGAAAATACCAAGGCAACCATCACACATTTTTCATGAAGGACAGGTGGAACTGCAAAGCTGTAGAAATATGACAGCTTTGGGCATGGAGCCAACACTAGCAACATACACACTCTATGCCCAACCATTTCTGCTAGGAAGAGAAAAAGCCCATGCTGTCCTAAAGCACTAGTGAGGAGCCTACCAAGCACTTGTTAGTCACCATGTCTCCTGCTTTTCTCACTACTTTCTTATTCCCCTGCACTGGTCTTTCTCGGAGCAGGCTGCATCTACAGCAATGCAGGGAAGAAAAAACAAGGACCGCAAAAAGATATTTCCATCCAGCATCCTGACTCTCGCATTTCACTGCATGCCAAAACAAGGCATGAGCAGAAGTACTGCACCACACAGGAGTAATTATAAGGAAAGAAAGAAATGGTAGTTCTCATAGATGGACATTTTTTGTGTGACTTCACAAAGTTTATTTTTATTCCACCCAAATCCAGTCATCTGTAAAAGAAATACTCATGGCTAATGGTAATGGTTAACAATCAGATTATTTTAGGAAATAATTTTTTAGTGTATCAGATTATTTTAGGAAATCATTTGTGACTGGAAAGTCTGAATCATACTGATGCCCAGGACCCAGTGTCAGAGCACAATACAAGAATCTTCAAAAAGAGAGGGTTCAAAAATATGCTGATCTTCAACAGGTAGTTTTCCTTAGGCTTTCAATTCAAATTTTGAAGTATAAAATTTTTTTCTTCTAAAACATTGGAGAAAATAATTAATGAAATTGTGCAAGTTTACAAAGAACATATGCTACAATGCAAAGAAGAAAAGTCTACCCAGACTCTCCCAAAAGCTAGAACAGGACTGAAAATTCAAGTATGTGATGAGTGGCAACAAAAGAATTCCCTAAGTTGACAATTAGCAGTAATCAGTGCATGGGATAACCAGATGCAGTTTAAGAGATTAAGACTCCTTAAAGAAAATACACAGAACATTGAAAAATACTTTGATGTTGATGGGGAGTACTGAGATGCTCATAGGGCTTTCCAATAACATCATGGACTGTGCTGAGGAATACTGGTCATTCGCTTCGAGTTAAGCACATGCTTAAGTTCCTTGCCACGTAGAGGCCTGAATAGTATTGATGCAATACTGTCTGGAGCTTAAAAACTGCCATCTGCGTGGCACACATTCTTGCACACTTCTTTCTTCCTCCTTGTAACTACAGTGTTATCTCCAGTAAGCCCAGTGTCTGAAAACCTACTGACTGTCTGCAGCAAATAGGCTGATGCATATAATATGATCTCCACGGGTTTTTATTCATCCCTAGAAAGAGCTTTTCAGCTCAGGTGCTATTGATAAGTAATCACCAAGCTTACTAATAGATGGGAGGTGGATAGCTTTATAGCCACTGCAACGTATTACTGTAGGTAAGATTACTATAAGCCATTATTTCCTTTTTAATATCTTGCTCAATATTTATCACAATGAAAAGATTTGCCACGCATCAACAATAAGACATAATTAACTCTTGCTGCTACTGTGGTACAGACCATAAATATTATGTGGTATCCATAGATTTCTTGACAAGAAGCACGTTTAGAGATTTGATCTGGGTGAAATACTGCTTCTATCTCTGAGTGCATTAGCTTAAAGTCCTGGAAGTTGTATTCCAGATATGCTATGCTAATGGGATTATTTTATAAAAGTGCAGACTGATTTTAGGAGCAACGCTGCGATTAAGTAGTTTACAGTCTCCAAGCTCTTTTTTCAAATTTCCATTTGAGTTAATGTCTCTTTGTTCTTTCATTAGTTTCATCCAGTTGTCACAGATCACATGAGAGTCATCATTTGATGGCAAGTGATCATTTACTTATTTAGAATTCCAAGCCTCTTTACACATTCATGCTAATTTAAAAGAAAAGCAATGAATGCTTGAGGTGGAATCATGCTAGACTCAGTAGGGATTATTTATAAGTCAGCATGTCAAAAGTGATCACTGCAGTTTGTAGAGACTCCCAGTTTTCACACACACTTGAAGGCAGGCACACATGAAGTGTGTATTTACTGTGTTTCTGTTTGTGTGTGTGCCTGCATAAACAAAACTGTCATGCATACAGAGGTGAAGAGTGTAAAGTCTGACATTTCTTGTTTATATTTCATTTTGAAGTGGATGGCTGGATGAGCAAGAGTTTCCCTTCTAGTCTGTATTTATCCCCAAAGCATATTAAAACAACAGCTTCTCTTAATTTCTGCTTTGAATATGTCTGGTGCCCTCAAGTGAAACCACTGACTCATGCTCCTTCAAAAGCCTCTGGTGACTGTTAATTCAGGAAACTAGATGTAAGAGAAAATTCTTGGCTTTGCTGTCTTGGAGCAAACTAAAAAAAATCCTCAGCCATAGCACCATAATGCATTCCAAGGACTGACTTTCTTTTCATTGGTTGGCCTGTAACATATTTAGGCCAAGTATTTTTCCTTACATCTCTTTGGTGGGACTAGAGCAAAGCTTCTATATATTACACACTATGTCAAATGCACCTCAAAGGTGGATGCTGAAAAGCACTTTGGAAGGAGAGTCAGGTGGACCATGTTTTTTTCTAAGTTGCATTTGAACTCTTTAATTTTCATCATTCATTTCCCAGATTTTTACCAAAACTGGGAAAATTAAATATCCCTTTCATATTCCAAAATTGTGCCAAGACAAAAAAAAGTCAAGATCCAAAAAAATTTTATTTTTAAGGTAATGAAAATAATTTATACACTTTCCATTATCATGTTATTTGCAATAGCACAGGTTTAAGCATTGCAGTGGCTTTCATATTAAGAAGTGGTTTTCAATTTTTCCCGTACTCCTGTATATGAGAAAAAGAGATTAACAAGGAACAACCAAGAATTAGCCTTCATTCAAAGTTTTGTTCATCATTTCACAGAAGACTTGCCTCAGCACAAAAACCAGGATTAGAAGAAGCTTTTCCATGTAAGTCCTACACCACCTCCTACTTATTGGTGGCAGCTGCATCTTCCCTTTACCTAGGGCCAGTAACACTGAGGTGATAATGGAGAATTCTCCTCCTAAAACTAAAATATCTGGAATATTACATCCCATGTATTATGTAGTGAAGAAAACTATTTGAATTATTCTGTCTTCTTCTTTTTCTTCCTATGGATTTTCTTTATTTCTATTTCTTCAACTTTGTTACCTAGACAGCCATATATATGTGAAACGATGCTTCAGGAAAAGCTAGTAGAAAACATAATATTTTAGCTCATTATTTTTAATTTAATTAATAGAAACCAGACACCAGGCCTGAATAATTCATCCTGTCTTTCATCGTGAAGACAAATATCTTAAAAAGAAATGGGCCATTATACATACTTTGTACATATACCAGAAGGCCTAAAAATAGCTTCAGCTGAGAATCATCATTGGAAAACCCTATTCCTATCTGGTATTGTTTGTTTATTTGAAAACAACTCTCTCTGTAGTGTAGCTTGCTGGAATAAAATACAGAAATTCCATGAGCCCTTAAAGACAACCAATAAAAATTAAATTCTGTTGGTTCTGTCAGTGCAAAAACACAATAGTATGCAACGCATGCCTCCAAAACCTACATAATAAATACTTAAGAAAGGCACAAGAATGCAGAATGTGTAAGTTGAATAATTATCACAGCCATAGCAAAGATGATAATTCCAGGTTTTTTTCAACATTTGCTTCTTTGACTCAAAAATAGCTTGTGTTTCCTTCCATTATTTCCTCCCTCATGACTGAACCCTAAGGAAATTTAAGGCTTTTTCTTAAAACACTGTATGAATTGGAACTATATTACCTGACTTCAGATTCTGGCCACAGAGATGTGGAGAGCTGACCTAATCATGTTCCACTGGCAGAATTCGGCACATTTTAGGGAGCAATGCATTAGGGTGATCCAAACATTCATGAAGATTTTTTTCTCCAGAGGGAACTTGAATGACTAACTCGGATGGGAACACCTATGCTGAACATGGTTATTTCTCTCTGCTTGGGTCCACTGCTGTGAAAAACCCCAGTCTGGGATAGGGGCCCCTTTGGTCTGATGCAGAATGGTCATTCCTATCCTCCCGGAGGCTTCTGGGTAGGGAACTCACATCTGGGTTCATAACACAGATACAGCATGTGTTGCTTGACCATTCTCTGCTAGATAATGGTTTGGGCAGAGAGCTAAAACAAGAGACAGGGAAGGCAGTGAGTGGAACAGTGGAGGAGAAAGAAGTTGCTGGTGTCTACCTTAGATTTTTCCCTAGAAATTCAGACTTGACTTGTTTGTCTTAGTAGGCTGCCTTGAGGGAAAGAGATTACAAAATAAATAACAGAATGACTGGAACCATCCATGAAACAGCTGCAGTGAGAGCAGTGGGCTGCTTCCCAAGGGCTGCTTGGGAAATGTAAAGTGAAACCTTGCATCATATTGCCAAATCTAGAAGAAGATTCCTGCAGGACTGAAGCCACGATAACTCACCTCAGTGGCATAGTCCCATCCTTCCCTTCACTTAGTCTTATTACATTGTGGTACAGATTTGATTATTCTGTCAGCAAAAACTCTACATCCCTGAAATAGATGCAAATATGTTTGCAAATATGGGGAATGCCAATAGGTTAAACATAATTCACACAAAGCTAATAAAAAGAACAAAAATAATTTACATATTAATCACAGAGTTCTAATCTGACAGAAGACAGCAGAAAAATTGATCTCTCAAAGTATAGAGTGAGAGAGTAGGCTGAAGAGGGAATTTAGCTCAGAGACGGGACAAGGTACGGCTTTCATCACATGCAGCTGAATTTAAAAGCTAACAATTCAGTCAGAAGAAATCCATTAGCCACAGTGCATCAGCTCTTGCCGGGTACATGGGGATTCCATAGCTGCTCTGAGGAAATTCACATTAACCAGGACAAAGAGCTGCTTATACTCTGGTAGCCATGGGAAATCCCATATATCCTTAGCAAGACAGACACATGCTACGGTCATTTTGAAGATGACTAAATAAAGTACGTGGTGAGAAGTTGAAGAACAGCTCAGAAACACTCATCGATCTTGTTCCTGAGCTTAATGGTTATCGTATCCTTTATCAGAAATGTTCTCAAAACAGCTGTCAAGTGTTGCATGTCTGAGCTCAGACACACAGCTCAGGCAGCTGAACATTTTGTTTGTGTGTGTGCACATGTGTTCATGCGCTAGAAAAATGATGAGCTGAAATTAATGACTTTGCTCCTGGAATCAAGATTCCCAAGGAGGCATACCACTAGCTTACCACTGCTAGTAAGCAGGTGTAGCACACGGAAGTATACTCAAAAGCATTGTTAGCACACCAACACAGACGGCTATGTGCAGTGCACACCTCTGCAGATTATTTAGGTGTCATTGCAGAGAGACTTTGTCTATCAGCAGAATATTAATTACACTGTCTTTTCAGAAAAAAGGGGGAATCCTTGACTCACAAAAGGAAAACCTGTGGAAGTTGGCCATGGTATTTGCCTTCCAATAATTCCCCTAATGCCAAGAGTGTCCAGCCATTTATATTTTGAAATCTTAACTATTTTACAGATCCCCATGCTTCTAAAGTCATTACTGTACCATTAGATCATGTGCTCTTACTACTTTATGAACTTCATCTGAGTTTTTAGCTGAAGTTTTCCATATGGGTTCAAGTGTCTCAGACTACACAGCCACTGGTTTTGTAAGCGCTGCTGAAAAGTCTGCCTGTTTCTGAGAGTGGTTAAAACAGGGACCTTTGCTTATTTCAGAAGGAAATAGGAAAGTTTAGGATAGCTTTTTTAAAGTAGTCCCACAGCTTGTAGGAGTCTGAAATTTAGCAAGGTGACACTTCCTCCCTAGTTTTAAGGATTTTAATTTTAAGCATAGTTTTTCTTCATGGTGCCACTACTTCTTTTTAACAACAGTATGATTCCAGCCCACCTTTGAAATGAGAATATCTAAATGAAAGGGGAAAAAAGTGAGGCAAGGGAAAATTAATTTACCTTGTCTTCTTTTGTCTAAGCATTTATTTCTTGAAACAGTGCTCTCGAGGTAGGGAAGCAAAGAAGATGCAGAGAATAAGCTAAAATTCAAACAAATCCAATATCCTTAGATTAATGTATAGATCCTCTGGTATAATGCACAAAGGTAGAAAGTAGAGCTTTTTCCTTTGTAGTGACTAATATAACCAGACATTTTTTATGTGTGTCAGAGACTCGAGAGCCTAGAGAGCTGGCCTTTGCGTGTGAATGCCAGCCGTTTGCAGTCATGACCTATGATATATGCAATGCACATTTAATTTCAAGTAGACTTCTGAGGCACATCTAGGGTTGGCCCAAGTCCAGTTATAGTAACAAAGAGATATTTAGAATCTGTTTTAAAGGACAGTCCTGATGACTCCTTCTTTCCTGACATTTTTCCACCTCATCTGAGAACAACGATGTGGAGAAGGCAGTCTGGAAGTCTGACTCTATCACATGCAAAAATAGACTGGGACCCCAGACATAATGGAAGTGGGTTTTTTAAGGTGTACAGACATTGACAAACACAGATGGGATTAGAAAATACTGTGTATTTATTTTCTTGCCTGAAGAATGCTTAAGTGCATATATTGGCAGAGATCAAAGAGACTACCTCGGATGCACTTTGTGATGGGCTGTATTTTGGAGAAATGGACTTAATTAAAGACCTCCAGGTTTATTAATGACTCCTTATGGTGAAGAATGTTAGTTTCCATTTTTCTCCTGCCTTCTATTGTGACTTGTAACCTGGACTTAGTGAGTGACCTTAGTGAGTGACATGGTGCTCGAGGGCAGCCTTGGATGTAGCAAGCACAAAATGGTGGAGTTTATTATCCACAGAGCATCCAAGAAGGGGCACAGCAAGCTCACTACTCTGGAATTCAAGAGAGCAGACTTTCGCCTGTTGAGGGATCTTGTAGGCAAGGTTCCATTGGAGACAGTCCTGGAAGGTAGAGGGGCCCAA
>VZTY01003293.1:64654-79245 GCA_013400935.1 Turnix velox
CCTGGAGAAGAGAAAGCTCAGGGGGGACCTTGTAGTAACTTATCAGTACTTGAGGGGGTCCTACAGAAATGCAGGGGAAGGACTTTTTAATATGATATCAGACTGGAGGACTGGAAACAATGGATGTAAATTGGAAGGGGGTAGATTTAGACTCAACATAAGAAATAAATTCTTTACAGTGATGGCAGTAACAAGAAACACTGGGCAACTTGTTCCAGAAACACTGGAACAAGTTGCCCAGAAAGGTTGTGGATGCCCCCTCTCTGGAGGTGTTCAAGACCTGGGTGGACATGGCACTGAGCAGCCTGATCTAGTGGGAGGTGTCCCTGCCAATGGCAGGGGGCTTGGAACTCGATGATCTTTAAGGTCCCTTCCAACCCAAACTATTCTATGATTCTATGACTTCTAATACAAGATAGGCCAGGGTGCTTCGTTCATTCTTCATCACAATATTGAGAATAACTGTTGCTTCAGGCACTGCTGACATAGATAACTGTGGGCCAGAGTGTACTCTGTTTAGTCAAATTAGGTCTGCCTTATGCTGCATAAAATCCCATTAAGACAGTATACTCAACATAAGCTGGGTCAGTGACTTTGGCTAAATGTGTGTAAGAAGACAGCAGATGGAAAGAACAGAGTCTATCAAATTCAGATCTTATATCCTGGTTATATCCAGGATTGGTTGTTTATGGATGTTTAGAAAACAGTTTAAAAAACATTGTGCGCAGGGTGATTCTTTTCCTAAAATATCCTTCAGCCTAAGCAGTCAGACACTTCTTGAACTCTTATGAGGTTTAAAATTGGAAGACCAAAACTTGCAAGAATGCACTGCATTTGAGATGTTTAAAACAGACCAATGTTACACAGTTCTGCAGGCACAGAAATATCTACATTTTGTTACAATTTACCCATTAAACTCACTTTAGGGTTGGGACTTCAATAGGATTTTACATTACTCCCAAATTATTTCTCTTAAGTCTCTTAAGTAGATTATATTATCTAGAGCAATTAAAAAGATATTTTCAAATACTTCCCAAAACTATGGCCCTGGTCTCTCAGAAGATCTAAGGATATGCGTATCATTTGAACCCAGGAAATGTTTTATCTCTCACAATATAGAGAAGAGTTTGCACAAATGTTGGCATAGCCTCAAAAAGAATGAAGACTTTCTTATGGTGCCCTGGTGTCCTTGCCTGAGAGGAATATGAGACTGCTTAGCATCAGTGGGGCAGATGGTCCAGCTCTCTCAGAGGTGGCTTGACTTCCACCCACTTCCATGTCTAAGCATAGTACTGTCCATTCTGACAGTGTGGCTGTTCAATAAAAGCCCATGATTTCTCCCATCAAGTCTCTGAGCTTCCCTGGGGAATATGCATGTTGTCCTCAAGGTAGCAGCTTCCATGTTGTTTGTGTCGCTCGGTGTGACTGTATTGGATCTAGATGCTCAGCACATGTGGCATTCCCTAGTGTTGAGTCTAGAAGAGCTGGTGATGAGAAGAGGGAGATGAGCAGATGAAATTGATGTGTCCCTTGAGAGAGTTGAAGTTGAAAGAAGTTACTTGGATCCACAGTTTATCATAACTAATCCTCCCTGTCTGAGACCAAACAAGTATTCCAGATGGAGCATTTGGCATGTAAATCAGTGCAGCCCTCAGCTGAGGTCAGCCAAGGCAGATTCTGTTTCTGGAAATGACAAAGGCATGCTCTGCATCTCCAAAGACTTCTCTACAGCTGACACTCATGGCAGAGGGAAGGAGCCAAGTTGCACCTGGCAGTACACATTTGTTGAATAGATTTTATAATGTCAACAGCTGGTGGTAGTTTCTGTTCACAGTCAATAGACTGATAACCCTGGTCTATTTTGAGTTTGTGTTTGGCCCCAGTTTGACTCTAGTGGACAGTTAAGGCTCAGCTGTGCCTACAGAGTCAGGAGAAACCTGTTTCCAAACCATCCAGGAAACATAGTGAGTAGTCAAACAGAATAATCTTCCCTGTGTGCACCTTTCTCCCTACAAAATATTGTGCATCTCCAGAGTTACTTACCTTTGAGGCCTGGCCTGCTCTGTTTTCAGAGCCTGTGCTTGGATTTTGCTTGTTCATATTTGCAAAGATCATGAATTTAAGTTCTCTAAATTTCACCCCAGTTAGTAAAATCGAAACAAAAGTTTTGATTGAACTTAGTTATTTTTTCCTTTCAACTCTGGTCTTCAGGTAAAGACTACTCCCTCCCTATGCTTGCTCATAGCTTTTGTCTGCAATAGTGACACTGAGCAGAGGCAGAGATGTGAGTGGTGAAGTACTGCAGAGCACCTTGCATTATAAAATAACAAGATTTTCTATTAAGGTCACTTTGCACATGAGAGAAATTTGGAATCCTTTCCTCCACATTCGCATGACTATGTTACCTTCTTAACAACGGGAGAGAGAGAGACCTGAAGACACATGTCTTCAGAAGAGGCATGTCCCACCACATGCTGCCAAGGACTGATGCTCAATCGTGTAAGCCCAAGAATTTCTGAAGATAGCAAAGCACCTTCCTGAGGTAACATGTTTACTTGACCCATCTGATGTCTGGTCTTTTTCTTTCAGCTCTGCATCTCCCTCATAACAAGCTCTTGCATCGCTTATAAGCTCTTGCACATGCCAAAGAGAAGCCCAAGCCAATGATGTGCATGGAATTATGCAACAGAAGGCTGCAGTTTGTTTTTCTGTTTGGATGCTTTAAAATCTGAGAGGGAAATATGAAATAAGTCTCAGGCAGCGTAACTGGTTGTTCCAGTAGAAACTGGAATGATACATTTGCAAACAAGACTGTTTAAAGCACAGTAAGTCCGGTTTGATTTGACAAGGCTCTTTCCAATGCAATTGGCTTTATCTTGCTAAGCTCAACAGAATGAGATTGACAAAGCTTTTCCTTTGAACATCTGGGATTTTATTTCTACTGTGCTTCCTTGCTGAACAAGAAGCTTTGTTCTGCAACTAGAGACACAATAAATATAGGAACCCTAGCCAAGGGGATGCTGGCTGGAGAGTGGCCAAGACTTAGTCCTGTCTAGTAGAGTTGCAGAGGAGCCACATTTTGGCTTTGGCAAGCCAGCTGAGAATTTCCTGACATCCCATGTGACAGGAGCACCTAAGGTGGTGGGAGATCACAGGATTTGCAGGTCACAGTTCCCATTTCTCTTCCCTAAGCTGTCAAGTGGAGCTGCAGGAAATATGGACCACAGTCATACTGGAGGTACAGGCCAGCCTAACAAAGCTGTGTATGAATCAGTTAGACCTTTATCTCCTATCCTGAGCCTGACTCAGCCACAGATTAATTCATCTATGGATTGCACATGGTATGTAAGACTACAGGGCATCATGTTTCACATCTGACTTCTGTTCCTGAGCCTAACAGCTTTCTCCCTGGCCCACACATCTCAGAGTAGTTGTGGCTATGTAAGCACAGGTGTGGTGATCAAACCCTTGCCCCCAAAAACAATGAAAGATAGAGAGGGATGTGTAGGTGAGGTATCTGGGAAGATGATAAAATGGTGGTGTCTGCCTGCTCCAAGAACCTTCTTCTGTCTCCCTTTTCCTTGAACAATCTCAATGACATTGAATCAGCTTGTTCGCTTCACTGCTTTCCTAGCTGTCATTAGCAAACAGCATGAAACCTGATACAGGTCATGCTCTGCCAGGACTTCTAGGGAAACACACTACAGATGGGACTTCTAGAAAAAGCAACTGAATGCTGCCATTGAAGTTCCTAATCCGATCCTGCATGATGAGATGTAGAAACCAGTATTTGATTATACTTCAAAGGCAGCAAGATACCTGCATCTTTGTGATCCTTGGGGTCAGATTTGCTGCTGGGTCCAGTCAGCTCTCTGCCAGGAATTTTGCCAAGCGGGGATGCTGCAGAAGCAAGTAGCTTCAGCCACAGACCACTGCCAGCCAGAGGGGAGAGGTCTGAGAAGGTGTAAGTGCCATCACCATATTCTAGTAGTTGAAGTGGCCAAAAAGGTGAGGGCAGCTGCTGCCTTCTGTTGGAAGGAAGTGTAAGAAATTGCTTGCCCTTCTCCAGCTGACTTAGTCAGGTCCTGTGCTAGCACTGACAGGATTTAAAAGCAAACTGTTCTGACCAGGAGCATAATACAATACAGCATGCAAGACCTGCCAACATTGCCTGCAATTCTCTCATAAAATTCAAAATGGAGAAAATTTCAGTGTGTCACCTGAAAAACCTACCTTAGTTCTGGCTGGCACTTAAAACAGCATCTCCATGTACTTACAGCTGTGGATCTTCCCACAGGAGTTCCCCTTCCAGCAACATCCCACCACTCACCCTATCCTCTGAGCAAGGCAGTGGCATGGACAGGCAGCCAGCCACCTCCACATCTGTTGCTAAGGGAACACGTGGAGATGAGCTATAATTACACCAATAAAGTGTGAGAGACAGCCAGAGAGAGCAAGAGAGAGATGTGAAATGGGCATTCATGACAGTTCTTTCTTTATTTTTATTTATTGTTTTGTAAATCACATACCAAAGGCATCCAAAACATTTCATCTGTTGGCAGATAACTGAGATGTAAGCAGGGTCTTTTGTGCAGATCTATCAGAATCTTCCTAAACACAATGGGATAAGAAAAATTTATCTTGGCCACCAATACATACCCCTGTGAAATGGACAGAATTGGGGCTTTTAGGAAAAAAGGAGAAAGGGTCATGGTTACAATCTAAGGAAGGGAAGTCCCTCTTCTCTGAAGACCAGCTAGAATAGCTTTGCAGAGGGAATTGTGCTGTTTCAGCCAGGACCTTTCCAGGGAGCAAATCTTTCAGGATGGTAAAAACAGCCTGGAAATGTTATTGAGCTTCCCATCCCACTGTAAGAGCACATCATTTGGTGCCAGTAACAAGTTCTGCACTGTCAATGGGAGCCTGGGACAGTTTGATGCCAATGCCTCAGCTGGCACTTAGGCTTTAGGGGAAGAAGTGCAATCCACACTATGCCACGGTGCCTCAATTTGTTGCTGTCTTGCCAGGGAATTCAGCATAGCCTTCAAATTTATTGAATATAAAATTAATTTCCCAATGTTTTTATTCACTGTTCAACAGTCTTTACAATAAGATGCTTACCCTTTGATCTGAAGCACACATTTTCTGGAAGAATACAGTCTGCTGCTGTGTCTTACCCTTCTGAACCACTCAATGGAAGTTACAGGGATATGTTCAATTTGGGAACAAACCGAATCGCTTCCATCCAGACAGATACCTGGATTAGTAGGACAATACCAAAGAACCTGCTATAAGAAAGGAGGGAAAAAGGAAGGAGAGAGAGGTGAGAAGGTAATTACATATAATTAACAATTAGCAGATTCAGCAGGAGCTGCTGACTCAGAAGACATTGCACTTCACAAGAATGGTGTTGTGATCTGCAGCTTGCTAGGGATGAAGAAGCATTTGCAGTGTTTGAAAGCCAAGCAAGATGGCAAACCATCACAGTGATTGTTCTTTGTGTCCAGAAGTGGAGTAAGAACCAGATAATGCCATTTACATGTCCTGAGCTCTGACTTAGCCCTGACTGTTCAGGATCAGCAAATACAGCCCTACTGATTTCACCTGAGTTATAGATGGCCCTCCAATATTTCAGTCTGGCTATGTGCTCAGCACAGCCACATATGTTTGCCATCACTGCAGAAAACACAAAAGGGCAAATGCAACTCTGTTCTAACTCTGCCAAACCACACAGCACTGATGCAAAGAATGTGGCCCTACATGGCTACACTTCACTGGGAGCCAGGGTGGTTACTACCATCCACTTCTCTTACTGTCAATCACACATATTTGTGCACATACATTACTTAATTACTGACCTTAATGAAACATGTCAGTACAATGCAGTTTTCTCAAATTCTTTTAAACTTATCCATGCTGATTGCTTGGGGTGAAGCTATTGTAAACAGTTTGCATAATTTCATATGTGCCATTCCCAAGAAACACCATGCATTTTAAACAATAAGAACTGGGCAACTGGGCAGAAGCACTTGATGAAATTTAACAAGGCTTTCACTAGCTCCTCCCTCATATCTCACCAATCAAGGCCTCTGAACCACTAAATTAGTGTGCCAAATTCTGGATTTTCCTCCTCAGAAAATGCTTATGCCTCTGATCAGTGTAGTAGAGCAAAGCAGTGGTTTTGTTTGTTTGTTTTTAAAGTCAGCTTAACATGATGGCTAGAGTTTCTAGACTGCTAGAAAGTGTTCATCATTCAATCAATTTGTATTTCCAGGTACAAGCAGTCAACAGATGGAGGGCAGCCTCCATCTATGAGCTAAGCATCAGAGGAAAACAGGAAGATGCTAATCATCAGTGATCCCCTAAACAAAGTGATCCAATCCTTGACTATAGGTAATTTTAAGCCTTCATTCTTACATAGCATAACTGCTGCATTGAGATGTAGTTTTCAAACCTCACTGCAGTACAGGTGAGATGAAGAGAAGGGACTGCATCTACAAATCTGTACTTCACTGCTCTGAATATGGCTTCAATAATCCTCTGTGTAGCAGTGTATTCTGGCAGAGTGGTCTTACTCAGGATCTACCCCTCTGGGGTGAGGTGCTTTTCAGTAGTGTTGACCCTGTCACACAGTGTGCAAGTGCATTCCTATGACACGCACCCATGAGCATGAGCTACTAATTATTTCTAAACCTCAAAGATCCAGCTTGTAAGCTTTTGGCATGACTAACCACCCTTGTCCACCCACTTCCTACCCCTGCAGTACATTAATTCTAAAAGTCTGGCTGTTAACAACCATGTTTGATACTTGCTAATTTACTATGTCAAAGCTTAGACACTTACTGACCCACCATGATGCACATGTTGGAGACCCACAGATAGAGAAGGCAGGCTTTACTGCTAATTTAAGAGCATCACAGCTTCCATCTTGAAGCAGGACAGTCCAACCCCTGCAGCTTTCCCATGTCAGATAACACTGCTTTTTATCCAGACAGAGGCATGCTCAGTTGGCAGTGGTAAGAAAAATTTCAGGGAAAACTCTGATTATACATTGCATATTCACAGAGAGTAATAATGTTTGCTTATCTACACACATAATATGCATCCCAGTATTCACAGAGCACTGCATCTGCCTGGCAAAACCCCCCTAATTTTTGGCACAAAGTCTGATTGTATCTTTTTTTTTTCCTCAGAAGCAGCTCAGACAGAAAGGAAGTGGACAATGGTTCTGGTAAGGAAAATGAAAAAACCTTTCTTACATCCTTCTTTCTAAAACTGCTCAGGGGCTGACTTAAACCAAGTCAAAGGTTGGCAGCTGAGGTCACTCCTTTTTAAGTGGTGCTGTGTCCTCATTGTTTTGCCATATTTACCTCCAGGTTTTCAGAAAAACTTCATGTCAATATAGCAGGTAAGTAGTGGAGGAAGATGGAGGAATTAATTTACACTAGAAATATATATTTCCTTTATAATGACAGAGTATCTGTCATAAGTACAGTGAAAGAGACAGTCCAAGAAAAAGAACAAGAACTTCTCCTACAGCAGTTCTGGATCTAGGAGTTAACTGCACTTCCAAGCATAGGTGGGAAATACCACCATTTACAGTCATTTCCAAATGACTAATACCTCAGGAGGAGGCAGGTTTCCATGTGTTACTTAACCTAGGCTGTAGTTTCTTTCCACAGTAGGATGAGCAAGAGTGATTCTTGGCATTCCAGGGTTGAGTCACAACATCATCATGGAAATACTGCTTGGACAGTATGGTTATCAAATTAAGAGGTATTTTTTCAAGAATGAACAAAACACAAAACCAGGCAAATCTTGCCAAAGGAGATCAGTGGCTCGAAAGCCAGTACATGTACGTATATTTTCATGACTGATGGGCAGATTTCTACCTGCCTTGAGTTACCTGCCTATTACTTGTTGATGGAGTTCAAGTATGAATAATAAAGCTCAGAGAAAGATTTATTTACCCTGATTTAAGGATGGGTAAGTTGAGGAGAAAGTTGTTCCCAAGAGGGAGCGGAAGTGATAATCAAAGGGCTGGAGCACCTCCCTTCTGAGGACAGGCTGAAGGATTTGGGGCTGTCCAGGTTGGAGAAGAGAAGGCTTGGAGGGACCTCGAAGTGACTTCTCAATACCTGAAGGGGGCTACAGAAAGGCTGGGGTATGACTTTTTAACAGGGTACAGAAAGACAGGATTAGGTGTGATGGTCGAAAATTGTTAGAGGGCAGATTTAGGCTGGAGTTAGGAAAGCTGTTCTTTACTGTGAGGGTGGTGAGACACTGGAAGAGGATGTGGATGCTCCCTCCCTGGAGGTGTTTAAGGCCGGGATGGATGAGGCACTGAGCAACATGGTCTAGTGGGTGGTGTCCCTGCCCATGGCAGGGGGGGTTGGGACTAGATGATCTTTAAGGTCCCTTCCAACCCAGACCATTCTATGATTCTATAACATACATATATATATATGCCAATATATATGTATATATATTATACTTGAAGAAGGCAGATAGAAATGTCACTAAACAAATACTAAACTAAGGTAGGCAGTCTCTTCTAGAGAAAAAAGATCACATTCACTTTTAGAGAGGAGATGACCAGTGCCAGAAGCACAACAAGGATTAACATTTGCATTGAGCTGCACCAGGTATTTCAGCCTGTGCCATGTAAGCTGCCTTCAAGGCTGGAGAACTGAACTACAGTAGAATGGACACAATGCTGCAGAGCTGATGACAGGCAAGGCATTGGCAGAGCATTCAAGACCCAAAACAAGAACACAGAACTCTCTAGATGTGTCTTTTTTCCCCCCTAATTTATGAAAAAAACAGCTACCCCTCCAAACCTAGCCTTTTTCTTGGGTGCTTTGAGGAAATCAGTCTCCACAAGGGGATTTCACTCAAATTTCCCCTCAGGCTTCCTGATGGTGCTTTGGCCCTACATGCCTTTCCTAGAGATTAGGTAGTCGAGGCCATCCTGGTTCTGTATTTAGGTCTTGACTCAGTAGAGACATTGGAGGAGTCACTTGACCTTCACAGAGAGCATTCAGTCTGAGTGGGAAACCAGAAAATCTGCTTGTCTGGCAGGAGAGCAGCTGTATATTTCCATTAAAGAACAGTGTGGTTCATCAGCCACATGTGACTGCTACCATGAGAAATCCTTTATTAAATTAATCATTTAGGAGGATCTATCTTGGTATGTGGTCACTAGCTGCAAGGGGGACTGTTTGTTTATAGGGAGGAATATCAGCATGCTAATTAAAAAAAAAAAATCCTCCTGCACCTAACAGCATTTTCTCCCTTTCTGATTGTGATATCTGAAAGGCAAGGGGTCTCCTTCTCTTGCCTTTAAGAAAAACTCTATGAAAATAAGAAAAATAAAACAACAAAAAAACCCACACAACAAAAACCCACCCACAACTAAGCTGCTGTTCACCTTATAATACCTTCCATAATTGCATTTATATGCAATACACTTTCACTGATTAGTTTGCATGCAATTGAAACGAGGGGGTAAATAAACATTCAACAAGGGCTTTATTTTGCTGTGCAGTAATTGCTGTTCATCAGAACTATTGTGGTGGAGGTATACATCTGAATGGCTTTTCATTTTTTATTGCAAAAATAGGAAAATGTAATTTTCCTAAAAATGTAATGTACAAGACCCTCTAAAGATAGCACAATCTGAGAGTTTGCTATCAAGAGTCAAGTGGATTCAAACACATTTTGGCATTCCCTCCCACATTTAAGCTGCTATTCCCACATGCCCATTACTAAATATAGCAGCAGCTCTCCAGATTGACAGGAGGGTTCCTGACCCTGGCTCCCGTGCTTTGCTTCATGCAGTCCTAATATGGTAGAGCACTGCAGACACGAGAGTGCTTGGGAAGGACTTGGCAGGAGAGTAAACTGGGTCTGCAGGACAGGATTCCTCCCCACACCATGGGAAATAAAGCAGCAGCCACAGAGAAGCAGCAACTTAACCTTCTGGTGCCTTTCCTGGCTTCAGATCAGCTGTCAGCAATGCCAACCAGCTTCTCACAAAAGCATGTGGCTGTGCAGTACCAAGCAAAGTTAACCGCCTGTTGACAGCAGCAACTGAGTATTCCCACTTGTCATCCTCCTTCCCCCCCCACCCCCCATCTCTCACAGGATCGAACTAGGATACAGAAACATCTGGTAAAGGAAAGAAGGGAGAAAATGCTGGCAGTGTTTTTTGTGATTGTGCTTTAGGCTCATAAATGGACATGTGAAGCAACACGGGGACCATTTTAGTCACCCTCCTCAT
The DNA here is from genome assembly GCA_013400935.1 of Turnix velox. Taxonomy (NCBI): domain Eukaryota; kingdom Metazoa; phylum Chordata; class Aves; order Charadriiformes; family Turnicidae; genus Turnix; species Turnix velox. The sequence goes on from VZTY01003293.1 coordinate 74,937, forward strand.
CCTAGTTTTTATGAGCAAGACAAAGCTCACGTGCAGTGTTGGCTTACATGTCTCTCAAGGCATTGAGCTGTAAGAGGCCACAGAGATATAGTCTGAGAGATTATTTCATAGGCAACAGCTGATTTCATCGAGGAGTATTTGCCAATGTTTTTATTACTAATTTAAATATCTTTCCTACACGACTGTATAAATTTAGCAGAAGTCCCTGATGCCACAGATCCTGGAACTCAATCAGCAGAACTACAAGAAAGAAATTTGTGTCTTTGCAGAGAGTGAGTATGTTTACTTGGAAAAAACCTACAAATGTGGCATAGGCTTTCTGCTATTTCTCATCCTCACAATGAGGATTTTTGCTTCAAAATCCATTCTTCTAAGTCTGATGCATCTCTAATTAATTAAGAATCTCTGCTTCCTATGCCATCAATCTGCAGACACCAGGAAGCTATGCAAGCAGTGGTTTCCCAAACCATAAAAGCACTCATTTACACACTTCTAGCTCCTCAGAGATTTATAGGGAAATATACTTTATAAGTCTGTACTGTACAAAGGTCAGCTGAAACAGAATTTGTGATGGAAAAGGCATGGAGAAGGAAACTTTAAAGCAGCAAAGTGCAACTTGTTACCAGTGCAAAAACAAGGAGGAGAAGGAAGAACTTCTTTGGCACAAGATTTACTGTTTATAAATGTATCTAAATAAACAAATATGTATTTATAGCATATTGTACCCTTTCTTAGTTGCTTGTGAACACCATTTATTGCTTTTTTTTTGATGGGGAGAGGAAACAATGCACAGAAAATAGAAACAATTCACCCAGAGTGCAAAGTAGGGGACCAAACATCCTAGATCCTAAAATCTTTGGTTAAAGGACATCTCTAGGAGGGTCTAATGCTCAGGGAAGCATTTACATCCTGAGAACATTTCTATCTTTGCTGTAGGAGGACAAGCTCCTGTAACTTTGGTAGGTAAAGGAAGATGAGAAATCCCTACAGAAACATCTTGCAGTATGCTCAAGATCCACTGAAGCTCCTGGTAGAGCTTTCATTAGTTTTGGGTTTTTTCCATTCCCCCTCCCCACCTCAGTGTGTTTCATTTCATTTCTACTATCAGTGATGCATGAAGAAAGCTAAAACTACAGATAAATATAGGTACCTATTGCTCAAGTTCCCTCAGTACTGAAAGTGAAAAATACATATTATTTATAGCCAGAATAAGCTAGTAGTTAATGTGTTTCTACCACTACACCATTATAAACTGAATAAATAGATTGCCCGACACCACCTTGCCAAGCCCCACTGCAGCAAATTCATCTTTATACATTGATCCAACATACCAGCAAGAGTTTATCAAAAGTATGATCTAAAAATACTCTTCCTTGGAAGGCTAACTGAAGTGGGCCACCTTGAGAAAGGTACCAACTGGGGCTATCACTCTGAAATTAAATGCTTTACCATCAGCTCTTGGAAAAGGTTACTGAAGGAAGACAATTACCTTATCTGCTTTAGGGTAGTTTAGGCATGATAATTTAGGCAGTCATTTAGGCAATTCAGAGCATCAAAGCTAGATAGTGTGAGCATCCCCATTCATGGGAGGTTTTGGTTGATCATCATCTGGATAGATTTCATTCACTGTGCTGTCATCATTCATCTCCTTTTCATTCAGGTGCCTGTCTACTCAAGATTACTAGCAGGTCAAACAAGTCTAATTTTATTTATATAAACTGCATATATCTATGTAAATTGCATATATAGATATACAATTTCACATTAAAGGCAACATTTTGTTATCTTTTTATCTTATTTAAATAAGATCTCCACAAGTATGGAAATCAGTTCAATCTACTTCCTGAACGTTTAAGCAGAAATTGAGTTCCTAAGAATTTCTTTTCATTCTTACTTCCCCAAAATAAAAGTGAAGGAATTTAAAATAAAAAAAGGGAGGAGCTGGGCAAAAAAAATCATGAACTCCAAACCAAAGGAATTATGAAGAAGGTGGTGCTGCCGAATCCAGGCTTTCTACAGAAAAGTCTTCAAACATCAACCTGCTATGTTTATATCCCAGGCTTAGTTTAATGAAAGCTTGAAATCATTAAACTGCCCAGATGCCACAACAGAGTTGATGAGGTAAATTAGAAGATAGATAGAAGCAGACAGAAGAAGTAATACATGGCTGATGCTCTCTGCAGCACCCCAGATTTTCTCCTAGTCGAAGCCTCACCAGGCTCGTCAACAGCAGCTGCCAGCAGTTTACAATACTCTAAACTGAAGATGAGACTGTAAAAGAAGTCAGGGTCCATCCTGTTTTGTCAGGTGTTGTGTTGAAAAGTTCATTTGGTAGGAAACTGAGAGCCAGCAGATTCTTGAAATACTCAAAAACGGCCAGACACCCTGACACAGGTGGGCACAATCCAGCTGTATCAGTGCAATCACAGCTTGCAACCACTGTATCTCGTGGTCCTCTTGCTCATCTCCACTTCGCGTGCACTGATTGCCTGCCAGCTATTCTCATCCAGCCCTTGGTATTGGCTAGGTTCAGGGTAAAATAGGGAAATTAGACCATGTGGATCTGATGGGGAAAAAGGAAAATTCACAGAGCAGAATATCATCAGCATACCAACGGCACAGCAGTCAAACCACAGCTGGCACATGAACACTCAGCAGAAGCTCTGACAGAGCAGGTCTGGTGGGACACACTTCTGAGTTTACTGACTAGGGAAAAACTGAGCAAATTATCAAATCTTGCCAGACCTTGTCAGTAGAGGCACCGACAATGTCTGATCAGCTTTGTTCAAAGCTGTTGGCAGGGGAGACAAAGTTAACAGGAATTTGACTTAATCCATCATTTGTAGCAAGAAGTTCCACTCAGAAAGCAGTAACAGCTTTAAGCCCTAGAAGTGATTGCAGGAGGACAGAAGCAACAGTTGAGCCCTATGCAGAGTCGCTGTGACATCATAGCCTCTCTCAAGTAAGAAGCCTTACACTGAAGCAGCAATTCAAGGCTCATGAAGACATGTTAAAGGAGAGGCAGGGATGATATTCACTCAAAGACATCTACAGTTCTAACTCACAGCATCCTAAGGCAATTGCAGTTGTCCCTTTCCTTCAAGTGCACCTACCTTGCAGCCTTCAGTTCCCCTCACATCTCCACAGACAACTCAAAGCAGATCTCAGTATCAGTGCAGTCAGGGAGACACACAGCCTACCACAAGCCAAATGCCCATCTTCCAAAGTACTTGAACCTCCTAGATAAAGGCTGATTTGGTCAGCTCTGCGTGAGGCCATTGCAAGAAAGATAAACACTGAGCCATTGTTCATGAAACTACTGAATAATTTGACCTTTAATTCCATTTCATTCCTACAGCTGAGGTACAAAAGGCATCCTGTGTGGAGCAGTCCCTGGTGGAATGAAGACTGGAATACACATGCATGTGGAGGTAGTGGCTGGCTTTTTCCATGCCAGAGACAGGCAGTCCTCAAAAATTAATGTGATTCATCTCAACTCAATCTATACTAAGACATATAAAAACCACTCATTTACCCTGCACCATACAGACACTTAATACAGGCACGTTAATATTCTTCAGAACATAGAGTGCTACATAGTTCTTTCTGGCCTTATCTCCTGAAAAAAGCCTTATGTACTCTAATATTCGTTAAATAATGTATTTTGTCAATTTTGCTTTTAAATACTGACTTTTCAATGACAGTGATGCAACCTAAATCAAGAAAGGGATTTGTATTGACTTTCTGACACAGATGCAGAAAGCACACCTTGAACATAAGAAATGGTCCTGCCAGTTGGATGTGGAACCTGGCAGGTAACTTCTATGCACTAGGAACTTCCAGAGGGCATTAGGGCAAGTAAGCCCCATCAAGCAAGTGGAACACAGTACATCTCCTAGGGTTTTCTGCCTCACTGATGCCCCTAACCCACCCAGAACAAGACCCTCTGCCCTGACAGCACAAAGAGAAGCTCAGCCAGCACCCATAGGTGACACTGAGGTGGCCACCAAGCCTCCCATCCATCCCTCTCCCTGCCTAGCCAGGGGGCCACCAGGCCCCTCAGCCTTTCTCCTCCCACCATGTTCCCTTGTGATTGGCCACAACAATTCACCACTGATGTATTGTAGTGGTGACACAGGAGAAGCATCCCTTGGTCCCCACAGGGAGGCTGCTAGTGGCTGCTGCCCCTCCCCAGAGCTGGGAAAGAGGAGAGTGAGTGAAGGAGCAGAGAAGGCAAAGCAGGAACACCTGGGGAGGGACAAGTCTCCAATGGGTCCCAGGTTCTCTGGGGGAAAGGGGAAGGGGAAGG
>VZTY01003293.1:79331-123564 GCA_013400935.1 Turnix velox
GAAAGAAGGGTACATGGAACATGTTGAGAGGCAGGCTGGGAGGGGAAATGGAAGGACATGGACCTGCTGGTGAGGGTCCAGAGGAGGCTACCAGGATGATCAGGGCTGGAGTACTTCCACAAGGACAGGTTGAGAGAGCTGGGGGTGTTCAGCCTGCAGAAGAGAAGGCTCCATGGAGACATCATAGCAGCCTACCAGTACCTGAAGGGGGCCTGCAGGAAAGCTGAGGAGGGACTGTTTACAAGGGCATGGAGCAATAGGACAAGGGGCAATGGTTTTAAACTAAAGCAGGAAAGGTTCAGATTAGACATCAGTAAGAATTTCTTCCCTATAAGGGTAGTGAGGCACTGGAACATGTTGCCCAGATTGCTGGTAGGGGCCCCATCTCTGGAGATTTTCGAGGCCTGTCTTGATGAGGCTCTGAGCTATCTGATCCTGTGCAAGATGTCCCTGCTCACAGCAGCCTTTACAAGATACTCTCTCTCAGGGCATAAGGCACGTCTGGCCTGGCATGATGTGACCCTACACTAGTGCTGACAATGCTGTGGAGAGGGTAAGTTCATGGAGGACTGCAGGAATGCTGACACTAAAGACCTCTAGTAAGAGCCAGGCTTTGCTGCTGTCATAAGGAAAGCATTGTCCTGTTCTCCCTTCCTGAAATACCAATATTGGGCATATTTTGTAGCAAACTGGACAGTTTTGTAATAAATTGGACAGTAACACCGAGGGAAATGTGGATGCTAACAGCCTGGTCAAAGATCTTTGCAAACAAAATGTGAATCTTCCTGATGAATTATTTTATAACCTGCTCGCTGTAATGAGAGGCTGATCAGTTAGAGGAGAAATCCAGCAAGTGCCCCAGACAGATGAGTTCAGATGGAGATTTATAAGATGGCAAGGGAGGGAATAGGAGAAGGAATGGTGGATGAGAAAGCTTTAAGGTTTAATTGTGTGATGGCTGAGAGAAGAAAGGAAGTGCTTTAGCAAGTTCTCAGCACTATCCCAACAGAGGTTTTACTTCCTTCCTTCCCCCAAATTATTTGGATCAAAATTGACTTTCTATTAACTTCTACCTCCTTTTCTCCTTCCACTCCCATATCCCTGACATTCACTGACAGCCATTACTTTTACCCCTACACCTCCAATTCTGAGCAATGCCTTCCTTTGAAAATGTATGTGGTAGGGACTTAAGTTGTTACACCACATCTCTACCCTCCCTGTAGTAGCTAGTTTCACATCCTGCACCAGCAGGTCAGGTTCCTCTATTTGTTGCCTAGGTGCCTGATGTTTATGTGTGCAAACATTTCCATTGTTTCTTTGAGATCATGGCTGAGGCTGGGCAACAAAAACTCAGCTGACGTGGAAAACTGTTAATTTAGTTCAGAAGTATGAGACATGATTGATGAGGGTAGGAAAAATAAATGGTGCCAGTTTGCCTTGTTACCATCTTGGGAATAAGATGGTAACTACACTTTACAGCTGACAGCCAGAAGTTCTGCTTTTGGCATTCACAGATGTAGAGAAATCCAATGTATTTACTGACAAAGCTCAGCTGGGGGAATCCAGGCTGACAGGCACATAACCTTGTATCCAATCACTTCAATTTCAGGCTTCAGGGCCATGGATGGGGGAGCTCAGGGAGTTGTATATAATGTACTTGGAAGGGGAACTGATCTGCAAGGGTGAGTGTGTGTGTGTGTGTGTGCGCTCAGTGCTGCATCACTGCTCTTTTACAACCACTTAAAAATTTTTCAGTGGTTGAAACTTGCCAATTTACAGTCAGCTCAATAGAAACAGCAGCCTAATCAGGTCCACTCTGCTCTGATGAAACCATTCTACCTTTCATATCCAAACACTAGTAAAAAATTATAGTCATCCTGCTGGTTTTTCTGCTTGTGATCATTTTACAATTGTGTGATGATTGTGGGAGAGGCCCTGGGGACACCTTGATACAGAGTAAGGAGAGCAAAGCAACAAGCAGTGCATATTTTCCTTACCATGTCTGCCAATAAGCTTCAACTTCGTCATGGAAAAACCAGCTGTGGGGAACAGGAAGTAAAAATCTGACTTGCTCAGACTTTCACCCTCTGGGCTCCAGCCCATGCTGTAAAACATGAATTGCTCAGCTGTGGCAGGTCCCCATCCTCCACATCCACAGTACCATCAGTTCAAAGCCTGTCAGAGAATGAAGCCCATCACAGCACCTGGCTGGATGAGGTGGCTTCCCCACCAGAGTGTAATACTATTTTAGGTCAAAAAAGCAGTGGATTAGATCTGTCTGTCTCATGGACTTTAAAGTAGTGTGTCTACAAATTTTATTAAGAAGAGTGCAGAACTAGATGGTTTTGGCTATGAGAACTAATTTTGTGTTCTTGTGTTCAGAGACATCCCAAGTAGCAGCTATGTGTATGGCTGATGTAATGCACTGTTAATTGTATAAGGAGCTGGAGCTCAGGGAATTATGCTTATTCTTTGTTAGCATATAGGAAAGATTATTTTAAATTATTCCCCTGTCGGAATCATGCCTTTGACATAAAAAACAACAAGAGAAATTTGCTGCAAAGGTTTGGATTTGCATACATACATAACTTAAATCTAATCCCAGCAAAAACCTATCATCTTGCCACCTTACATAGGAACATAAAACCTTAACAAGCTTACCTTAGCCCCATAAGCAAACAATCCCTCCCCCTCATCAGGCTTCATAGGCTCCTTATCACCAAGATATCAAAGGGCAATCTTCCAGCAGAGCTCAAGACTGTCTGGTGGTCATTCTCAGGATGGCCGCAGAAGCAGGGACACTATTCCTGGAGGTGACACTGGGCAGGTAAGGCAGAGCCTGAGCCTTCACAGCCCAGTGATGGAAGCTGTGCAAAGGACTCTACAGTTTCATCTGAAAAATGAGGTGCTGTTCGTCAAAGCCAATATCAAGTGAACGCAAAGCCCTATTGCAAACAGCACTTGAAGGGAGTTCCACACATAACTAAGGGCTTTGAGGGGGTGCAAGGACAGGCAGTCCTGGTCTCAGCAGCCACCCAGGGCTGTAAAACAGTGGTTCCACTCCCCCTTTTAGCACAGGCAAACACCCTGGGAAGTCATCACACTGTTTCTGCTGGGGCTGTTGGAAAAGAAAGGAAACAATCATCCTTGGGAAAGATGGAAAAAACCTGGAAGTGTGCACCCAGGGACTCATACCAGATAACAACCTTGCTTTGAAAAAAAACCCTCTTGTCATCTGTAGCATATGGCTGTAGAGCAATAAATTAAAAAGAGCTAAGGTTGGCTGGAAGTATCTTTCCAGTACAGAAATTTCCATGGGCAAAGATTTGTTTCCTATTCCTTGCAAACTTTAAATGTGAAATCTAATTTTCAGATTTCTTTTTAAAAATCTCATTCAAAAGGAAAACTTTTCATGGCTGATTATAAAAAATCACCAACAACCAATAACTGTGCTCATACTCACAGACTTATGCAGCATTCATGCCCATCTTAACTAACTTTTGCTTCAGAAGGAGGGGAAACAAAACAACTGACATTTGTTAGGGTTATCTCAAAAGTGACTTTAATAAAAGTGGATTGGAGATAAGCTTAAGGTATTAGTATAAATACCAATGATGCAACTGAATGAAAAACAAAGCAATATGGGTTTTTTGCTGTTTCTACTCTCCCTGAAGAGAAAACTGAATGAATACAACGTTATTCTATACCAAGGTACGGGTATGACGTTTATCAGATGTAATAATACTTTCCTCTTACCATATGCAAAAATCCCAACCCGACTAAGGCTTTAAGGACCAGAACAATGTTTTTAATCTGTGAATTAGTAGATAAATCAGTGTAATTGCATAGCAGGAAAGGTAAATTATGGCTTTAAATGGAAGTTTTATCTTTATTTAATTCAATTTAAAAAGTACATCCTCGTGTCTTTTTGACAGTGTAGCACAAACCCATTAAAATTGTTTTCCACTGTGTTTTCCACAGACTACACATGCAAAAAATGGGCAAAAGCAACTTAAATTGGTGCTATACCCAAAAGAGTAATTTTTGTAAGACTAGCTCAGGAAGTGATACAGATTAGAAAAACTACATTGCAGACAAGAATGCAGCAGAATATAACTTAAATTAAAAACTAACTAAGCATAAGCCAGAGTCCATGATCAAATGGAAGTTAAGAAAAAAAGAGACTATTGGTCTAGCAGCTTCTCATTATATTTCAGTCAGGCCAAGATGTTCTGAAGGTGAAAATTCAATGACTGAATGAGGACATGGATAACTGCAAATATAGGTTCAGTACAAACCCAGATATGGACACTGAAGAATAACAACATTCAAATATTCTTTAGAGAGTGTCACACAGCCCAGTTGCACGCCATATGTCAGTCCTTAGGCTGTGCCTTCTAAGGGGTCCCCCCAACCACTTAGTCACAGAACTCACAGACCCCAGGGCCCCTCAAGGCACTGAGTCACACAGAGCCCTGTGCTTGGAGGATACAGACTCACATGTGAAAGAGGGAAGGATTTCTCTGTGGGTAAGTTCTTCTTCCAAACTAGACTAGATGAACTCTCAAGGTCCCTTCCAATCCCTGATATTCTGTGATTCTGTGAAATTACCTGGATAGCATTTCAGTTGCTAGAAAATGTTGCAACATTAGGCACATGAATGCTGTGCTATGAAATTACTGTTTCTTTGTTTGCATTATATATTGTAATTGAATGTTGTCTTGAAATAATGCAACTTCCTTTCCTCTCCCCTTTTGTGGAGACATCTTTTCAATTAAGAGTTTGGGGAGCATGGGATTTCAGGTACAGCAGCATGTAGATATACATATCCCCTCCAGCACTTTAATCACAAGTTTGTATTTTCTTCTGATAGTAACAGCCCAGAAGAAAACAAGGCTTTGTTTAATAAGTAGCAAAAAGTAGCACAAGGGTAGAAAGCTCTAGGGGAAGGAAAAACAGTTCTGGTTTTGAATGTTGTGATAGGGCAACTGGAACTTCCAGCAATTTTTTTAATTGGATGTTTCTCTTTGTGAGAATGAACTCCAACATGATGAATCTTGTGTGGAGAATCCCTGAAAGTTTTTGGCTCTCTGGGTATTTTCACGTTAGGGTAAAGGGAAAACAGGGAGGAAAAGCTTCTCAACATCTGCTTAAGGAGACAGGTTCCTCCCACCTGGCTCCTTCCATGCACCAATCATTGCTAGTCCTTTTCTCCCCATTTTACCTCACAATTGAATATTGGAATTAAAATGAGCTATTCTTTCAAGTAGGGTGGAAAACTGCCTGCTTTGCAGAATAGTTATGCCCATGGCAATAATTTCCCATTAGCCCCTGACAACCCCTTGGCACAGAAAGGCAGACAAATTCAGTGCACTGAGAGAGGCTGACTCATCTGGAAGGGGAAGGTGTGCTCTGGTTTACAATGCTACCACAGTGTACCCATGGACAGCCCATACAGCAAGCACTGTGGCATTCACAGTGCCCAGGGCTTGGTTTCTCCTCTTCCTTTTTTGGTGTTTTCTTTACAAATCTCAAGGGCAAGTTATTGACTCCCATCCCTGCCTAATGGATACATTGTACTGGAATACAATATTCTGTTTTCTTGTGTCTTTGCATCACACTGCTGTTCACTGGGTGGGAATAGAAGTGGCCCTCTTTATCACAAACAAATCAGCTTTTAAAACAATTTAAAATGAGATTGCAATTAAGAAAAAAAAAAAAGAACTAATCTGTTCTTCTTTAGAGCCTGGGCTAGTATCACTGAAAGGAGATCTGGAAACAGCTCTGGGAATCTTTTTAGCTGAAACACTTTCTAGGACATTAAAAAAAGTAGCTCAAAATTTCAAGTGTTTGTTGGGATTTTTTTTGTTTGTTGATTTTTTTTTTTCCAAAGGGCACTTAGCATGAAAACATTTTGAAAAAAAATCTGCAATTCCCTCACTCAGTTTTTTCATTTCTAGTCAGATTTGCCCTATACAACACAATTACTTCTTGCTGTTCATATCAGAGTAATTTTGGCTAACAGATGCAGGCTCTTAAGTGAAGCAAGCTCAGATGAAGCAACCTGCAGACAGCCCAATCATGTCTTCAGCTTCTTCGACCCTGACATGGATTTTCAGGCTTAAATAATCACTTCAGTATTTATTCCACTCAGTTTTTAGTTTAGTTTCCAAAGAATGCAGCTGAAAAGGCCTGAACATGGTTGAGACTACTGTTCATGCTACCTAGAAACTGAGTATCTTTTGTGGTCACATGCAAGATGCTTCAGTAATATTCAAAGCAGCAAAAACCTAGTAGGAAATTAATGTTGGTGTTTCTCTCATCAACAACCCTCAGCACCCAAATCCATTCCTGCTTATTTTTTGTACCACTATTTACATTCTTCTATGGGCTAGGGCTAATGTATCTGAGGACTGCTCATCATACCCTGCATCTGTCCTTATTGAGCTGCTGTATGTTCTTACCCCAGATGCTGCCAGGGGTTTTCCAGGTCTGCCAGGGCAGCTGATGCTGGCCAAGGCACTGTTGTGAGTGGTATCCCTGCAGACGGCATCCTCACCAAAGGCACTGCTACTGATGAGAGCCTCGTAGCACTTGACTGGGCCAGGCTGCAAGGGAGGCTCCCACACATTCAGATCAATGAGCATCTTAAATACAGCAGTATTTGGCCATGGCAAAGCTGTGTAAACACTCTTATGGAAAGTACTTCTCCCATACAGCAAATTCCATTACCTACCCACAGCAGGGCTGAGACTGGTGTTCAGCACTCCCTCTGGGAATGAATGTGTGCTGCCCAGGACTCCCCACTTGGGCCCTGAGGGGCAGGTGTCAGCACTGTCCCTTAGCACTGCTGTGGAAACAACCACCTAACCCTATAGCCACTCGTAAAGATAACCATGGAATCATGTAGTAGTTTGGGTTGTAAGGAATCTCAGAAGGTCATCTACTCCAGTCCCTCTCCAATGAGCAGGGACATCTTCAACTAGATCGTGTTCCTCAGGGCACTGTCCAACCTGACCTTGAATGTTTAAGAGGATGGTACATCTACCACCTCTCTGGGCAACCTGTTCCAGTGTTTCACAACTCTTACTGTAAAAGTTTCTTTGATATATCTAGTCTAAACCTTTCCCCTTTTACTTTAAAGTCATTACCTCTAAATGTTGATTGACTTTTAGTGCTACTGTAAATATATGCTGCTTGCCAGCCTGCCAGAAAACAGGACATTTATATCAGAATTGCAGACTAGCTGCATGATCACATCACAGCATGACACTTCTACACTAATTCACTCATTTCATTCTCCTGACTCTGCAGTGCACTGAGCATCTCCAGAGCTCTATACCAGAAATGGCAATGCCCCTTACACAAATCCATTTTCCCCCTTCACTTTACACTCTCCTGTGATCTGCTGGAGTTCATTGTATTCCAAATGAAAGGACTGAAGGAAGATTGAAAACAGGATTTTTCATAGAATTATAGACCTGTAGAATGGTTTGGGTTGGAAGGGTGCACAATAATCATCTAGTTCCAGCTCCTTTGCCTTAGTAACCCATGGAGTAGTTTCCTCCTGTAACATCCCCAAAGAAGGGATGCAGAAATAGGAGTTGCTCCTATTTTCCTCTCTCACACTGTCCTTAACAGAAAAATCAAGAAAGAGCCACCAGAACTTCCATGCACGCACTGGGCACTAATGGGAAAGTACTTGTGCTTTACTGAGTTCACCTGAATTCGATGATTTATGGTGAACTTCCAGTTAAGAACATAAGTGCAAGACAAGTCGCCGGTCACCCATTTAATGAGTGACAAGTCACACACAATTCCTTTTTTTTCCCTTTATCCTTTAACCCAAGATTAGTAGTGAAATGACATTAAGAAAGGCATTTAATTGAGTGGCTTTATCTTAGAGGTCACAGACGATGGACATCCACTAAATAAGAAGTCAGTGTCACTGTTCAGTGATGGCTCTAAGAAAGCAGGGACAATTCTCTTGAGGCTGACTCTTCTTCTGAAAGTTGCTGTGTGTGACATGTCTCCACATAGTCTTGCAGACCTGCCTGTGATTAATTGTCATGAAAGAAAAGTAGTGCTAAGCAACAGGGAGGACAACACCAAGAGCCAGTCCCAAAGTTGAAACAGACTTCGAGCTGTGAACTCAACCTTTCCAGCTTTCAAGGAGCTCACACACAGATTAGTAACCAAGTAGTCTTAAAATGGCTTAAAGCTAGCAAAGCTCAATCATGAAAGTCTTTTATGCCAAAACAGGGCTCTCCTTCGCATCCACAGCTGTCCATGCAAAAGATGGTAAATTAAATTAGCTATTGTTTCTCCAACTGTTTGCTAGGACTAGGAGTGTGCTTTTGAAAAGATCTCTGTAATTTCACAATGGAACAAAGCCAGTCTCATTTTAGTATTTGTATACACAAACTGAAAACAAAAATTCACTTCCATTTGTGCATTGTTCCCTCACAGCTCCCATCTCAATTAATGAATATACATCAGCTAGCTGAACGATCTGTTTGCCAAGGCTCTGGATTTTTGGCTTAATCCTGATATGCTTGGCACCCATAGCACTAATTTAGAAGTTATTTATTCCATTTTTTTTTTTAAGTGAAATCCCAAATAATTATTAATACTCCAAGGAGAGGCTTAATTACTTTCAAAATCCAATTGAATAATACTGGAACAATGAGATTGTTGCACCGTGAAGAAAAGAGCTCTCAATGCCCTCGTCCAGGCTTGTTTCCCCAGAAAAAAAAGAGGAGATTGAAGCTGTTGAAGTGGATGTTTCACTCCTCATCACCAGGTTCTTGAGCTCTCCAGTACTGCCATGAGAGGGAATGTGAAAAGTACAAAGGAAGAAGCACCAGCTTTGCTAATTCCACTCAAAGACCTTGGAGACACAGCTAATTACTACAGAAAGTCAAAGGGCTGTTCCAAGTGATGGAAACAGAGCAAGAAAACCGAAGTGAAAAGATTCTTTAGTAAGGACAAACAGTAAGGTAGCCAAAACCTGCAGAAGACTGGTGTTGATGAGAGTGTTCACTGCTCCATGGCAACAACACCTGGAGAAGAGGGACTGAAAAACTGATGGAGGCTTCTCTGAACATGTGGGAGGGTGGAGGACAAACTCCTTCCCCAGAGATCTGGCCATAGAGCCATATTCCCCCCTCCTATCTTAGGAGAAATCCCACACCTCAAACAAACCTGAAAGTATATCTCCCAGTCTGGTTTTCTCTTGCCAGGATACAAGCAATCCCTCACTTACATTCTTGGCAGGAAGACTCACTTCGTAAACAAGATTTTTGAAAGCAGAAGCAGATGCTCTCCTCCTTCAGCATGTAACAACAGCAAATAGTATAATCAGGGTCTGATTATGAGACTGATTTCCGCTCTGTAATTTAAGACATGGAGCAAGTAATGGCGTGTACTGCACACCATGTGCCATAGCTTACATGCTGATCATTCCTTCCCATAGCCCAGCTCCTGCAAGGCAAGGCTTTTTCAACAGCATTTCTTATTTCTGGGCAAGATCTCTCAAGGCTGTGAGATGTGGGATAATGTCCTTATTCTGCCTGCAACAAATTGTGTGTTCTGAACACATAATCCAAAGTACACAGGCTGAGAAGATCCGAAACCCAGGAGGACTAGGCAATTTTGAAAAATCCATTGTGAAAATGTCAGCAACTGCACAATTTGTTCCAATGGTAATGAGCTCAAACACAGTGTTTAAACATGGTGGTTGGATCACCCAGATGATAACCCTCATTATATTGTGTAAACTGTGTCACAAGTTACACTAAGGCAGGAACAGAAAGGGTATCAGAAAAAGAAAGATTACCAAAACTGTACTTTAAACACCCCTCTGAGCAAAGGAATGCAAAAGACTAGGAGCAGTATAAATGGAAACCATCCGAGCTTGCTGACTAGAAATGGATAATGGAATATTAAACAAAATATAATCTCATACAACTTGGTACTATAAAGCAAGCAAGGGCAAAGAGGCACAACAATTTCTAGGTACTTGTTACTGTATTTCCTTCAAGTGAGCTCACTGATTCCACCTTCCACTGCATCATCATATCATGTCTTTTAGAGGTTACTATCACTCCCATCACCAGAAGCATCCTCAGTCACCCGAATCTCCATTTCTCTCACAAAACTACGTTTGCTGCCTCCTAGTTCTCCCTTTGCCATTAGAATAACCCCTTTCAGTATTCTCAGAAGCAACTTGCACCTTCTCACCTCAAAACTCACTTTTGCCACGAACTATCTTGAAGAAACAGTCTGAGGAAGGATGGCCACACAGCGAGGTAGGTCTTCCACCCTCACAAGAGGAGAAGAGGGTTCACACTGCCCCTCTTCTTGCTTCCTTTTGTTTTGCATGTCACACATTCTTGAAGACTGATTTTTTTATGCATAACACTGCACAACAAAACCTTTGCCATGACTGGCTTCAGGGAAGTGCCATTAAATGAAAATATTACTAGTAGTACATTATTAGTCACAAGACTTAAGAAAAAAAATCCTCTTGCCTTTTAAGTCATCTTGCTGCCTTGATGTAATTCATATTAAGAATTTATATTTCTTTTAACTGGTGTTTGTGAAAGACTTCAAAATTTGGAATCACAACCAATGCTTCCATGGGCCGATGGCATAAGCTTATGCTCGCATATAAACATAAAAAGGCCCTCAACGTTTAGTTTCACAGATTCTCTTATTAAAAGGCCTGGCTTTAATAAAGATCTCTCATCAGAATTCACCGAGATCATGCATTGATTTTAATATTTATTTAAAACAATTGTGACCTTTTAGAAGCTCACTCAAAGGCTTATTACATTTTTATATCTAAAATGAAATTGCTTTGATTTTAAGGGTTTATTGTTGTTATAAAGATAAGGAATGGCAGGGTCCAGTCAATTGTTATACAGCAGAATGCAAGAAATATGGTTTAATAGAGAGGCTGGCTGAACTGACCTATTGACATACTCTGAATGAAGGCAAGGGTTTTCAAACAGAAAGAATAACAGCTTGCAGAAGTGTTCCAGTAAGTGAAAGAATCAGGGAAGGTGCACTCTGAATGTTGAACTTCCTTCTTTTTTCACCCTTCAGAGAATGAGTAAGGGAGAGGAAGAGCAAAGGCTTTTAACTCAAGGTCTTCCATAGAGGCTGTGTGGCAGGAAGGGATGCATGTCACACCATCTGGAGCAAGCTTTATGGACACCTCACTATCATGAAGTCCTGGTGTGTTTGTGCTGAAAGTAGCCAATTAACGTACGCACTAAGATGTTTCATTAGATTTACAAACATTGTTTGTCAATTATGTTTGGTTTTTTAAAATAAATTCAATTTTGTTTCATCTTTTTTTCAAAATGCAGGATCCTGGGAGATCTGAGGTAGCCTGGAGGAAGGCAGCCAGGCTTCTGGCTGTAATTTGTCAGAGGTTTCCTTACATTTCTGCAATACCTCTTAGTTTTCAACATTGCTGGGTGGCTCTAACAGCCAGCTTCTTGCTTTCCTCCCTCTGCTGTTCATTTGAGAGCAAGGCCTGTGGCTCTTTCTGGCTACTGGAAAGGAGCCAATTCAGGGGTAAAAAGCTCTTGTGTCCCCAGAGAAGCCTTCAACATTGCTGGGAGCAGGCTGGCCCTCAGCAGTACCTTGACCTCACCTCTGGCTCTTGCTGACAACACAGCAGCTGGAGCCTCTTCAGGCAGAGGGAACAGTTTCATCACAGATTTCTAGGACTGGAGACCTGCAAGCATATCTGTGTACTGAATACTACAAATCCCCATATGTTATGCAGCTTGAATCTCTAACATTCAGCATAGAAGATAATAACTTGGAGAGAAGGGGATCATCCCTGCCAAATCTAACAATCAGAAATTCACCTCCTCTTCTATATTACAAGCACAATTTAAAAAATCTCATCTGTCTGTGAGGATATTTACCACATTCTGCATTCATCCTCATGGCTGCCAAACCGTCTCTTTTCAAAGCATTTGTTCATGAAGTGGTAGAGATATGCATTTAATTCTGATCTCTAAAGAAAGGGGGAGAAATGTTGAAGTGGTGGACTGGACTGAAAATAGGATGGAGAACCTTCGCCCTCTGGACCTCCTCTCCAAATAGAGTAGCTTGTGGAGATCATTGGTGAACTCAATCAAATTTGCAGCAGAGAGCTGTCTGGGCTGCACTGGGCAGATGGCAATAGCAGTGGAAGGGCTGTAATTCATCCCCTCTTGCTGGCTCCTTCCCAGGAAGGGACTGCTCCAAGCTGATCAGAGGCTGTTTAGCTCAGTGGGGCTGCATCTCTATTGTGAGGGGGCTGAGGAGGTCGAGTGAGTAGCTGGAAGGCATCAACCTCTGAAAAAAATGCAAAGTTGAGGCTTTTGTACTTATTTTCCAGAGCTCAGTCAAGGGTTCAATTAACAGCACACAGAGTGCCTATGTGAATGGACACAGCAATAAACAATGCATTACCAAAACTGTTAATGCCTTCTTCCACTTCAAAGCATGAAGCTTTATTTCCTCCTTACACCAATGATATAGTTTTGCAGCATTCAGCACTCTATGGCCACTGTTAATATATAAATATCTAATTAAATAAGGCTCCATTTACCTGACAAAGCCACAGCCTTCTGACAGCAGTGTTACAGAAAAGCAGAGGCTGTCTGAGCTGTATAATGTGCTCCTGGCTTTTGAAGGAAAGCCAGGCCAAGTGCTGTATCACTTTGTTGACTAATGCATATTTAAAAAAAAATAAAATCAAAGCTTAAGTTGGATTCCCAAGTCTGTGTTTAAGCTTCAGAAGTGCAGCTGTTTTTTCAGCCTACCAACACCCTTGAAGTCAGCACATGTTCCAAGCGTGCTGGAAATCAGGCCAGTTATGTAGAAGCCAAGATCTGGCAGCACAGCCAAGATGTCCAGAGTGCTCTTCAGTGTTTCAGAGGCACGCAGGAAGCCTTAGCTAAAAAACCCACCCAAGACACTTCTTACACAAGGAGTATTTCAGTGAAAACTGTGCTCTGACTTTCTCATGCCCTTGTTGCCCTGAGGACTGTCCACCTCTGCTGATAATTTGCATGTAGGGTTTGGTCTCCATTTTAGACTTGACCCTGGGACATAAGGGAAGGGGAAAAAAAAGGGGAAAGGTAAGAGCAAAGGAAAGGAAATGGGCAAGGGGAAGGAGACAGAAAAGCATTAGCAAAAAAACTATAAGGCAACTTTGTCAGCTACCAAGCAAGATTAGCCATACATCTATCTGTAAAAGAAGAATTTTTTTCTGAAAAAAAAAGAACCCTGAGAAACAAACTTGAGAAAGCTTACCTCCAATTATATTTCCTACTTGTTACGAGAAAAAAATCTCCTCATTCCTGAGAGGAAGATATAAAAATTTGCTTTAATAATTTCTGTGCTGGTTGACAAGATGGCAACAGAACTTCTTTTTGGCCTTTAAATACAGGTCTATGACAGCAGGAATGCCTGAAATCAAGGGCACACTGCCTCTATCTCAGTCCTCAGAGACAAACACAAATTAAGGGGTAATTGACCCCACCAATGTCTATCCAGAGAGGTTTTTAAAAGCATACAGAAGTGCGAAAAGGTCTCCAGGAAACCTGTAAGGACCACTTTTCATGCTGGAATCAGCAGGTTTGGGAAAGATGGGGCACCCTTCGGTGAAAAGCAAGCAGCAGAGAGACATCCTGCGTCTTCAGGATAAAATGCCTACACTGTGAGAGCAATCTCTAAGCACCTGTCCAGGATTAAGGCCTCATAGGTGAGAACTTTATAAATTCATAGATAAAAATTCCTCCAGTCAGTCTCAAATTTATTCTGGATGAGAAGTTAATCTCTGCTGGATTTACTTTTTTCCTGTATAGGCACTCAATATTTACTCAGCAATGATGTCCTCAAGTGTCTGGTGCATTGCAGTGGCTGTTAGTGCACTACCTCCTCATATCCCTTGATGTTTCCTGCAGGTTGTTTCCTTTTATGATATCATGCTGCCATGATTAAGGTGTCCCATCCCTCGTGCTTTCTGTTTTGCATAATTGCAGTATCTTTTGTTGTCATGAAGAGCAAGGAAGCTAAATGGCAAAGAAGCGAGAACCAATTTTGTCTTGGCAAAATAAAAAGTATGACTAGGGTTGAGTGCAGTTGAACTACAGACTGTACACTGAGAGCTGTTTCAGGAGAGTGTGTATGCAGCCCATTGTCCAGATAGTTAAGGTCAAAATATTTGGATAATTTTTGGCCAACAAGGCAACTCCACCCTACAACAATCTGCAACACAATGAAGTGTGCACAATAGTTTAAATGAGCCAGGATCCAATGGCATGTTATTCCTGCCACTCCTTGGAAGACCAGATAAGAATACCCATGCTTTGCAGAAGGTGGGCTGGTGAGTAGACGGGTTTCACACCAGGACTGCAACTGTTCTGTTCCCTTCATTGCACAGAGGTGTGTGTGATGGGATGGGGAGCGTATTGCCAGCATTATGTTAGCTTAGGGCTAGAGTTGGGCCTGATGGAGGAGACAGATGGGCTGGGAGAATGTGCTTTGTCACAGAGCCCTAGTTTGGCAGCAGTCACTGTAGCTTGGCGAGTGATGAGAACCAGCCTCTGGTGCTCATAGAAGGTGCTGCAATGACCCCACTAGCAAAAGGCATCCCTCTCCTTAGCAAGAGATGAAACTCAGGTCAGACAACAGCAAGGCTTCTAGCATATATCATAGAATCATAGAATAGTTTGGGTTGGAAGGAACCTTAAAGATCATCTAGTTCCAACCCCCCTGCCATAGGCAAGGACACCTTCCATTAGATCAGGTTGCTCAGTGCCTTCTCCTGACCAGCCTTAAACAACTCCAGGGGGGGGGCAGACACAACCTCTCTTGGGCAACCTGTTCCATCATTTCACCACCCTCACCCTAAAGAATTTCTTTCTTATATCCAGCCTGAATCTCTCCTCTTCCAATTTACATCCATTATTCCTACTCCTGCCATCACATATCCTACTAAAAAGTACTACCCCTGCCTTTCAATACCCCATCAAGTATTGAGAACTGTACTGGGCACGAAGGGCATGGTTTTATCTGTCCTTCCAGTCCTTATCGTCTTCATTCAGTCTGCTAGAAAGGTTGACAAGCTGTTCAAATGACCTTGGCAACTCTGAGATGCAGGCACCATTGCTGGACTGAGAACACCTGATTTCAAATAGTCCAAGTAGCCCTGCAGTTAAAGAACTCCTAATTTCATCAGTACAGACACAGCAAATGGAGCCTGGTGTCACACTGCATGAAGGTCTTCAATCCAGCAAGTTTATCCAGGTAGTGGTCATAAGTTGCAACTAAAGAAATTCCAATTAGACATTATGAAAAAAAACCACCACTAGGATGAACAAATGCTGGACCAGATATCCAGAGAGGCTGCAGAGTCTCCATCCTTGAAGTTATTCAAAACCCAACAAAACACAGCTCTGAACAATGTGATCTAAGTTAGCCCAGCTACTTTGCCTAGCTAATTGCCTCAGATGATCTCTGGAGGTTCCATCCAACCCAAATTATTCTTTGACTCTCTAAGTCTCCTATAATTTCTTAAAGACTTGTGACTTGAGCTTAATGTAGATAGCTTGGGGATATTGTGGTTTCTCTCTACTCCTTTTGATAGGCTCAGCATTAGACAACTAATGCAGTTATATGATGAGAAGAAGAATGTGGAGTTCACAGCTGTGCTGAAGCTCTTGTATTGTTCTTTCCAAACCAAGTTTGGTTTTGTTCTGCTTTTAGCATTTCAGAGACAAGATCTGAGTACTCTGGGAACACCTGAATAAAAATCATCAGCTCCACACCACTGTGGTTAAACAAATAAACATTATGCTTGGTAGAAGAATTAAGATTTAATTCAGTTTTAAAAAATATTTTGACACAGAGTGGGAATGCTGATATGTGACAATGTCTTCAATACTGTGTTTGTCATGTAAGTCACTGCCTCTCATGAACAAGGGGTGTAGGAAGGAGAAAGTCCCAAAAGAAGGAAATCACTTCATTTGTCGTGTTTGGGTTACTGAGACAAGACTCCACATGAGAAGTGTAAACCAAACTAGGGAGTACATTCCCCTTGCTCATCTGAGATGCCTGCCTGTCACAAAATTTGACTAAGCATGAATTCTGCTAAAATTTGGTTAGTCATCACCTGTGGAAAATCAGCAATTTGTTCAGAGAAGAGCTAAGGGAATACTAATTTGGCACAGATTTTTGCCATTTTTCACAATAAACTGAATGAGAGGAAACACTGCCCACATGCATTGGCACACCTCTTCTGGTGTTCACAAAGGACACACAGCTGAGCCATCCTGTACCTTCAGGACATAGTCTGTGTTGTATACAGTTAGTAAGATTGAAAGGAGAGTTAGGATTTATTTTCAAAGATGTCATTTAAGTTTTAAAAGGAAAAGAAAAAGCTATACTGGGCTAAGACCTCTGCACACAGATGTGACAATTTACAGCCATGCAGGAACTTCTGTGCGGAAAACACTACAAAATGCTGTTTGGTTTTGACCAAAGGGATTTTTTTATGCCCACTGCCCATTTTTCTCCCCTGCTTAGGGTCAATGCTTCCCATCTCCAAAGCTAGGGATCAGCAATGCAAGTGTTATAACTACACACATAGAATTATACACAGGACTCACAGAGTTACAGTTTCTAAATGCCTTGATTACAAAACAAAGCATGAACAGCCCCTATATGATGAAATCCATTCCAGCAGATCTGTGCCAGAAAGCTTACTGGGACCTTGATCTGAGCAGTTAAAGCAAACCACAACATTGTTTTACTGCACTCACCACTCTCAAAAGATCCAGCTCAGTTGCTAAAAATTATTGCAGTGCTCAAGGCAAATTTTTTTTTTCTTCTGCAATTAAGGAGTCTTACAAATAAAAGTTGCTATGTGACACTGTCTCATCTACTGCTCCAATTACACTCATTATTCATTATTAATATACCTGTTAAATTGCATCAATATTAAATTATATCGACCCATGAAGATTTGCAGTTCATTTATCCAAATTGTTTTGATAAATTAACTGAAGGAAATTAACTTAATTTTGTGCTATTATCAGAATTTTGTTTCCATTCAATATCTTCATAAAGCAAGATATCCTGAGCATAAGTAGGAATTCACAGCATCAAATATTATCAAAATGTTGTTTTCTTCTATTTGGTGTTATTGACATTGGATTCACCTTGTACAGGTCAAGGTATATATCATCCTCTAAGAAGGTCTCAGTTTGATGAAAAACAACTTAATTCGAAATATTCTGGCACAAAAAGCCTATAGTTAGTCACATTTCAGTAATTCAGAATGAGTCGCTGCTCTCCTGTTGTTGATTGCCTAATATTTTAAAACATTTCTGATGAAAAAAATATCAAGGCAGATTGAAAAACTGAAGCTACATGAACTACATAATATTCAATGGAATAACTGTGTCACATTTTATATAAGATCAGCAATGTATCAGAATTATGCCAGCAGAGAATTATATTCCATATGAGGTTTTTCTGTACTAACCTTGACAGAACTTCTTTAAAAAGTGGTTAATGCCTTCCATGATTTTGCTTTCCCTTTTCTTATCCTCTCCTAAGAGAGGAATATATTCACTTTCTACCATTATGTCGTAATGATGTTTATTTTCCTGACGTTTCTGCTGTTACTTTGCATCTTGCTCTCCTTTTGACACAGGTGGTAGACACTTATGTTAGAGATGCCAAAGTCACTTGGAGTCACCTGCAATCAGGTCACATAGCTAAGAATGGCAGGAAGCTGGGGGTAAGAGCCTGGGCTTGGAAGGATGCAAATAAAGCCTACTCAAGAGCAGGCAACACAGAGGACTCCAAAACTGGTGACAGTACTGCAGAGAAGAAGGAGGAGGCAACAGTAGTTGGATGTTACATAGTTACAGCTCTACATTAAGTACTTTCCACATTGAAAGCAATTACAAGCTGTTCATACCTGTGGAGGGCTCTGATTTAACAAATGAAAACATAGAAAAGGTTCAGTATAAGACATTACAGTGATACTTGCATTACTCTGAAATGCAAACCAAATCCTAAACTCTAGACATTGACTGCTCTGCAGAATGATTAACAAAGCCTCTGAAGTAGATGTCAAACAAGGTCTAGGGGAGAAAAATAAAAAAGTAATGAAATTATGCTATTTGATGGCTGTTCATATGCACCTGTGTGTGTATTCAGGTCACACAAACCAATGTGCTAGCACCCCACAAGACCCTCCAAGAACCTCACACAGAAATGTTGCACCACATTGCAGTGCGGGTTTTATTGTCTGTTCTTTCAGAAGCAGCATCTCAGGAGGCACTGAAGGAATCTGCTTTATGGTTAAAAACTACAGGATATCTAATAAAGCACTTTACTAGAGCCTTCCCTATGGGAGCCATCTGTTAAACATTTGAAATATAATGTATTGGCTTACATAAATATGTAATAGGAATTAGGAGTTATTAATGCATCATAATAAGTCTATCCCAGTAACAGAGGTTACCTTATTAATTAGAATTGCAATCCTGAAGATTCAGTTATTTATATGATTTTAATTTAGTTCTAATTCTAAATGAAAGTTTAATTATAATTGCACCTAATTCACCCAAAGGATGAAAAGGCCCACTTAACAAAGGATATTCTGTATTCATTAAATAATTACAATGGGAACTAGTAATTGATTATATTTTGCTATATTGTTCCAAATCCCAGGGGATTTGCATCAGATATGCTCTGTAACATTTAAGGAAATAAATTCTTGAACCCTGGTAAATGATTCCATAAATTACACTTTAATACCTCAAAGTGCTCCTTTTGTCAGATATAATTTGTCACTCCTAGGATCAATATGGGGAGTACAGGGTTAGACACCCCTTATGGAGAGCAATTCATGTGACTGCACCATTACACTATGTTTCACTGTGTCTCATTGCCAATGCGTTTGTATCTAAATGAGCAGACACCTCCATCTTGAAGTTTAAATACAAAAAATTGCTACAGATTAATCCTGTTTCAGAGGAAATTACTGAAATGAATGCTAATCAAACTAGACAATAGAATAGGGAAAAGCAATACATTCAAATTACAAATCCACTTCAGACTTCGTAGAGTAGCTGTCATGGTCTCAGTGCACAAAAATCAAAACACTCCTTTTCAGCACATATCTCTCTCTTGCATTTGGGACTCTGGACCAAAGTGCCTCACTTCAAAGGCATTTTGCATTGATGGTGCTATAGTAACTCTGGTGGAGACAGTGGGACCTGCTGCCACGCCTGTGCCAAAACCAAAAATTAAACAGCTGACAGCATAATCATAAGATTAATCGTATGTTGCAGGTAGGGAGTGCCAGTCCACATCCTTCTGCCCAGTCCTGAAAAAGGAAGAGCAGCACTGGATTTTCACACCATGAGGGCAGGAAAAGAGAGTGTGTCCAGAGGTGGAGAAGTACAATGAGAAAAATCCTTATTTTCTCTATATCTATTATAATTACACAGGTGTGAAACTGCCCCTGTTAACAAGGGACATGGTCCAACAATGATCCATCATTGTCATGAATCCTATGCATGTGTTATAAGATTTAGGGACATTTTACTGTTGATTGGACATAGTCCATGTCCTCTAGGACCCCCTGTGCATATAGTAGCAGGTCCTGGTTGGAGGATACCTGTCTCAAATTGACTGCAGGAGCATCTCTCCACCTGGCACTACTAACTCACAATATCTCGTGCAGGGGAAACCTGTTTGACTCCTCTGACTCACACTCCTGGCTTATTTCTGCTTGTTTAGGTTCAGGGCATTCACAAGCTACAGTAGGTCCCTGCTATCCCAAGGGCTTGTTGCCCAAGTTATGGAGCAGGAAAGCATCATGGGCTGTGCTCAGTCTTACAGCAATGGGAGCTGCTGGGGAAGGAACCTGTCCCCTTGTCCCCTGCCTCAAACACTGCAAGTCCTGCCAACAGTTCACTCCCCATTGAGGCTGCACCATGATTTCTAATCTCATCCCTTGTTCTTCAAAGGGAGGGTGAATTAACGGAGGCAGACAGAAATAGACACCAGTGGGCATCGCATGAGATGGGCAAAAGCTGGCGCTGTGCTACCGCATGGTATAAGAGCTGAAAGCTTCCATTCTTGGTCCTCATGTACATCTGCAAAATTGTCAGTCAGTGCCGGGTTGGTTGCACAAGAAAATGTGAAAAGATCTCAGCAAACAGCCTTGTATAAGCACTCTGCTTCTCACACTTGGCTGCTTGCTCAGTCAAGACGACAAGCTCCTCTTTGGCAACAGAAGAGATACCTTACACAAGGCTCAGCCTCCTCTTGCTTTCCAAAAAGCGGTGCAGGCACTTTTTTCCTTCCTTATTTTCTGTGCTTTCTCTCTATCAAATTGGTGCTTGCTATTACAAAGATGTGCCTTGCATAGTAGATTAAAAGGAGTGATTTTGAAGCACTTGAAGTAAAAAGGTTCCCAGTGTAGAAACAAGCCTGGATGGATGGTAGCATCCTGCAATGGTTGGTCTCTTCATGGACCACAGGGCATTGCTTTATCATTGCATGGCTCTGGCTATTGTAGTGTAACTAACAGGAGAGGCAGAGTACTTTGTCTTAAAGAAAAAAAAAAAACAAAACCAACTAAGTCCCTTGTGGATTTTCAGCCTCCTTTAATGCTACCTGCACCTGGCACAAATTCAGTAATGAGACAGAGCATTATTCCTGCGATCAGCACAATTCACCAGGGCATCCTTCTGTTTATTTTTGGAAGCCAGTACATTGCCACATCCACGACCTTTTTTCCCTAAAACACAGCAAAAAAGCCTGCACATGAGAGTGAACATAACGGTTTTAATTTGTAATAGATCAGAAAACAAGAAGCGCCTCCCTATGAAAAGGTCCAAGTGAGCAGAGGGAAATCTCAGCAAGAAAGAAGCAAACTCCCTGCCTTTTACAAGGTTACCATAAAGAAAAATTAATATTTTAAATTATAAATGTTTTAATTTGTTTATTTCATTCCCCTCATCATTATGTTCAAAGGAGGTTTTCTCTGGGTTACTCAGCTAAATAGGAGGAAGATGCACCAAAATTAACTTTTTCAGATGTCATAATGTACAGTGAGGTAAGGCCATCTCATGGATTTTTGTAACATGGAATAATCTTTCTCCTACAACTTTCTGCTTTAAAATAATTGAGGTCTTTCCTAATATTCTCATACTTGCAATCCACAAGTGACTACACAGGAAAATAAAGTCTTCTGGTTTATTTTTTCTGCATCGAGGAAGGAAGGATACCTTTTTATCTAAGTCAATATCAAAGGCTCTGGAAAAGACATTTTCCCAGATTTACAGAGCACAAAATTTACATCTGGGAAAAATGTTTTCTATGGGAGAGACAGCAGTTCTGAGACAATAACAAAATGTGAATCCAGAATAGCATGAAACAAGGGCTGTTCTGGGCAGTGAAGCACAGCCTGGAGGAGTTATTCTGGGCACAGTAAAGTATACATCCTGGAATACAGGGGCAGGCAATATCTTTAAAAGTCAGCCCACAGGAGACTAAATTTGGATACCCAAAATTAGAAGCCATTTTTGAAAATATGAACCGGGGTGGAAAATTCTCATGATATTTTCACAGGCTTATAACCACTTGTTCCTAAGCCAGAAATTATTTCAAATGCAACAAAAACACCCCTCTTTAGTCAGTATAAAGTTATTTGACAAGTCAGAATTCACAACCTAAGGCAAACAAAAAACCCAAACACAGAGTTGCAGAATTATAGCCTGGTATACAGAAAAATTGTCACATTATGCTAGGTAGGTTCAGAAAGACCTTCACCAAGAAATGTTTTTAAAAGCAGTTCCAGAAAAGCAGATCTTCAATTTGCTTAGATGAAACATTGTCAGTTTTCTTCAGGGAACTCCAATCTGAATGGGGCATGACAGCTTTCCTCATCTTTCAAAACCAGATTCTGAGGGCATTTCTGGAGGCAGAAGCTGCACTGTGGGGAGCACAAAGCCCCTCACATCACAATGCAGCCCCCCGAAAGCACCAGGTTATGTGGAGGACTTAGCCTATAGCACAGCCAGCAGAGAATGGCTATGGTCACCCTGCAGGCAAGTCACTTGCAGATGCCACCTGCAAGAGCCACAACAATGTCCCACCCTTGGACATCCTTACCACATATTTCCTTATGCTATACAGCATATGCATGGAGAGATTTTTATAACATCTTGGTAACTTACTCACAGTTAGGAGCAGATTGACCTCCCCTGTTCCCCTGCACATTTCCTGTGTATCAGCTCCTAACTATGGCTAAGTTACCAAGATATTCTTAAGGAGATACTCTTTAGTACAACAATACAATATATATATTGTGAAATAATGTGAACCTGTTACAATTCACTCTGCTGTTACCATTGCCCAGCATCTCCCTGGGGAGAGCTTGATAATGCACCTCAGCCCAGACTAACGCTGTTATCCAGCAGCAGTTTCAGTCACGGCTGCTTTGTTAGTCATCCTTCCTTTCTTTACTTCTCATGTCTCTCTTATTTTGGTTCCAGGTAATGGGAACAATGACATATTCTTAATTTATATTTAATTTGCCTGTATTTCCCCCCCCACATCGCTCGTACAAAAACAGTCTGTCAGTTCCTCCCTCAGAGAGTTAACATGGAAGCTTTCTTCAATTTCTTTTGACCCCTACTATAAAATTCATTTTGATGAATTATTTATGTCTATAGCTCCCCAAGGAATTATCATTTGTATCTTCTATAGTTTCTGCCTGTCACCAGCTATTACTGAATTACATCATCCAGACAGCAGCTAACAGGTCCCTCCTTTGCCTTGGCTTTTTGCATTAAGCAATGGACACAAATCAAACAGTTCCTGGAGCAGGTTATTTTACAAGTTTCTTCCTTGGCCATTTTGGAGGCTAAAGTCTAGTTGATTTTTTTTCTGAATAAAATAGTAGGAAAAGCAGCAATAAAGAGAAAAAGAGATGTCACTACTTCTGTGCATTTAGCTGGGAAAATAATGACAAATCCAAAATCTATCCCTGCCTCAGATCAGAATGGAATAGTATCTGTCTATGCTCTTTTTCAAACAAAAACAATTGTATTCTCCCAAACCAAGTTAACTCAAGCATCATCTTCAGGAAGAAAAAGTACCCACAGACTCCCTGAGCCCTCCTTGAAAAATACAGATAATTCTTGGGTGTAAATATTTAGTTATGCAGCAATGGGCTCTGGCTGCCATCTCCTCACTCCTTCATCCAAAGCCATACCAGAATAGTGTCATGTTTTCCAGTCACCACAAAAAGTGAGTTCTTCTGGGCTTAAGCTCTTTATTGTTAGATCTTAGAGCAATTTAAAAAGCCCTTTGAACATAACCTCTAATCCATCCTGGCAATAATGAATGTTTATGTGTATTAAGCTAATCAGGCAATAAAATCTTCTTAGGATGAGAGTTTCTGGCAAATATAAACACTATGTACAGAAAATCTACATGTAGACCTGTTTCCATATGTTTGACTGACTTTTTTTTTTCAATTAATTTTCTGTGAGTCTGAAAATTAAAGTCTATGCAAAATTTCTGCAGTGTTCTCAGCTTCACATTTAAATTTACTTGCTCTGGCTTGTTTCAATATTAATTTGTTTTCTCCTTCCCTCTTCCAGGTTCCTCTGGCAAAAAAAAAGAAAGGTGAATGCTCAAAAGGAAAGATATTAAAAATGCAAAGCATGAGAAGAAAAACAAAAGTAAAATCTAACATTTAGGAATCCATACTTGTGACAGTATTTCAAAATAAATAGTTTAAATGTATTTGGAAAAAAAAAATTCCAGCTTTAAAGCAACCATTCGTAATACTTTCTTGCCCTTTCATTGCCTTTATTCTCTTAGCTTATTTGGGAAACTTCGTATTGAAAGAAAGCACAGGAACAATCCCAAGTAAAAACCTTCCCTTCCAAGGAGGACTCTGTCCCTCTGTTCAAGCAGGAGTTCACTGCTAAACAGAATAAAAAGAATGGGCAGTGAAAACTTATGCTGATGATTCCTCTCTGGTCATCAATGTGGGCTTTAGGGGTTTTTTTAGGGAAATCCTTACATTGAGGGTGATGCACATGGTATAGAACAGATAGCTTTAGAGACCAATACAGTCAAAGAATACTACTTTTGAAGACATGCCTTCAAACCTTGACTTAAACTCATTAGTGAATGTAACCCAAGCCAACAAGTTGGCACATCCAAACCCTTTCACCACTTCTGAGTGACGTAGAAGTGGGAAATGGCAGAGGCAGGAGCCAGCCTGTTTCTCACTTTCTCATGACTCCTGATAGGAGCATGTCCTACAAAATTCACTGTTAATTCTTCACAGGACTAAATTCACTCCAGCAATTTTCAGTATTCCTCATTTTCCAATAGCTGTTTACTATTATCATCTTCCTCTTTTGTGCCTTACGAAGAGAGTAAGAACAGTGTACCTGAGGGCTCAACATAAAACATTTCAATGCAAGATGGCCAGGTATGGCACAGCAGTACCATATTTAACCTGATGTCTCAACAAAGTAACTCTCATACATGAAGTGTGTAGTAAATTAGGATTTTTGCTTCAAATCATACTATTACACATTATTTTCATAACACTGAGAACTCTGAACCCTCAGAAAAAATTAGCAATATTGATAAACAACCTGAAAATCCATTAGTCTAGAATTCAAGTCCGCTTTCTTTTTCTAATCTCTTCCCTTTAAGTTCATTAGAGTAGCTTCCCTAGATTGAGGACAACATTCTTCTTTACAGATATAGCTCTAAGACAAGAAAATTTTATTTCAGTAAAAGGTCAGAAAATGTAAGTGTATAATAACAATATTAGTAGTGAGCATTTGAGGAAAAACACAAGTTGAAATCATGAGACCTGGCAGCATAAGAGTCAAAACATCCTTGCTATTTTTTTGATGTAACAGCAACAACTTGATCTGTCAGTGTTGATTAGGGCCAATAGTATCGCATCCTCAAGTAAATCTTTGAAAAATGACTGCTGAATATGATTTTTTTTCTTACAGTAACATAATTTCTAACGTTTTCCTAAAAAGCTGCAGCTTCTCAAATTACACATACTCATGAGGATCATGGGGTTTCATCTCTTAATAAAGCAATGGAAACGTAACAGTACAAAGTAAAACAGTTAGACATCAAACAAAAGAAATTTTGCTGTTAATTTGCATCTCGTCAGCTGTGAGCAGCAGAAGGGAGGAGAGGCAGGAGAGCAGCCAAAGAACTGAGGAATGGCCCTGAGCTGTTGACCTGGCACAAAAGAGAAAAACCCTGGGATGTACTGAGAGAAGTACTGCAGTAGACAGGGAAAGGCATTTTTCATACTGCAGATATCCCTGGTGGGATCAAAACCAGAATGCCATCCCCAGCTCCAACAAAGTTGAACTCAAGCAAGAACAGGGGCAGAGATCAAGTGGGATGGGTATGGGGACTCAGTTTTATTGGTGAAGCAAATATAGCTTTATAGGGTTAGCCTAATGAAAGAAAGGCTGAAGGGTATACAATTACACTTTATAAATACATACACAAATACCAGCCGGGCTGAAGAATCACTCACACTATAAGACAATGTTGGCACAAGAACAAATAGCATTAAAAAAGTCATCAACTATTTTAAGCTAAAAGCACATTTCTAACCACCAGAGCTATAAATGGTGATTTATGTCTTCCAACAGCAGCCATAGGTGCTAGTAAGCTCTAGTAGTGAGTGTCCTGATGTTCTGTGCTTGTAGAAAAGTTCTGGCTGTTATGGTCAGAAGGTAGAAAATAAATAGATAAATGCAAACTCTTAAAAGAGCAGAGATCCATGAAGGCAGGTGGTAGTTTACTGATATCCAAGTCAAACACAATAGACAGTTGGATGAAATAGGTGAAAGGGAAAAAGTGATCCCTCTTTATTGCCTATTGTCCTTCCATTGCAATGGCCACAGTCCTTGTCTCTTGATGTGCCCATCCACAGAGAGGCAGCTCATTAGGCCTTCCTCAGTGTTGGTGAAAAGAGGAGGCTCCAAAAAGGCTACCAGCATCACTACTCCCACACAATAGAACATAAATAATTGCACAGGTGAATGTTTCCCTCCAGGTCCTTGGAGTGAAACCCTGCAACTCCTGTAGAGACACTGGCCATAAAGATAATTTGTCCAAGCCAGTACCAGAGCAGAAAGAAATTTGGGGTTGAAAGGTATCTGCTGTGAGGAGACACCAGTGTGCCTTTCGGGGAAGCTCTGCCTACATTGATTTGGTGCAGGGAATAATCAATATATGAAGAGGACTGGAAATCATTTAGTCAATCAAAATATAGCTCCTCAGCTATGCAAAGGTCTCATTTCTTCTCAAGACCCTTACATGGAAAGTAAAATGGAAATGCTGTACTGAGAGGAAGGAAAAAGCTTTATTTAAAAAGTGACAAAAAATGAAAGATTCAGGATCCCATTTGTGGTGTAACTTACAGCAACTTAGGTACTTGTCAAAGCTAATTAAGACAGGCCATCTGCAAGTGCTTGTGATTGGAAACATTCTCCCCTGTGCCAGCAGAAGAGCATGTTACAGCCTCCTCACATGCCACTTTGAGCTGCTATGCTTGCTGAGCTGCTGAGCTTGATGCCACCAGTCCTGGGGTAGGGAGCGCTTTCCCTTCCTACAGCATGACAGTGCATCACCTGAGCATCACTCTTCAATTCTGCCGTACAGAAAAGGACTAGGGAAGTGTCTCCACCAAGCACACATTATTAGAAGCAGGAGCAGCTCGTGTGAGAGGTGTAGGGTTAGTACTATCCTTGAACCCATGTATAGCTCCTGGGCACAGCCCAGTCTTGGGCCAGCTCCCATTGGTGAGCTGGGACACCTTGACAGGTGCAGAATTTTTACTGCCACACTTTAGTTAAAATCTTAATATTAATCTCCTTATTGAGAAAACTTTTAATACCATACTTGAAAACAGAGCTTGGCTGAAAGTCTTCATAACACTATCATCAACTGCTTTTCTTCTCTGCTTGGTGGAGATGCCTCTCTCACACACTGTTTAATCAAGGTCTAATACTTCACTGCACCTCTGTTTTGCAATGCTTTGCATTTAGACAGTCTTATATAGAGATTGAGGACACTGTCAGGGCAGACAGTTTCTGAATGAGAACCTCAGCTTTTCCCAGTGCCAGTGTTAGTCATGAAGTAATATTTCACCATTTGTAGCATAAGGTATGCACACACACTTTCCACTTGCAGACAACCAAACTAAAGCAAAAAAATAAAAACACAGTCTACAAAAAAAGGAAAGCAGTTCCCACTCTGCTCACAGGAGCGCTGCCTTTACCACCTCCCTAGCTGGTACGCAGAGCTCCCAGCCCAGGAACTTCTCAGCAGAACCTCTCCTTACCTACAGCTATATCCCAAACTTTTTTCCAAAAAAGTGTCATGTCTTTGGTTTTGCAGTCTCTTTTTTACCCTTAAAGTGATGGCCACAAGCCATCTCGTTCTGCAGCACCAGGCATTTCAGCTGAGCTTCATGCCAAAGTTAAAGAACAAGGTTAGTGGCTTGTGGTATGGAGACTGGAACCCAGCAGCTGGAGGCAGATGTGCATTTCCTGTCATTGGAGTTTGGTTTTATGCTAAACTTTCTGTTCATTGTTGGGAAAAAGCTAAAGAAATATTATTTCTGTTGTACTCCCTATCCCAAAGCACTCAATATTTGGCAGAAATCTAAGACTCAACACAGCCAGAAGCTGGACAGCATGTCTTAAACAAATGAGCAAGCAAACAAGAGACAAAGCCAAACAAGGAAAATGACACAGAGAAACCCCAGCTCCAAGAGTCACAGAGCATTTATTTCTGTGAAGGAACAGAAAATCAGCTCTATCAATGCTACTTTTACCCTGCTATAACATATCTGATGGCTGGGAGATGTCTAGCTGGCATCATGTACTCAAAACAAAGGCAAGGAATGTTCTTCCTGCTAGGAACATTGAAATATAAAACACAAGACCATACTTGCAATGTAACAGCATCACAAATTGTTATAATTTCATTATCAACATAGAGTTCAAAATCTGAAAAGCTCTCAAAGAGATATTTTTTTCAACTGAAATAGTAAGTTAGCAATGATTTTCCGACACTGAGATGCTGTTAAGATGTTCCCAGTATCAACTCAATCTCACCACAACCACTGAACTTTCACTGCATCCACTAAGATCATGCTTTCCTCAAATTTGGCCCTGTTCACTTTGCAGGTATATTTTCCCCCCCGTAAATACCAGCTCCTGATGATAGATAGCCCTATACACATACTTCCTTTAATAATTACTTGCTTTTTAATTTCTCCTGTTTTGATGTAGGATAAAATTCATGCTGGATCTTTCAGTAAGATTTTTAAAATACGGGACAAAATGGGATTTTTAAGAAAAGCAGCACCACCTAGAAGTGAAGAACAGGATACCTGAGCATAACTAGTCATTCTCACATTCTTTTCTCGGTTTGCTGTGAAAAAGAACCTGAGATGGACAGCTGACATCCAATGGAAGCCACAATTTCTTCACAAAAGGATGCACCTTAGAGGTAGCAGCCACTACAGGCCATCTGAGGCTTCCACTTTAAACAGGGACCTGATCGCCCTGCTGGAGGCCAGGGAGGGAGCAGCACTAGCAGAAAGCAACACCAAAGGGCACAAGCCAAACCCTAACTTCCAGACAACTGAAATAAGGTGAGATGCCCCCTACACTTCCTCAAATGAAACAAAAGATGTGGCAGAAGTATGCAAGAGCAAGCAACAGGGAGGGATACATACAGGAGAGCGTGAGAGACAGATTACAAGGAAAATAATTATATTTCAAAAAAACCCAAAACTTTTCTAAAAATCAGCCTTTGTCCACAGAAAAGCACAGTAATTAACAAGATACAATTTTTGTCTTGCTAAGTGGCTATAAACTGTGCTGATTTACATTTAATCTTGATGGTTTTTATGCTCTGGAATCACTCAATTACACTTAAAATGAGACATCAAAGCGCAGTTAAAATTCCCTAAGTTCAGCCTGGGCTCACCTGAAATCAGAAAGCTTTTCAATGAAACCGCTGTGGGTGCACATTGACATTACAAAGGAGAGAAAATGTGGCCAGTTACACACAAGCCAGTTACATGGTAAATGATGAAATCACTCCAGATGTATTTGTGAATAGCATTTATCCCAGTCTAGCCTATCGGCTTTGTGGAGTATTTTTTCATTATCCTGTGACTGTACCTAGTCTAGCAGCTTCTGAAAAGTCAGTCTAACACAAAAATCAGGGCAGAAATTTTGACTTCTTGAAAGCAGAAAAAAAATGTACACTATCTTTCTCCAATTGAATATTTTTTATAAAATTACATCTATTTCTTAGGTTAAAAAAATATTTTCTAAATATTAAAACACCCATGCAGGCAAAATTCCTGCCGAAGATGTTTTCTCTCAAGTAGAGGGAAAAGAAAAATAAATATATTACTTCCAAAGTCCTGAGAAGAACTTTAGAAACCTCAGGACAAAAGCAGCCTTTGGCAACATTCAAGTCTGTCAAGATACATAAAGCAACAGAAAAGTAATTCTCCAGCTACAAGTAATTACTATATAGGGATATCAGTGAGCATGCTGGGGGAGAGGGGAGCAAAGGCACTGCTGACATTGACTTCTGCAAGCTGGGAGAAGACCACTTTGAAGAAAGCCAAGCACTCCAAGGGCTCTCTTTACAACCAGAAAAAAACCCAAACTACAGTGGAGAGAAGTAAAGTAGGACATAACATTTTATTCTGAAATGATCTCTGGCCACGACAATAAAATGTAACAAATATTCACCAGAACAGTCTTAACTCCTGTCATCAGCTGTACAATACATACAGGATCACAGAACTGGCCACTAAGATTAAAACCCACTACAACATCTTTAATGTTAAGTGGCAACAGCAGCATCTCACAGAAAACTATACATACATATATACACAGTCCACATTCAATCGTTTTTCACGTTTTCAGTACACACAGTTGCAGCATATTACAGTCACGTGTCTGAGTTGTTGCCCAATAAAAACCCAAGCTACTGCTTAGATGTAATTGTAGCAGCTGAACTGAGTAATTACAATTTGTAGCAGAGATGTACAAGCCCCTAGAAACAATAAACCACAAGTGTTATTTTATTTAAATGCTACGATTAGCATTAAACTGGGCAATATTCTTATCTTTGCTGACTGGAAAGGAAGAATTCTTTTTGTAAGTATCACAAATATTATTAATGGAAAAAAATACTAAAAAATGGAGAGCATTAATTAATGCACACCCTTTCCTAAAGATTCAAATATTGCCCAATGCTACTTGTGTCTAAAGTGTTCTCAACATTCCCATGAAGTCGTTTGTAACTCCAAACCACCCACTGAGTTAAAAGTGGCTTAAGTGCCTTGCACCCAAATTGTAAAAATCCCTGGCCACCTTTGTAGGAGCCAGGCACATATAAAAGGAATGCACTTTGGTTCATACCAAATGCCCTGGAATTAAATCACACTACAAAACTAAGGAGTCTGAGGTAATTTTTTACAAATACAGTTGATTTCTGTCTAGTGTCATCATAATGAAAATTTATTTTTTAAAAAATCAATTTGATGTTAAAATACAACCAATGAGGAAGGGCCATCTTTAACCCCTTAACAAAATGTACTACAGGAACAGTATGTCCTCTCTCTACCCCAATAGTGTGATTGCCTTATTGTTCCTACTAAAGCCTCCATCATCTACAGAATATTTTAAGACATGTATAACATTTAAAAATAAGATTTCATCCCTACTATCCAGTACTCAAAGGGTTAAAGAGGCCAAGATGCATGCCCTACAAGATGGCATTCATAACAAAAGGCACATTATTAACACCAAGGGCACAATCCATCTTCTATCATTAATCTACACATCTTGCATCACTCTGTTGCTCCAATACATTTAAGTGGTAATGAACACTCCAGTGGTGCATGAAACTGAGCTAAGTGAGACTGCAACCAAAGACAAGACAACACTGTGCTATTACTAAATCTGAAAATAGCTCAGGCATTCCCAGACAATAGTAACATGTGAGACTAAGCACTGTTTCCAAGCCAACTTCTATCAGCCTACTTATCAGAGCCCTTAGAATAAAATTACATCAAAGCAAGAGGCAATGACCTTTCTGACACACACATCTCTCCCCTTCACCCCCCTTTTTTACAGGTATAAATAAGCTATAATAAAAAGCAGCTACAACACTTGAAAACCTTGATGTAGCTACTCCTTTAGTATAGAGGAAATTCCACTGTATCTGGGTTAAAAAAATAGCTCTGCACACTATATTTTTGCCTTAAAGTTTCCGGTAGCATTTATGAAGAAGGTTGATCATCAATGCGTTATTGGCATTAAGAACTGGTTATATGAAAATTTAGAGGTTTTAGCCCATTAATGACCTATGAACATTGCCAATGTTTTCACCTTACATTGCCATGAAAGGCAGGAACATGTATCAATGTTCCCTTTAAAATATATTAAAGGAGATGATTCTTCTTCTTCCCCTAACCATAAACATCCTTATTTCTTAATCTTTGCTGGACAAGTTAAGGTAGAAAGAAGCAGTCAAGCCAAGCACATGGCGGAGGAAATAAAGATTCCCAGTTACTGTAGAAAAATATACAGCATTGTATTCCCACAGTAATCAGTCAAATTTACATGAAAATTAATTCATCTTTTCCCGACTTAGAATTTAGTGACTATAACCTACTGACTACTCATATTCCAAAAGCCACTTTTTAAGCTGTATTAATATATTTCATTTCTAACATGATTTCATACATGTTTACATATTGCACTTAACACACGTTGTATAAAGTTGTGAACATTTAATGCTAAATGACTTGACTAGAGGCAGGAAACAAGCTTTTTTTAAAAAAACAAGTAAGAAAAATGGCTGATTGATGCTCTAATTGTTTCAGATACCAATCAACAAATACCATCCTCTACTCAGAAATTGGTTTTGGAGCTTCTTTACATGTTGACTTTTTGGCAAGAAGTTAAGAGATACCTTTCCTGAGAATTCTGTCATTTTGAATTTATGCCCCTCTCCCCATCTTACATTAAATTAAAACTAAACCAACTCAATGAAAAAACAAAATTAAGTTGTGAGTGGTAAATTAATGAATATGAAAGAAAACTTAACCGGAAACTTTCTTGGCCTCTCAGGGGACCATGCTTTAAGTGTTTTTCATAATTTGTACAAGTTACTCAGAAAAATTTGTGCATATAGATGTTGCCTGTATTAAATTTATTGAGTTTTAATGTTATGCATTCTAGTATGTCTTGTTCTAACATCTACAGACCTTTTAGATTTTGTTCTGCTTAGTTTAAAATTCCCTTTTCATATGTTCTATGCATCCAATGTAGACCACAGCCAAAGTACATGATGAAATACTGATCTTAAGATTTCAAACTGTTCTTGTTGAAAATATGCTACAATGTGCATTTCTCACACAGGTCTACGGTATCATTTCTCAGCAAAGACCATTTTTCTTCCATGAATGCAGCTCAAGGTAGAAAAGAATAAATAAGCATTAGCACACGCACACACACACACGTGAACAGATTGACATGTATTATTTAAGTGTTCCTTCAAAGTAATTTTCAGGTATAAATGCCAACAATTGAATCAAATTCCAACTATTCACCTTTCCTTTGATAATTCCCCCTTATTAGAAAGCAGCAAGGACCATGTCTGTTAAGTGAAAAACTTTGCAATGAGGATACTTCCATCTACACTTACACTATCCAAGGTGAGGTGCCTTTCTACAGAAAGCAATCTAGTATCATAGTGTTTACCCCTACATGCAAATTTGATCTGAAGTATAAATGTACCAGAGAGATCACAGTCACTCAGACAAACATTGTCACAAAAAAGAAAAGCAACTAGTGAAATCCATGTAGCATAACAGTCTGGAAGTTACAGTATAAAAGTGGCAGAATGGGCACTTCTGACTACGTGGTTTAGGAAGAGAAAAGCTGCACATTAAAAGAGAAAAGACTGGGGGGGTAGAAGGGAAAGTAAGGAGGAGGAATAAAATGGGGAGAAGTCCACTGAGAAATGTTCCATGTTTTATACCTGAAATGAATTCCAGAACATTCTGTTCTACCAATTCAGTCACTTTCAGATTTCGAAAAACATAATGAGACTTCAATCTTCTCTCTTTCTGTGATTGTTCATTCCTCTCATTCAACCACATGACATACAAGGTAAGAGAATAATGTTAGCCCTGGAAGTCCTTATTTTTGCATTATAATTAAATGCTCATTTTAATTAAAAATTACTTTTGAATAATTCAAAATTACTTTTGAACAGAGAAAGCATTCAATAGGAGATGACTGTATCATGATACCACTATTTTGTCTGGGCTACCATATAGAAAATTACAACGTAACATGCTATGGTTCCACCTCATATTACAAATTTATCGGTGCCTAATTTAGTTCTGTAAATAATCTCTCTGGAGTCCAGTCAGGTATAGGTGCGAATGTCTGCAGAATCAAGACCTGTACCCACAAAACCCCAAAGATATAGTCTTACAAATTTACCCCAGGTGAAATATCGAGTACGAACCATGGAAGAGAAAGGTTACTGCCTTCAACACCACGCTGCAATGCATGACAGTCATGTAACCAGTGGCCTGCCACTGATGTTTATTACTGTGTCACACTAGTTACAGTAAGGCTAATTGTATTGTAGAAGACAAACATTTTTAAAAATAAGTATAAAAACTTAAAGCATTGTCCCCGTGTTCTTATAAAAACAAAATCAACATTTTTACATTTAAAATGAGTGCTGAAAGATACAAATGAATAAAGTTATTGAGCAAATAAAAATGTTTATCTGAGCTACTTTTTCATACAAATAAGGCTCAGCCACATTGTATCTCTCATATTAACAGCATTAGGTTTTTCAGACTCAGCTTACGAGTTTTGGCAACACAGTTCTTTGCTGAATATTCCCATTGGCATCTGTCATCTGTGCCAAATTAGTCCTCAGTTTTGAAGCTGAGCTTGAAGTCGGAGGTAACTTGGAAATCGATGTTATAGCACCAGTGCTCTCTGTAATTCTCTTCACCTTTTCCCCAGTTGGAGGCTTTGGCAACCGTCTCCTTAGCCAGGGATGCCGCAAAGCCTGGCTGGGTGTCATACGGCTAGCAGGATCCCATTCTAAACACTGTTTCAAGAAGTCAAGGAACAGGGGATCATCACATCCCTTTAATGCATTTCCCCATTCTCTGCTCTCTGGCGGACCACGTAGTTTTCCCCTCCGAGAGCGTCCACCATTAAGTATTACAGAGCCGTCAGACAAGGTTGTGATGCTGCAATAGCGGGGATAACCCTTAGAGCTCACAAAGTTTTTAGCTCGCTTGGATGAATCTAAGAGTTTTGGAGAAGGCATGCCCAATAGCTCAATCATACAAGCCAGCTGGTCTCCTTCATCTTCTCCAGGCAGAAGTGGATAACCAGTGAGAAGCTCTGCTAAAATACAGCCCAAGCTCCACATATCTATGGGCATCCCATAACGAGCACCAAGGATGACTTCAGGTGCACGGTAAAAACGTGACTGAATATAAGTGTAGACACGCTGATGCTCATAACAACTTGAGCCAAAATCAATCACTTTAATACCACTTCTACCCTGTTGCTTCAACAGGATATTCTCAGGTTTAAGGTCACAGTGAATGATTCTGTTCTTGTGCAAAGCATCCAAGCACTGTAAAATTGAGTGGGCAAACTTGCGGACCAAAGGCAGGCTAAAGCCCTGAAACTTATTCTTCTTTATTAATTCATACAGGTTCATGCTCAGCAATTCAAATGTCATGCAGATATGGCTGCGGAACGTGAAGTTTTCCAACATGTGAATAACATTCATGTTGTTATCCTTATCTTGTTTCCGGAGATGCTCCAGGATCTTGATTTCTTCCGCAGCTTGGCGGTGAAAACGTTTTTCATTTCTCACCATTTTTAATGCCACATGCTGATGCATCTTGTGATCATAGGCCTTCACCACCTGCCCAAAGCTTCCTTTCCCTATAACTTTCAGGACTTCATACCTGTATGCAATATGATCATGGGGTACTTGTATATAAGACCCTTGATCATCATCATACCCACAATTATTCGAACCACCAATCACACCTTGTCGCTTCTTTGCATTTGGACCCAAAAAGTATACTTCAGGGTAGCTGAAAATCTCATGATGCTCAAAAGCTGTTAATTTTTGCATGTATTGCTTCATTGCCTGCTCGGGTGTCATAACAGAGGCCTTCGTTTTCCCTGTTCCATCTGCAGATTTTAAAGAGCTGGAGCTCCCTTGTCGTCTGTGAGCACTCTCTGCCTGTCTGTCCTGAACCACCGGCAATCCAGATTTGCCTAGTGTTGTAACTCCATTTGGCTGTGCTGTCAGAACTGTCCTCTTGTTACTATTGTCTTCAAACAGCTGCTGAACCTGGATTTGTCCATGGCTACCAACATGGAGGTGCTCATTCATTGCGTGCTTACCGCCTCCAACCTAAAATTGAAAATAAATACATACCCAGTTAACAAGAAAGGAATGAAATCTATGCTTCAGGATTCACTCTTCAACTCGTCATCCTGCTAACATCACTTCCAAACTAAGTATTTTATCAGAAGTCGGTTGTCCGCAGTTAACCATTATATGGCTCATATACTGTAACACTGCTAGATGATATGAAATTTTCCAGATCTTTGTTTCTCAAATACCTCTTTCATGACTCT
The DNA here is from genome assembly GCA_013400935.1 of Turnix velox. Classification (NCBI taxonomy): domain Eukaryota; kingdom Metazoa; phylum Chordata; class Aves; order Charadriiformes; family Turnicidae; genus Turnix; species Turnix velox. Next base: position 115,199 of record VZTY01003293.1, read on the forward strand.
CAAAACTGCAACAAGGCCATCACAGATGTGCTACCACAGTAAGCTAACAATACCTCCAAAAAGTTTTTAAGGCAACAGACCCATAACATCAAGAAGTAGTCTTAAGAAATGTTAACTTAAGACATAACAGAATACAGTAGCAGTTTTATTGATGCTTAGGACCAGTAAGTAATGCCTGCTAGAACTCACATGGCTAAGGCTTTCCTACTCATCTGTTCTCAGAAATCAAGATTTTTACTTGTTCCTCAATCTGCTGTGTATCAAAAGATCCAGAGACTATGCCAAACAATCGGACAATGCTGTGGCATGCACCAGGAGGAAAAGAAACTGCACATCTCTCAAATTCAACAGATGCCATTCACTGCTTACAACTGAGACAGCAAGTATTCAGCAAAGCATCCAGGTCAATGAAGCATAAACATACCCTTTAGCACTTTCCAAAACCAGTTCTGATAACTTTTAAACAAGATGAGATCTGGGGCCTGACAGACTTGAGCAGAAAGAAAAATCTTTGCTTTGAAGAACATACAAGTAATGTTTTGTTTCTTTAAATGGAAAATAAGAATTAGTTGACTTTAGGAGTTACTTTTCTTCTTGATGGGTTCAAATAGGAATAAATGACAGAATTTTCTAGTTAAGAAACACTGGAAGTTTCAGTGGGTATGAGAACAACTATTGGTCTAAACCTATTATTCTTAAGGAGAAATGAGAATTTCCAAACATATACTTGTGACTGAAGTAGTTGTCCTTAGAATCACTCATTTGCTTTGAAGTATAGAATAATTAGTTAGTTTTCTGCTTGGCCTTATACAAATGTGGGAAGAATTCCCCCGTTGTCTCTCCAGCTGATTCATCAGTTGTAATATTTTTGCCAAATTACTAATCAGAAGTTCACCGATTATGCTAAGGAAAGCACATTTCCTGGACACTAAAGGTTGATGAAGTTAAGTCAAAAAGTTACAGTTGTGTGCTGTGATACAAGGCAATGAAATCTGTGCTGCACCTGCAGAAGTACTTCCTAATAAGAAAAGCAAGACATGCACCCCAGACTCTAGCATACGTTGTGCTTCTGTTAAATTACAAGTCTTATATAGCAGAAACATGTGTCTATCATCTCAGTAACTTGCTCCCAAGGTGTAGCCAGCTGGACAGAGGCTTCAGCTTTGGGTAGTATTTTGAAATTTGCAGCACTGAAACTCACATAATTTAAGAGCATGAGCTTTCATAGATTGCTCCTGCTGAGTTCACGGCTACTGTGACTCCACTTTGACTCAGTGTTGAATAACTGGTCCATTTTATTTCAGTATTGCAGTTTGAATGTATATGCTTATTTGCAGAGCAATTTGGACTCACATTGTCAAATTTGATCAATCTTATAGAAAGCATTACCATCTAGCTGCAATTCAAAACAAAGACATTTGAACATGTAAGCATGGTGTAGCTATACAGAATATTGACCTTAATTCCCTGCTTAGTTGGATGCCTCAAAAGCACTAGGAATTTAATCATCTAGGGGACCTAACAAGCCTATTATGCCTACAGAGAATTCCTTCAGGACAAGTTTGAAGTGCATTGCAATAGCAGTTTCCAGAAGGCTGCCTTGAATCTCTATATTAACAGCAGTTACCAAAAAAATATTTGTCCCCAAGAGCTGCTGCAGGACACCTCTCCGAAGACGCAGATCTAGCTATTAAGATTTGTTAGAGGTTCAGTATATGAAGTACTGCAGAACTGCCCAAATGAGAAATGCACAATGAAGCAGCAAAGTACCTGTACAGACTGTAAGTACTCAAGCTTGGAAATTTGAGGCAGAAATGTCCTATCTGAAGTACTGGTTCAACAAGAAAGCAGAAAGCATCTGAACAAACCAGAAGCAGGAAATACAAACATGCAGACAATAAGGAAGAGACAAAGGACATCTTTAAGAATTCCTTAATGCAAATATTCATTGTCCCAATTAGCATCTTAAATTTACTTTTTTTCCACTTGAGTCACCTTCTTTCAGAGTTCACTATTTTCTGCCTAAGAACTTTTTGTTCCAACAAATGCACTGGGGAATTCTTTATACTTCAGTTATTTGTATCAAGGCTTAGAAAAGACTCAAATCTTCATCCATTCCTAACAAAGTCTAAAAAGATTTTTTTTTCCCAAAACCATCTTTGCAAACACATTGTAAAGTTAAACAATGTATCTTTGCTTCCTGCCCTTTAGGCAGACTCATGATTTCTCCAGCTGCTCACAGGTTGGCCTTTTTTTCAAGCAACAGAATTAAATTATCCACCAGCACTATTCCAGCTTCACCCCAAATCCTAAGTAACCGGTTTTGCCAGTTTTCGTCAGATGCTGCTTGAGAATGCAAATGCAGATGCAGACAGTAGCACTGGGTTTCTTTGTGGAAGAAGAGACACCAAGTTAGCACAGGCTTCATTCCAAAAGCTGTGGGGGAAAGAGAGCTCACTTTTCAAAACCCCAACAGAATTTTCAGAGCTATAAGGCATATCACAAAAATCAGTATGAAAAATGGACTTTCCTCATCTCACACTAGTGCCTGCCCAAGAATCACCACCTCTTTTTCTGTTACCAGCCCTTTGCCCTGCCTACCTGCTTTTGGCTACCGGGTATTTGAGGTTATTGTCAAGCTCAGGCCTGCACTGCTTAAAAACTCCACAAGCTCATCAGTGACGCTAGGTTTCCTGAACCACAACTAATGGGCTTGGGAAGTTACAAAGGACCACAGCCTTAGCCTAGTACCAAACTGTTCACAGTACACAGAAGCTACACCAAGCTTTCATCTGAAACCAAGACATTTTGCTTTTGGAGATGGGCCTGTAAGTTCCAGAGATGACTATCTGCACGCACTTATGCAGCTTATTATGTTTTATTGCCTGCACTTGGATCCATCACTTTCCAAGACTTACATACTTTTAGAGTACACCTTCAAAAACGTACTGATATACACATTTCTCCATTAAAAAAATGAAATAACAGGTAAACTTGGACTCAAAAATTAATGTTCCTGCAATTGCACCAACTACAAACCAGCAAATTTTATATAGTGCTGGGGTTTTTTTTCCCCTCTCTCAGTAGTTTTTCCCTACTTCAAAAACACCACTACAATTTTGCTTAGATTTCAATTTCCTGAGTTTATGGAAGTTGATGGCTGTGCTGAAAATGTTCACCTAACCTCTGAAGCAGGTACCAGGCAAAATAAAATAACTCACCTTTTTTGAGGGGGTGTGAGTGCTTGGGGTCTGAGTGTAGAACAGTAAGTTACTGCACTTTGACTACAGAACTATTAACATCATGTAAGTAGAATAAAACTGAGCCTATCCTTACAACAAGAAAGCTAGAAATTGTCAAGACTGACAATTCTTTTGTGGCAATGGTCAGTCAATGAAATGGTCTGCTTTAAGACCTTCTACACGACTATGACTATAGGACTGAACACTACAGGAGTATAATTCTCTTTAAAACTTAGCTTCCAAAAGCATTGAGACATCATGTAGTTGTATCAGATTCCAACTTTGTAAAAGTCACTTAGTGTGTTTTTAGCACCCCGTAAAACTATTCAAGACACACATTTCAGCTACATACTAGATGTTTTTTTGAGCAAAACCCTCAAAAAAGAAAGTTTTGCTGTCAACCAGAATCTGGAAAAGTTTATAAAATTAATTTTGGTAACAAAACGACCATGGTGGTCTGCTGAGATACTGCACAGGAACAAGATGCCTTTATCTCCCATTATTTTGCATAAATGAGGACAGGAAAGAGTGACTGTTCCAAAGTAATAATTAAAGAATAAATGTTATACAATATGTCCCTTTCCCACAGCAATTCTTGATACATCAGTTTCAGCCCTACTCAACACATTAGAGGCATATAGAGTACCAGGTGTAGCACATTTCAGTGCCTATTTTGTTGACTACTGCCTGAGCAAATGTACAAAAGGCCTTTTTTCCCTTGATAAATGAATTCAACAGCATTTCTCTGTTTAGCACTAAAAAAAGCTAATCAGTATAACAATAATGCAGAATTATCATAATGGTTTTATTATGAGTATGAATTTTATAAGCCAAAAAAAGACTAAGGCCTTGTCCTAAAGAGCTTGTGGCTCAAGAAGAGCTAAAGAAAATGCAAAGAACACCATTTGGAATTTTTTGTTGTTGTCATATCTGGTCTACATAAGGTAATTTTTGGGAAGTTTGGTTTTACTTTATATGGCAAGTATTTTCAAGAGTGATACTGACTCAATTTTTTTTAACTCCTGTAAGGCCTATGCAGGTGCAGCAATACTGAATACTCCTGGGACACTGCATGTATTACACATTCAAATTAATTCAAAAAGTATAGTCAATGCACACTAAATCAAACACTTAAGGTAAGCTGAAGTGTACACAAGATACATAGTAGTACAGTCCCCATAGCACAGTCACCAACTGCTAGAGCCTGAATTTTAAATTCACCATCAGAAGTTAGGATAGCTTCATATTCCCCCTAGACACAAGTCTTATGTAGAAGCAAAGTATTAAGAAACCTAGCTAAAGCAAAGTCCAGGCCCCAACTGAATAGTTAGTTCCACTCAAATGTGATGGCATCTCTGTGTCAATTTATTGCATGGAAACACCACAACAGGAAGGTATTTTGAGTTTGCCTTATTTAAAGCAGCTGCCCACAATAAAAACGTGCAGCTGTGATGTACCACATCTTCATGTTAGCAGAGTGCAAGAATCTCTATTCAATGTAAAACTCATTCTAGAACTTTTTTCATTTAATTTTTTTGAGATTACAGCTGAATGGCTGGTGCAAAAGTACATGGATTCATCCCTGGCAGCAGAATAAACAACAATTGTGCTGCAGGGAAATCTCAGAAAGGGCTTGAAGAGGGAGGGCACTGAATCATAGACTGTAAATGTGCTTTTGTTACTGTACCAGACAGGAGGAGAACAAGTGTAAGACTGCTTTACTGTAAGAGAAACAGGAGAAGTGCAGGATACAGGGATACATGCCAAACAAGACAGAACTGAGGTGGACGTAAGCAGAAGACAGGGGGAAGGGTCTGTGAGAGGACTCACAGACAGACAGGTGGGGATTTACACAAGCAGAGCAGCAGGCAAGCAAGATAATCTCTGCTCAGCATGTCAAGCGGATATAAGCACACCACAATGAAACAGGAGAGAGTGAACAGAAAAAGGCTCCAACCATCAAGACAAGAACTTAAGGCTTCAAAAGAGAAAGAAATTACTTTGGAGAGGAAAATGAAGAGGCCACGGGACTGGAAATACATTTGGGTTTTCCGCCATGAGCCAGATGGGATGGAAACAGACACAAATAAGCCCAAGATGAAGCCACAATTTTTTTAAAAAATAAACAAAACCTTTTACTGGTACAAAACACAATAGTAAACAATGGTTTACTGTGACAGCAGAGGCTGTAGCCAAAACCTCTGCCCTGTTACATGAAGCCTGTGTAAAACAGCATCTTCCTCCCTTCTAACCATGCTTTCCCATGCTATTATATTCTACTGAACAATGAAACTTCACTTGAAAGTAGGAGACAACAGTTTCATTAGAGTCTAGATCACAGAACTCATTGCAACAAGAAATACAACAGGTAGTGGACTTCTCCTCTCTCTGAATTTAAAAACTTCTTAGCTTAAACAAAAATCTATCTTTCACCTCAGACTCCCTTCACAGCTAGTGTATATACAATGCTTGTGCTTACATTTGGCTGCCAGCAAGTTCAACTACTTAGGCAAACTATTCTTTCTCAAAGTCTGAAATACAAAGAGAAATAATCTCAATTTTTAGCTGCAGCACAGGTCCCACAGGAACAACAGAGATGAAAACAGAATAAATGAAGACAAAAAGGAAAATGGTTCAAGAAAACTGAAATACTCCATTTTAATTAGGTCTGATTGGACAAGGTGGTGGGAAGCAAAAACAGTGATTTCAGCATCAGCTAAGGTTAATAAGCTTTAAGTTTAGAGAAATATCCCATAACAGATATAGATGTAACATCTGATCCTGACCACGAAAAATTATGCTAACCAACCACAAAATAACCAGCTACAAAATTCAGAAAAGCAATCAGAGGCATTCCTGTAACAATAACCAAGGCTAAATAACTATTGCAGAAGAGGCTCTGTATCACAAAGGAAAGGCAGAGTTTGCAACAGTCATAATTTAGGGGAACATGAAACACAGGAGTATAATGCTTATCATCCCTCTATGTTTCCTTAAGCATTTAATTTCTATTTGTGGATATGCATACACATGCATATATGCTCTATATATATATACACACAAACACATACACACACAACTATGTATCTATAAAAATACTTGAAATAGAAATATTATGGTTGAACACCTCTTATATGTTTTCACCTTTATATACATATATATACACACAAACACATACACACACAACTATGTATCTATAAAAATACTTGAAACAGAAATATTATGGTTGATACACATTTAAATCTATGTATACAAATACTGAAGTTCTCTACTCACATAATTAGTAAGTAGTCCCAGACATACAGTTGGACCACCATGCTTTCATGACGCCTAAATTAAGTCTGGGCTCTGCTACATGTGGGCCTCGGTTATCTGTGGGCCCATCTGCACAGGCAGTTTCATGATCCATGTTCAGGCTATTTGGGCTACGCTCCTCCTTTTCTGTGTTTTTTTTAAATTAGGCTGCTGTCCCCATTCTAAAATCAACCACAATTTAACTTGTATGCAAATGTGAAAAATTTGTCCTTTGATACTGAACAATTCAGCTACACCCTAGCTACATAAACATACAATGATGTTGATCACAAGTATGCAGCTCCACCTTGAATTTGCAGAATATTCATCGCTACTTTGAGAACATCCTACATATACTGTTTTTTAAAATTTAAGCCAATTCTTCCTATACATAGATTTGAGTAAAATGCTTTTAGCCCTGAAGCTACATAGAAAGTCACTGAAACACTATCATCTAAATACATAGTTTCACCTTCCAATAGCCCATAATCACATTACCATTTAAAGCTCTGCCATATGTTTACAAAGATAGTATGTAAGCATCCATGAAGAAGTCGTTAATTCTAAAAAAAGTATGTCATTGATGCCTTTCAGGGTCAGTATGAAATCTCTGACAATCTGAAAGGAAATGTATGCAACAACAATTTCAGATATTTAGTGTTAACATGACAGCATATAGACCCCTCTCTCTTTCCTCTATCGTGCCTTCAGGACAGACATACCCTCTCCCATCCATATATAGTGGCATTCTTGGGAAGTTTCATTCCTAATAGATTAACTGGAAGAGGGAGACAGTGGGAGATATCACAGATGCTGAAAATAACATCCTTTTCATGCCATCAATGCTCACTCACTTCTTCAGGTAAACTACTGCAGCAATAAAGTCAGATCCATGCAATCATTGTTCTCAAGTATAGCAGCAATTTCTAGTGAAGGCAGCTATCAGCCAGAGCCAGGCAGACATATTAAGGGGAGATATGCATGCCTTCATTCTTCACCACACTTCATGAGTCCCTTTAATCACAGTGACTAACCTCATCGCCAAAATAATGTCACCTCAAAAAATGCATTTACCAGAACAGCTCCGCTGTGAGAGAGTGGAAGATCGAATTTGTCACTGAAAATGAGACACAATACCAGCCAAAAGGCGGGCTGGGGAGGAAGAAAGCTGCCTCTCGGTGCAGTCACGGGGTCCCAGCCCCGCAACAAACACAGACATTTAACCAGTCCGCAGAAATTAAATGCAATCTCCTTAATCATCAAGGGTATAATGAGGCTGGACGGGGCGCCCGCAGCGGCGAGGCCCCTACCCCGGGATGCCCACGAGGGACGGCGAAGCGGCAAGCCCATAGGTCCGAAATCCCCTTCTCCCCACTTCCCGTTCCCTCGCCCCATCCTCCCGCCCCGTGCCCGGGCTCACCGTGTGGGAGGTGTTGCTGGCCCTGAGCGGCGGCAATGCGAGGGGCGACGGAGGGCCGGTCCCAGCTCCTGCCCGGGAGACCCCAGCTCCAGCGCCCGGGGAGGACTGCAGCAGGCGGCCACTGTCCCCTGCCCTGCCTGCGGAGAGCAGAGGGGTGAGCGTGGAGAACAGCAGCGACGGCCTCTAGGGCAGCACGGCCGTCGGGGCGGCGGCCCCGGCGCTTGGCCGGCGCCGCCGCTCGCCTTGCTTTAAAGCAGAAGCCATTAAAAGCTAATCACCGCCGCGGAGCACACAAGCACCGATCCGGCTAATAGCGCGGGCGGGCCATGCTCGCCCGGCTAAGCCCTTCATCCGAGATTAACCGCCACCGGCAGGCGTCTAACCGGGAGAACAAACCGTCTCTGCCCCGT